>OX465252.1:600000-989770 GCA_949987775.1 Aproaerema taeniolella
AGTCGGGGCAAATATTTGTGTAAAAAGCAAATGTTTGTTCTCGGGTCATGGGGGTTTGTGTCTGTCTTTGTGTGTTCCAAGGGACCCACGACACAAGGGAAAACCTTAATGTGGGCCTTTGAGTGTGAAGCGTTTATTATATACCCTAAAAATAAATATATGAAAAAAAATTAAACCGACTACAAAGCGACATATAAAGAGAACATCATTCAATGTGCTACTTAGTATCTATTGATCTGTTTGAAGTCGGTGCAAAGCCAAATAAGTTTGATAGACCGCCTTCACACCGACTTCAAACATGTTAGCAGGTACTAAGTAGCACATTAAATAATATTCTCTTTATTTGTTGCTTTTTTGAAGTTGGTTAATTTTTTTTAATATTTCTTAAGTCTGACTACGTCCCTGGCAATTTATTGAAATTATGCACTTTATTATCGGAGGAAACGGTGACGCGGGATGAGTTGGAAAGGTACTAGTTAGAAAGGTACAGTCGGTAACACGTTGAACTTTACCCTCAACTCACAATATGTGGGTGGTGACACTTTACAACTTACTGTTGGATTTCCTTTGGTTTATTTTCTCTCACGGTTGTTTGATTTTGCTTATTGTTAAATGGCATAAGCTTTGCTGTAGGCCGTAATAGTTAGGGATCGAATGTTTTGCCCTAACAGTTGATGTTAGTCTATGCGACACGACATTTTTACTCGACCAGCAGCTCTAGCACGATAACAATAAACTCGCGCTCGGCTCACGCTGAAACTTTACTTTGATTGCGCGAAGGTCTCGCGCAAAGGGTTGCTTGCCCTATGGCGTTGTCAATGTTGATATTTTGACATAGGACCGCGGTGTTGTCGCGGCGCTGTCACTATTGTACTCGGCCTGCTGTCTAAGTTACTTTAATTCTCACTTTGTCCATAAAATCCAAGACTTTTTCCTTGTTTTTGTGTTGTATGTCCTTGTGTGCAAATAAAACAGGCTTTTTGTGTGTTCAGCTATGTTATCTTAAGACCTATTTATACTACATTAGGGAATAAATGAATATGAATATGTAGTAATTGCCCACTAAAATCTTTGAATTTTTTTTTAATAAAGGACTCACCGACGTCATTGGCAAGTCACATTGGTGTTTTCATTAGTTTCAGTTAAGTACAGAGGCCGGCGCATCAAGATTGACACCGTTTTTGCCTTAAAACGTTCTTTAAGTAGCATATAAGTAAACTTATTTGGAACCGTGTGGTGATCGGTTGAGAATAACACCACCCCATCTCTTTCCGTGGGTGTCGTAAGAGGCGACTAAGGAAACACAAATGAGACCTGCCTCCTAGTAATCCATCCCAGGCAACGACACTTAATTTTTTTCTGAATCTGAGGTGTCGTCCTATGGTCTCATGCGGTGTGGTAGGCTCTGTAAAGGGCCGTCTGGTTCGCGACCACCGTCCTACCGAAGTCCGACGCCAAACAGCTTGCTGTGTTCCGTCGGTGCGTGGGAGTACCAGTGCCTTTATAGGCATTTTCTGGGTTAATTCGCTCCATCGTCGACCTCATCTTTGACCTTATGGTCAAGATTGAGTTCAAGAGTTAACCCATCTTATAATAATAAAAAAAAACGCTTGATGAGTTTTCCTCTGTACTTCATTGGTGCGTAGCTTTAGAGGTCTGACCAAGTTCTTATATACTAACTAACCTATCTATACACTCACGCTTATAATCCCTGACAAGGTAGGCAGTGCATCGTCTGGTTCTTAGACCACTTGATGCCACATATTTGAAATACATTCTGACAGTTTTTAGAAGAAACAAACTATAGCAGTGATTGGCCCCTCGCCCAAGATATAGCACGATAGTTTTATATGTTTCACCGTAAAATCATGAACTTCGTAAGTTTATAATCTTACTCGCGAGATTATAAACTATCGAATAAATGTGAACTGTGTCAACAATTCACAATTTAACTTATTATTTTCCGTTAGTTTATAATCTCACCGCCTATTGATACAGTTCACAATTTTTCTATAGTTTATAATCTCGCGAGTAAGATTATAAACTTACGAAGTTCATGATCTTACGGTGACATATACATTAACTAGCTTTCCGCTGAAGTGTTGTGGAAGGCTTCTAGTGCAAATAAACGAATTAATCAGTAAATTAAATATTTATTACGCGACATCACAGATCACAGAATTGAATGACAGGACATTTTTTTTTTATCAACGATAAGTAGCAGAGGTTTTTGATGTCATAGATTCCAACACTCCTCCTCATCAGAATACCTCTTGCTACTAAGGATCCAACCCAAGCTGCACCCGGCACTCCTCAAACTTTTTCTTAGGCAATGCCTTCGTAAGAATATCTGCGGGCATCTCCTCAGTTCTTAAGTACTCTACTCCAATCACACCTCTTGCGGTTACTTCTCTTATATAATGTTGACGAATATCAATATGCTTCGACTTTGAAGTTATGACAGGATTGCAGGATAACTTTTGTGCTGCTTGATTATCATTATAGATAATAACCTTTTCTTGGTTGTCTTTAATGTCAGCATGCAGTCTTTGCAGGTGAATGGCTTCTTTAGCACATTCTGTAAGCGCCATGTACTCCGCCTCCGCTGTGGATAGTGCGACAGACTTTTGTTTCCGGGACTCCCAGCTTATAGTAGCTCCACTTTTTATAAAACAGTGTCCAGTGTATGACCTTCTGTCTAAGTTCGTTGGAATCTATGACATCAAAAACCTCTGCTACTTATCGTTGATAAAAAAAAAATGTCCTGTCATTCAATTCTGTGATCTGTGATGTCGCGTAATAAATATTTAATTTACTGATTAATTCGTTTATTTGCACTAGAAGCCTTCCACAACACTTCAGGTTATGGGCCCAGCGTCCTAGCCTGCTAGTGCAGCAAAAATAACGTAAAAATATAAAAATTCAGTAAAAACAAAAAATAGTTTGTGCAAAAATGGCTACGTCAAAATTTCATTCAAATATTCAACCACTATCAAAAACAAATTATGATACGTGGAAAGTTCAAGCGGAAGCAGTGCTTATAAAAGCAGGACTTTCAAAGTTCCTGAGCGCAACTGCTGCAAAAGAAGAACCAGAAAAAGACGCATTGGCCAGAGCCGAGCTATTGCTAATTATTTCTCCAAGTGAGCTAAAGCTGGTGAAGACCTTCTGTCTAACTTCGTTCATCTTGGATGCGTGAGAAGGAGTCGCCCGTGAGAATGCGGAAAAATTGTAGTCTATGTGTTAATCCAGGGTGGCAACATATTTTATAAAAAAAAAAACAATTAACTGATATATTATTTATTTGGACAATCACAATCCATTTTGTGTTAGTAGTCAACTTAGACATTATGTTAGTAGGTAAGTATAAAAATAATACTAGCATCCCACTCGGGATTTCGTTCCCTTGGGAATTTGGGAAAATTATGTAGCCTATGTTACTCAGGGATAATGTAGCATCCTAATGGTGAAAGAATTTTTGAAATCGGTCCAGTAGTTTTGGAGCCTTTTTGTTACATACAAAAATAGAAATCTTTCCTCTTTATAATATTAGTATAGAAGTATTGATATTGTGATGAGGAGGTTGGAGAAGGCGGCATTTTTTTATATATTCTAAACTAATAAAACTTATGGTCTAAGGATTAACAAACAACATTAAGATTTTTTGTTCAGCAAGAGAAAATCCACGATGCAAGTACAACAGTTACCATGGTAAAGCACAGATTTCACACCGTCCTTGACGTCTGCAAGTGACCGCACCGGGCACCGAACCCGCGCCGGATTCATTCATAAATTGCCTCAATGGTGCGCCTACGCCTCGTTTCTACCTGCCCGCGTATTATGGGTACTTACAAAGGTCTTAATAAAGAACATTATGTGTGAGGTTCGGTTGGATAAATCTAGCTATTTTGATTTTAAACTGTTTTTTTCCGGTTTTCTCTTCCACGCCGGCCTGGGACTCCTGGGAGTGAAGAAAAACTTAGAGTGTACCAGCTGCCAACTCTTATCTGGCATACTGTAAAAATCAGTAAGTGGGACACGAGGGTTTTGCTGTATTATAATATTATGGGCTAAAGACTGATAACCCTCACCATTATAAGTCACGTTTTATCTAAAAACCCTCAGAATTTTGTCAAATGTGGCATCAAGTCGTTTTAGAAGCACATCAGATGCTCTGCCTACCCCAATAGCGATTATAGGCGTGAGTGTATGTATTCATGTTCAACGGTTTTTTTTTAAAAGCAAGCGAGAGAAGATAGTTTGGTCATTGAATTTCATGTCACTAAATAAATAAAAAAATTAAACTAAAAACAAATCTAAAAAAAAAAAATTCTGAGCCGACCTCTTTCAGACATAGCATTGTGTATTCTTAACTATATTATAAAAGTTTTTGATATAAGATATGCTGTTTGATTTCCAGTTCTCTTTTAATCATTTTATTTTCGAAGTCACTGAGGCTGACTTAAAGCGTAAATAGATATAGCCCTTATCAAAATTGAAAATAAAAAATATAAATTGAAGTAGATTCGTAAGATTTATTCCTCATTAAACATATTCACGCTTCACGATTCAAAATGTTTATTTAACATACACACTACAACACAACAACAGCAATGAAACAAAGGAATAAACAATTCCTTACTGGACACACAGTAAAATTAATTTAAATAAAAAATCTCAACAAAAATAAAAATAGAAAAAATCTTTATTTTATAGGACATTCAGGATGCCACTTAAAAAATAATAATAATAATAATAATAAATCTTTATTGTAGCTTAAAACATTGATAAGGAGACAAGAAGCCCTGCAGCCTGTGCTAGCTTTGAGTAAAGCTGTGTTACAGACTGCAGTAACTTCCTCAGTGAAAAACAATTGCAAACAATAAAAACTAATTAGGTACAAACAAAGTTAAGGTAAGAAGACTGAAACCGTAGTAGACAGATACAAATATTGTAACACGTCTCTTGTCTTCTACCCCTGAACAAAATTAAAACTACATACTAAACAGCATGTGTGTGTGTGCGTGAGTGTGTGTGTGTGTGTGCGTGAATTTTTGTCACATGTGTTTTAATAACTTAAAACAAGTCAAGATTACAATGAAATACATACAAAAATACATCAATCGATTTAAATACATACATAGGTACGTATTCGTTCTTTTTAGAAGCACAGATACTCTGCCTTCCCCGATTATGGAATCATTTTTTCAGTTACCTACTGTTGGTCCATAACACGAGGCAAAATACGGAAAAAAAAAATTGATCTTCCATACAAATATATAAGGTTCTAATTTATTAGTCACTTACCTTCTAAGGTGTTATTGTATAGGTTGATAGTATTCCAAAAAACAACATAAAAATTAATTATCTGAAAATTAAATTTTGTAAAAAAAATAAAAAAAAAATCCATTTAAAGATAAAGGAATGGTTCTCTTTCGATTATAGCCGTCCACTCCCCGCTCGCCCGCTCTACTACTGCCATTATTATTTACGTTTGAATGGATGGGTTTATTCAACATAGTAATGAAAAAATATCATAACAAAATTTTTCAAGACCTTTTAAATTTAATATTATGCTTTTGTTTTTTGACTCAAATGATATATTTTGACCTACACAATAACGTGTTAAAAGGAAAGTGACTAATAAATTAGGACCTTATATATAAATGATATGCTGATGAAGTTTGTATGGGAACTCAAAATTTTTTTTTCCTATTTTGACCTATGTTCCTCGGGAAAGTTGTTCAGTTTCATGGACTGATTAACCACCCGAGAGGTTAAAAGAGAGATATTTAAAGCCCTGTATACTTACTTGCAAACATTGTTTGAAATACCTAATTACAATTCATGTACTTTATATTTACATGTAGGTATATAGAAAAAAAAAATAACAGCAAGAGATATATTATAAGTCGTGTACAAAAGACCGCCTTATTGCTTAATAGCAATCTCTTCCGGGCACCTTAGGGTAGAGAAAAGCTTCTCCTGACCTGAGTAAGCTTGCTACATCCTCGACCGCAAATTCACCCTTGTGCTAGATTGTGGTTAAAAGTGAACTCATCTATACTAATACACACACCGGCAAATTTAGCGGAAGAACTTATGTTTTTCATACAATTAAGTCAACTTTAGAGTTTATAAATGGAGATTTTTATTTGAGGCTTTTATTACAATTTTACTCTTAGTTTAGGCCAAAATGTATGTCAGTTAAAATCAAATATAAAACATACAATAAGTTTACAAGAATTTTCCGCATGGCCAAAAGATAACATTGCAGAAACCTTTTCATACAACTTCGTATGAAAAGTTTTTTTTTTCTATTGACTACATGAGAGATTCTAGGCTTTCTGTCAGTTTTTGTAAATAAAAGAGATGACCATTTTAAAAAAATATTTGCATAAAGAACAGTGCAGTTATGCACGTAAAACGGATATTTTTAGAACTCCCAAGCTAAGTCGATTGTATGAAAAACAGAAGTTGTTCCGCTAAATGTGCCGGTGTGTGTATTATAAAGAGGAAAAATTTGATTGTTTGTTTGTTTGCATTGAATAGGCTCCGAAACTACTGGACCGATTTGAAAAATTCTTTCACCGTTAGAAAGCTACATTATCCTAAATGGACATAGGCTACATAATTTTCCCGAATTCCCACGGGAACGAAGTCTCGAGTAGAATTCTAGTTGTTAATAAAAAATTGTTTATTAACAAATTATGTTAACATTACAATACAAGTGCATCATTATATACAAATTGATACAAACTGGAATTTTAAAAGCTATACGAAAATGTGAAAAACGTAGCTTTTACAGCATTCTTGACATTTTAACACCATAGTAATAAAATTACAGACCCTACTTAGTAACTATTTGTACCTAGAAATTAAAAAAAAAAACATAGTACTTGAACACAATTACTTAGGGCAAGTTCCTGCCTTCGATCTATTGTGTTAGTGTAGTAAGTTATGTATAATAAAAAAAATAAGTAAAGGGTTAATGACATATTATCGGGAATACGTCAAACAGTCAATAAAAAATAATGAGGGATAAAACCAGGTTTTTGATAAAGCTATAATAATTAAGTAACAGTTTCATTTTCACCTTTACGGTTTAAATAAAGACAGTGGACTATAGTCTTAAAAACTACAGGTGAAAATGTAGTCGGTCGGAAGAGAAAAAGAATAATTGGCATTTTAGGTATTGTTTTATTTGCGAAAAAACTATTGTAATAAAAAATAATAATTTTTCAATAAAATAAAATATCCTTAAAAAATAGCTTAAGTGTAAAAGAGTAACATAAGTAATTTTTTTTCAATTTAGGTATAGCGCATAAAAAAGATACAGCATTATGAATTTACAATAAAATAAAATTATTTCATAGGAAAAATAATTCAAGTATTAATTTAGATTTTTTTGACAACATTAAATATTTTTCTAAGCAATTTCCTCAATTCCAATATTGGTGAAAAACTGTATACATTTCTCAAAAGATTAATGTGAAAAAGTTGCACTATAAGTGTAAACTTTAATAGTCACTGAGAAGAATGCCTCAGTAGGTATATCAACTGAAAATACTTAAATAACAAAATTTTATAAAATCGAAAAGACCCAAAATTCCAAAGAATTCAAAAATCGAATGTCCCTACGCGGCCGCGGTCCCTTGAAGTCATCGACCTATCAACCGTCAAGCGTTAACCCCTCAATCGCTGCTGTATTAAGTCGCAATTAAGTCCGCTCAGACACCTTGTCACAGGGCATAAACTGCGCATGTTATGTGAGCCTTCTGATTTTAAAAAGGCACCTGTGGTGCTATAGTGATGCGACTTCAGGCATAAAATAGTGATAAAATTGAAAGGGTGCGCTTGTGTTCGAGTTCTTATTGCAAATATGATAATAAAAGTTTTCATATTTAGGTAATTTTTACCAGATATCAGTGCGTTCGTTAATAGACTAAAGTACCTAAGTATTTGTGATACATCAGTATTTGTTAAGTAATTTTATTAGGTATATACTCTGCTGACTTTTGTTTCAAAATAAGTATGTCTTTAGAAATGCAAATTTTAATTAGTTAGTTCTTCAATTACGGTTTTACGACATACAATTAATTAAAAGTTATTTAAAGATTAATAAGTAAATTTAATTGAACACATAATATAAGTTATAAACCTTGCAAATTATTGTGTAACTTGATAGTACGATTTAAAATAAAATAAAACACGTTGCATTTGAAATGAAACTGGCTATAAACCTAGAAACGGTTTTCCGCTTATTAACCGCCTATAAAAGCGCATAAAATGATATGTGCGCAAAAATCACAGTTTACGACTTAGGGTCGGGCTCGCGGGTCGTAACTTGACTCGGGCAAAGGTTGTCGTCACGTTAAGTATTATGTAACGCTTGTAGTTTCGATGTCACAGTACTTTTAAAATGTTAAGATTATTGTTTAATCTAGCTGGTTAGCCTAAAAAATATTTATTCAAAGTTTTTTATTTCAAAGATCCGTTTTATTTAGTAGTACACTTATAATTATAACTTATTATAATTATGAATCATATTTGATTTTTAGAAGTCTTATTTTGCAAGTAATATTATTTAAAAAGTTATCAAGATAGAGTAAAATACAAGTTCTAAAATAAATATTTGCCAAGCCATTTCCTTAGATCATTTACTTTGAGTCTTATAAACATGTTCCACCCAACATACTACAATCAACAGCAGTTATTAAAACTACTTAACCCTTTACAAAAAACCCTAATCACAAATTCAAAACAATCGTAGGTAAGTACAAAGTAGAGTCGACCGAAAGTGAGTTACGCGGGAAAAGGCAGTCGAGTGGGAAGTGGGCGGGGGGCGGGGCCGGTTGCCCCTCCCTGCCCCCGCCCCGCGCCCCGCTCGCCAGAGCGAGACGACGCGAATGCACGCCGCTGCAAGGTCACGCCGCCGGCAACGCGCTAGTGTGCGATTTCTTTTTTGTAACTGTTTTGATTTGTACGTATGCGCGGGAAAAGGGTTAATTTTCAGCAATTCAAGTTTTTCAGGTGTGTATTTTTGGAAACGAATTTTTTTATGTTTGTAATTTTTTTAGGTTGTGTTTAGTGAACATTTAAACAGTCGAATAGATAAAAAATACATAGTTAATATTTTTTTATATAACTATTTACTTTTACTATTTAATAGGATTTTTTTTTAAACTTCAGAACCTATTGAAAAGTTAAGATGTGCATAGAGAAAACTGTGAAAATGTTTTTAAAGCCATGTAAAACCGAAGTAAAGAATACAACTCTACTTAAAACAAAACATATTCCTTTAAAGTCTCCAGAAAACAAAAATAAAAGTACAAAAACTGCATCGCATTGCAAAAAATGACTGCACGTTATCAGAGTAGACGTTTGATTGAGTGTTTTAGTTCTGGTGTCGTCCGCTGGGCGCTGGCGGCGCCGCGTTCGCACCCGCGTCATTCCGGCCGTGGCGCGCGAACTCTCCGCAGGGCCGCGCGCTCCGCGTAAACAAAACACGATCGCTCCGCGCGACTCCGACACACAGCCACCTTTACAACCAGTGCCAAATTCTAAAAGAAAAAAAAGTGCTTTCCCAACTCAGTGCCCGTGAAGTGAAGTGACAAATCCAACTAAGTAGAAAGAACCTTATGAAATCCGAATACAAGACCGTTTATAACATCTGTTCAAATACGGTTGATTTGTTTAAGTTTCTTATTGATGGATTGGGAAGTCCAACGGTTCAACGACATCACATGGTGTTTGAATTGTTTGATGTGCTGAGGAATTCGTTTCACGTATGCAGAAAACAAACAAGAGTTTGAAAAACAAAGGATAACCTGAGAAGCAAGTTGCTTGCTTAGGTGCTCGTGGTGACAGGTGAAACCGTGTGTAGTCTGTCAACGTATAGAATATCCTGAGAGGTAAGCATAAATTAACAACACCTAAGTACGTGACTAAACAAAGTTCTTCGACATTTATTTAGTCAGCTTCCAAGCAACCATTCAATCATCTTCTTCGGTTTCTGTTGAGTTTTTCGTGTTAAATGTTTTCTTTAAAGTAAGGGGACCAAAGTTAATATAGTTTTCAAAGTTGTTGTTAAGTTTCTAACGCGAGATAGGCTTATAAAAGTTTGGGAGCGTTCTGAAATTTAGTGAGCTTGCGGCGGCGGCACGCGACGGTACTGTGCGGCGCAGCGAACAGCTTCGGGAAGAAATCCTGAAAACGACCGGTAGAAGTTGTTGAAAAGTTTAATGTGGGCATTTAATTTTTGATACATTATTTTAGGGTTAGATAGATTTTTTTATTATTATTTTAAATATAAAAAATGGTTAAATCCCAAATACATAAAACGAAAACTAGAATATCTGTATGCCTAGTTTTTAACTCATCTTTAGTGTTATAAAATGTACGGGATGTAACAAAAGCAATTATTTAAGTTAACGGTATAGGTCCCACTGCTGATCTGCTAGACTTCTAAAGTTTTTGGAAATAAAAATATTTCCTACAAGTAGGCAAGCAACTAGATAAAGCTATGGATAATTAAGTGTTTTTAAGTACTTTACATGAACTTTTTTTTTCTTGCTTCTGTAGGTAAGGCAGTAGAAAAGTGATGAAATTTTAAAGAGAAAAAACTTTGAATTTTAATATTGAGTAGGTGATTATTTTTTTACTAGGTATATCATTAATTATAACAGTTTAATTATTTCAAAAAATTAAAAAATATTTATCAATAAAACTACATAATCAACACATAACTAATACTACACAATTCGATTATTGATACAAAAATCATCAGTAAATACTCGTAATGAATACCATAAAAACAGTAACATTGCAAACAATCAATTAGCGCAAAAACGAGGAAGCAAATGCAAGTGTCTTGCCGCCATCTTTATTTTTGTAAAGCAGTGCACACACGCCACCGCCGCGGGCCCGCGCGACCAGGGGGGCGGGGCGAGCGAGGAGGACGCTGCTAGCGACAGCGCAGGGGTTAACTATTTACAATCAAAAGTATTTTGGATTTTGATAATTTAGATTTTATTATTGCTGAATTAAACGTGGCCGTAAGTGGTTTTTTGTATGTACGTGCGGTGTTCTGCCTACTCTGTTATAGAGATAGTAGGAAATTATATCGATGAGATTTATTTCATTTTAACCAAGGAGTTAAACATAAGTATAAAAATACTTAACTATTTTGTGTTTCGTTACTGATTAAATGAAGACATGTAGAATGAAATCAACCATAATTTCTAATTTCAGGAAATACCTAAATATATTTTTAAGACACTGTTTTTTCCCAATATTTATGTGGAATTTTCATTTAAATAAAGAAAATTGTTAATTAGTGCGTGGCTCTATTGGGACACAAATAGAGGATCTCGCGACACAAAGGAAACCGTGTGGTTCTTTGAGTGAGTAGTGGTATTATTTAGGTATTTATTTAATTTATTTGAGTTCACACTTCAAAAGGCAAGGTGTCAAAAGGACTATTATAAATAAATTAAAATGTTTTATAAAACTGATTGAAAATGTAAGGTGATTTTTTCTTTAAAATAATAATTCCGTTTGTAGTTTAAATAAAGCATACGTATTTATACAATATACTTTATTATTATGACACACACAGGAAATTAAAAATGATTTTTAACAGGACTTTTAAAAAATTTATACAAATAGGCAGCCTGACTGCTTCATAGCAATTTCTTCCAGGCAACCTTATGGTATAGGAGTGGCATTTACGTCAAAAAATTATGTGTACTTATTTTTCAACCATGGTAAACATACTTGTAAGTAATTCTAATCTAAGTATATTATGTATTTATATCATCTTATCTCTCACCTTGGATGAGGAATCTACCACCCGCTTCTCTCAATCATCCTAAGTTAGACTGGAAAACTGGCGATTGGCCATTAAGGCCCTTGTAGGTTAAATAAATAAATAAATATAGGTAGGTACGTGA
The DNA here is from genome assembly GCA_949987775.1 of Aproaerema taeniolella. Taxonomy (NCBI): domain Eukaryota; kingdom Metazoa; phylum Arthropoda; class Insecta; order Lepidoptera; family Gelechiidae; genus Aproaerema; species Aproaerema taeniolella. Next base: position 611,955 of record OX465252.1, read on the forward strand.
TTGATAGGATGCTTCAAAAAATAAGTCAGTAAAAATACGAAGAAATGAAGAAAATATAGATATGTTTAAATTCCCAAGTAATTATTGTAATAGAAATTGTATAATACCTGTTCACTAAATTACATCTACATAATGGGAATTAATAAGAAACATAAAATATTAATTAAAATATAAAAAAAGTTCTTGAAATTTTCGAATAAATCAAAAATAGATATTATATAAAACGGTGGAGGTTTTTTGAAGCTGTGCTCGATTTTACAGTTTTGGGTAATTGATTTTTCATCCTCCGTGCTCGAGAAAGTCTTCTTACCTCCCCAAAAACGGGGATGTAAGTAGACTATAACACACCTATTAATCAAAACAGGGATGGAAGTAAATTTGAAATTGGAACAAGATCTGCCTATACAAATAATTGGAATAAAATCTTCATGCTGAAAATTTAAGATTTTAAATGTCGCGTTCATGTTTCGATTTTAAGAAATAGAACGGCGGGTTTTGTCTAATTTGCAAAAATTAAAAAAAACGTATTTTTCCTTTACTTATAATTGTTTTATTTACCTCGCATGGAGGATGAAAAGCAGAGTGTTTACCTCGGGTGGAAGTATCAATAACACCCTCGAACTATATGCGCACGAGCGAATGATTCCTTACCACCCTTGTGTAACAATCTACTATTGAATTATAAATGAGAACAAAATTCTTCAAAAATGCTGTCAACCAATTAAAATAATAGTAAATAATAGATATTGAGAGATAAATAAAATACAAAAGGTGCGAATAGGCATCAGTAAGCAGATGGTGCGTCACATGGTGTCGATAAATTTGAGTTTGGAACGCCCGTCGCCATCTTGGATTTCTTTTTTGAAATATTGCCGATGATGTGCAGTAAATTTCCAATCATTTAAATAAATTGAGGTTGAAATTAATTTATTAATAGCTGCAACATGCATACATACACTCACGCCTACAATGCCTGTTGGGGTAGGCAGAGCATCATCTGGTTCTAGAACCACTTTACGCCACATTTGATTTACATGATGAGGGTTACAAGATGGAACAATATTTTTTATTTTTTTTATTATAAGATGGGTTAACTCTTGACCTCAATTTTGACAATAAACTTACAATAAAGATCAAAGATGAGGTCGACGATGGAGCGAGTTAACCCAGAAAATGACTATAAAGGCACTGGTACGGAACACAGCAAACTGTTTGACGTCGGACTTCGGTAGGAGGGTGGTCGCGAACCAGACGGCCCTTTACAGAGCCTACCACACCGCATGAGACCATAGGACGACACCCCAGATTCAGAAAAAAGTAAAGTATCGTTGCCTGGGATAGATTACTAGGAGGCAGGTCTCATTTGTGTTTCCTTAGTCGCCTCTTACGACACCCCCGAAAAGAGATAAGGTGGTGTTATTCTCAACTGATCACCACACGGCAAATATAACAATAATTAAACAAAAACTTTGTAAAGAGGTCTATTATAGAATTTCTGATTATCTATTAGACCAGCTCCAGAGTTATTTAGATATTACCTCAATTAAAATGAGAAATAAGAGCACCTTTGCGAATAGGCGCAAAGTTAAAATGATAATTTATTTCACTACTTTGACTTTTTTTTTACCAGCACATATACGTCCCCACCGAGGGGCACGGGCCTCCCTTCGAAATACAAAGGGGATTTATGCCATAGTCCACCACGCTGGCCCAATGCGGGTTGGTGGACCGCTCGTCTGTCAAAAATGAATAAACGCTACAGGCCTACACTAAAGGTTTTCCCTTGTGTCGCGGGTCCCTCGGAACATACATACAGACAGACACGAACACCCATGACCCGAGAACAAACAAGTAACATTCTAAATGCTCTATGAAATAAAGCTGTTTTTGACTTCAACATTGAATGAAACTCAGTTTAAATAAATTAAATAAGTAATTAAATATCACCCACTCAAATAGGTCAAATCCTTTACTGTTAGAACACACAAATGTACACATAATAACTCTAATATAAAAATAAATTCACCACCGACATTGCTTATTGATCTACCTACGTCAGATTTAAAACAAGAAAACTGTATCGAAATCGGTCCTTTCGTCTACGAGCTACGATGCCACAGACAGACACACGATACACAGACATACAGATACATACATACGTCAAACTTATAACACCCATCTTTTTTGTCAGGGGGTTAAAAAGCAGACGTTTGTGCTTACGTGTGAGGAACATACATTGAACAGCGTCAGTCAGTACAGATAAAATCTTCAACTCGGAATTTTCTCATAAATTTGAATAAAAAAAAAACTCGACAGGATAATAATTGTTGATCGAAACAAATGTTCTTGAATCACACACTCGTCGATACCCGCCGATGCGTGACTGATTTAATGACATAAACTGGCAATTAGCAAATACAAGATGGCCGCCTGCGCCCGCGCACCAATGTCAATATCGCTACAAATCATCCGCCATATTCATTCCCACTAGTTCACATATTTATTTTTGTTTCGAGATTTAGTGCCGATTCGCCGAACTGGTTTTTGTAAAGCAATAAATCTGATTGATAGCTGATTGTCGTTTCAATCATTCCCTTTAATTTATTTTTGTTGGCTAGGCTTTAATACCACTAGTAAAGTTCATCATGTTTTCCAAATTAAATTTTTAATTAATTTTTTTTCCACGCTGGTGTGAAAGTTTCAACACAGAGTACGGTGTCACTTTTTGAAGCTGTTATATGATTCAAGCTGACTTCTTCATTCTTATATTATGTATTTATATATCTATTATAGTTATGTATATTCATATTGTATGTATGTATATTTATTATAATTTATGTAAGTACAAGTATGCATTTGATTATATATTTAGTAGGTATTACAGTTATTTTCCTTTGTTCATGTAGTTTCATAGTTATTAAAGTAATTTCATATACTTGTGATATGCACCCTACCACGTACATCTCCCAATCACCCTAAGGTAGACTGGTAGATAATGCCATGAGGCATTAAGTCCGCCTATGTACTTATAGTGCATTAAGTTAAATAAATAAATAAATAAATAAAGTCAAACTTAGTATACAAACTCTTCTCAGGTATACTGTAAGAGTCACTAATTGGAATGTGAGGGTTTTGCTGCATTGTGGGCAAAAGGCTGACAACCTAACGCCACTGTATCAGTCAAATGTGGCGTTATGTGCTTTCCTAACTTTATCATTCTCTGCCTACCCCAACAGGCATGTGTGTTTGTACATTAATGTTTATTTTGATAGTCCGAAGTGAATGACCCTAAAAAATGAAATTAAGATCAGCGCACGCCACTGGGCTACAAGTGCTTGACTACTGCGCTTTGCTACAAACTACACATTCAAATCACTGAACCTTTCGTAAGTACGTAGTAACGGATGATCCACGTCATCCGTTACTAATACGTCAGTACAGTTAGATGGATATTGTTTCACTGCAGTTAAGGGCAGATTTTATTCTGTAAGTCTAAATCCGATACTTTGGAGAATTGTGCAATATTTCAGTGCGACTCTATTGCAGAGTAAAAACTGTACACATGAGGTGTGTAGGGTTATTACATCTCAGTGCTTCAAAATTTTCCTCATCTGCTAGCGGTGCACCCTGTTGATCAACAGACGAGGTTTCTTTACTTGTTATTGGCGACTTTGCCATTCTATATTTTAATTTTGATTGTAATATTCTGAGTATTATAATTGGCAGAGTCACGATTGTGGACGTCATTTATCAATGAATCGAACTGTATAGGTGACAGTGACAGGTCTTGTCAAATGTACGATGTTCCTAGTATCCGGTTTAGGCCTAAGGAATATATGCTCTGATCTTCTAAATTCTGGATCGTGATCGGGCGTACTCTGAACGAACAAAGTGCCAAAAAGTGATGCCAATAAATCGTGACAAATTGGAAAAGATGCAAAATATAAGCATTTGAATCAAGTTCGTATTTAATGTTGGCCCCTTTTTTGGGAAAGTTGGAAAGGTAAGGTCGTGTCACCTTGTGCTTTTCTTAATCAGCATTAATTGTAACATAATATTAGAATTAATTATCTTATTAATTTCTGTTAAATAGCATATACTTATCCATTTAAAGACTACCGCTAAGATTTGCTACCATTTCTTAGATCTACCTAATGGGATTCCAACATTAAACCTGCTAATATGAATCTAAAAGGTCACTCACCGTTATTTGTTTTTTAAAGCATGTTAAATTTAATATTCCGGATCACAATAAATTTAAAATCGGCAACTAATTAAAAATGTATTTAATGTAAATGTTTTTACAAATATTTATTTGGGTGATCTCAAACACTTTGAAGGATGGTTGGTTGGCGAGGTCTGAAGATGCCGAATCGATACTATTTTTTTACAGTTAAGTAGCTTGCATGTGCTTCGTCAAAGTGCTACCATCCAATATCTTGACACAAGTCACAGTTTTTACCTCTCTATTCAAAGCTATTAACTTTATTGGAAGTAACTGTTGACAGTGAGTCATTACTACCGGACTCAATTACAATGCCAGCTTAACTCATTTCTAAGTGGTTATTTATGTATTGACTCTTCATTCTTCCTTGACACATATTCAAGTCACTGTCCATGTCTTCAACGATGACTTCTTACGTGGGTTTAAAATAGAAAACGGTGCTTCAACGCTATAACTCACTTGATCTAATTTCTAAATCTGATAATCCGTCCCTGCCTAATTAACGTTTCCCTATAAAGTACTCTATCTGTCAGCATTATAGATCTGCTTTTTGTCGGATCGCCTGACATTTGTAGGAATACAGAATTTATCTAAATGCGCCGGTCGCGTTGGTCAAGCACCTCTTTTTGTCTTTGCCCACGATGTCCGTCAGACGATAATTTACATAAATACAACATTAAACTTGAGTTAATTGACACATTTCACGATTTATACGATACGTTACAAAGAAGTGAAATCACTTGGAATTTTTAGAACCTTCGTTACTCAGAACTTGTTCTTTTTCTAACGATAAATTTATTGGATCCTGTCAAAATTGTATTGATGTGGAACCTATTCTTGGATTATATTAAACATTTTTCAATATTCCACGGCTGTTAAATAGCCGTTTGATCTGGATTTAGTGTCGGATAAGAACTGGTTGTTGCATGGTAGCTCTTTTGATCTGTTCAGAATAAAATTCTCATAAATTAGATTAAAGTTGTCTGTAATTCTAAATCCTTATGACAAAAACACCTGGAACGTATGATAGAAAGCTATCAAGATATTACAGAAGAAAGGTCAAACATCCCAAAAGCGTAATTCAGGACAGATTAAAGTAGAGTTGAACCAAATCTGCAAAATAGTTGCGCAATCAAAACAAAAGAAATCTGTTCAATCAAAGTTATCGCCATAAAGAATGAGAAGAAAAAAGGAAACGTCATCAATGTGGCAACATCGCGCGCCATTGTTGACGGGAAACAAAAACATGGCTGCCAATTTATATCCGCGTCCATCAAAAACCTGATGCATTCGAAAGTACACCTTACCAACAGATCACAAAAGAACGTGCTTGAATATTTAACTTGTAAACGAATTTTTGTGGTACGACGTTTGATCTCGATTAGTCGTAAATTGGCTCGATAATGTTTGTTGAATCGAATTTGTTTAGAATGGCAAGTAAGTGTTTGTTTTCTATCATTCGCTGGCCAAATGTTGTTGGGATTCGCTAGTTAGCGTTGTTTTGACAGACTCACTCGTGCTGGGAGGGCAATAATGCTGTCTTCACTTCATCCACAACCGTATGGATGGGCTAAATGAGATCACTCGACGCACACGTGAAAACTAAGAGCGATTCTTAACGATTAGAAGTATGCATTAGTTGCTTCTTACAATGTTGTCTATCAGTCACTGTTAGAAATAAATAAATAAAAGCTACATATTCAGGCACACAGTATTGTTTCCCATACATGGTTCTTTAGGACAAATGAGACAGACACAAATATTGTCGGGAATCGAACTCAGGAACCGACGACTTAGAGACAAGCGTTAATAGCCGTTGGATCAATCAAGTCGGAAAACTTCAATGCTAAAAAAAAATTGAGTTTTCATTTGAATTTTCAGTTTGCTCGTTGCCAACGCACCAGCACGCAACCTAAAGCGATCCATAGCTGAAATCCCGATAGCATCAATCCAAACAATTTTAATTTTTCCCCCTTGGCAGCACAACTCCGACAAGCTCCTACCCGCTCGCGGGACTAAATCAATATGATATGACAGTTACGGTCAATTTATGGCCCTCGGTTAATTACAATCGGGTGCGGCGTCCCAGGGCGAGGGGGGAGGGTTGCAGGGGTGCGGAGGGGGATATACGTCTAATGACTTGTAAAGATGCTGTTGTGAACGAGTAATGTGGAGATGAAAGTTGAGTTTTGGAAAAGTGAATAGCGTTAGTCAGGTGTACGCTGTACAGTTTCAAGGCTTAGGGAGGTTCATAACCTTGAATCATGAAGAGGAAGAATATAATTCCCCCACCACCCGCTCCTTCCTTGTTCTAGTACCTATATAATCAAGGTGTGTAAGTATATCTTGACTAACCCTAGGCCGTCCTTGCACATTGTTGCTTGTAAGTTTGTATTGTATGTTTTGTCTTTCCTTTTTAAGTATGCAATAAAGTATTTATCTATCTATCTAACCCTGCTGTAATTTTTTTGAAACCGACTTACCCGGGTTTCGGATTTTTTAAATCGACTAATTCTGGTGTTGAGTGGATAATTCTGACTCATTCATTTTTGCTTCGGTTTCAACAGATGACATCTTTATTTTATTATTATGAATACAGCCATAACACAATACTTTTTTAACTGTGCGTGTATCATAAACATAAAGGTTTTTTTTATTAACCTTTGACCATAAAGGTCAAAGATGAGGTCCACGATGGAGCGAGTTAACCTAGAAAATGCATATAAAGGCACTGGTACTCCCACGCACCAACGGAACACAGCAGGCTGTTTGGCGTCAGACTTCGGTAGGAGGGTGGTCCGGCCCTTTACAGAGCCTACCACACACACCGCATGAGACCATAGGACGACACCTCAGATTCAGAAAAAAAATTAAGTGCCTGGGATAGACTACTAAAGGCAGGTCTCATTTGTGTTTCCTTAGTCGTCACTTACGACACCCACGGAAAGAGATGGGGTGGTGTTATTCTCAACCGATCACCACACGAATTTGCATACTTCTTCTATAGGATAACATTTGATGTTGTATTGCATTACGAAAAAACTTTAGAGGAATATTTTATCGTTCAATTGGACACGTACGCATCAGTTATCTATGAATGTAAGCAGGTAGGTACATCATTTACTGAGCTCAAGCACTATTTACACATACTTTTATGTATCAACTTCTGTTTTACAACTAATTACCAGCTGTGTCAAAAAGGACCTTTAAAACACTGGCAGTTTAAAAAATATAAGCGTTCGAAAATAAAATGGTGGATACAAAAAGAATTAAATTACGCGAGTTGTGGGCACGTCAGCTGTCAGTCGATCATCGCATCAATCAGGCGCCAATCAATATCAGCTGGACAGGCAATGGCCTGCATTAACTGATACAAAAGCTATTTGTGCGATAAAGATAAAATAGAACTTTTCAATTTTGATATTCACACCTAAAACCTTCAATTACTTCCTGGAATAGGCGTGAAAGAAAAACTTGTGTCAGCTGCCAATTCTTTTCATACTGTAGAAACCAGTAAGTTTTTTTCTGTTTTGTGAGCGAAAAGCTGACAAACTATCGCCACTACATGACTCCGTCTAATATTCTTCAGAATAAATGTCAATACATTTAATGTAGCCTCAAGTGGTTCCAGAACCACACGACGGTCTGCCTACCCTGAAAAGGATTATAGGCGTGAGTGTCCAGATAGATAGATATACAACCTTCAATGTTTTGACTTTCGAATTCCGACTAGCAATAGTGTATTTTGACGATTTTATTACAGACTCCTCATAATCAGTTTCTCTCTTGCCATCTCTAAGGTGGACTGGAAGAGAACCCTTCAGAGATAAGTCTGCCTTTGCACATATATGTATATTTTGCATTAGTCTGTAAGAGTTTGAATAAAGAGTTTACATACATACATGCATCAGTAAATAAATAATATTTGACAACTCACGCACCGCCTTCTAAATCCATACGAAGCAAAACATGTATGGGTGCTAGACAATATATTACAGGGTTAAAAAAACTAAGTTCTTAACCTTGGTACTAAGTAGAAAAAAATTATGTTAAATACCATCATGTTAAAAGTATTAAATTGAGAACATAATGAAGAGCACCCAAATCCGTTGAGCATGCTTATAGTTTACGTCATGAAAGGTAGAGTAGGTAGGTGTAAAGCTGAGGGTGGTTTGTTAGTAAAGTTCACGCTATGTTAATCATTTTGTGCATGAGTATACTGGCATGACTGAAATATTTACAGAATTAATTCGGCAAAAATGCGTTGTTAAATATTTTGACAGCATTTCTATGTAGGTGGCTTTTCATCAATTTAATTATGTGCCCTTTTGTTTTAGATTGGTGACCTGGTATTGGTAGTTTGGATTCTAGTTTGATATTTTTTAATCAAAGCTAACTAATATAATTGCTTTATATAGTTTAAGGAATATCTGATCTCGTAGGGTTTTGCCCATTTTCTTCATATACCTTTAGTATTTAACATAATCAAAGACCTGTAATTACATTTTGATTCCTATCTCTATAATACTCGGCTTTGTGAAGCCTTTCTTTTGTGGATTGTTTTATTTCAACTCTACATTGAGTTTATATGAATCATTTGCTTCTTCATTTACATTTACTTCATGTTGTTTTGAATCTTATGTCATTAAAATAAGGCCTGAGTCATCTGCACTGATAATTTTGTGTTATTCAATAACTGTCACTTCATCAGGATTACTGAATTTTCAACTGTATGCCATGCAATTAAGGACGGTGTCATCTGAATCTCATAGATTGGTGGATTTAATAAAATATGCATCGTAATTATATCCAATCAGTCGGGCTGTCTGTCAGTCTGTCAATCAAGCGATGTCGATCAGGATCAGTGATCGATAGATCGATTGGCTTCATTGTTCGCAAAAAAAAGGTTACGTTTTCTTTGTTGGCCTTTATTACAAAATAGGTTAAGGGCGAATGCAATGAAATCATTATTGCAGCAAATGATTAAAGAGAAGCTAAAAATTTTAAAAGTAACAAACTAGGTACCACAAATACCTAATAGAAATGCTGAAGTGTCGGGATGAGTTTGTGCATCAACAATTAACTTGCCGCACTACGATATTCGACAGTTTGAAAACTTTGTCTCAAGGCTTAGCAGTCGTGTTGTTAAGACGAAGACGTTAATAAAAATTAAGTAGGTACGTGTAATGTTATATTTGTTGTTACCAACTAGACAATTTTACAAGCTAACCAGGCGTAGGAAGTAATTTCTCATCCTTATAAGAGCAAGAAAATATTGTATAATAATAATTTCCTAGCTGCATTAAGCAACAGGGCAGGTCACGACTCTATGCAAATTGGTGCATTTTTCTTGTTGGTAACACTACATGGAGGGTTGCCGTTGCCGTATATGGCGTTAAATGCGTTGGAACATACGTTCTAACGTGTACTAAACTAATTGTACAATAGAGTAATTATTGAGCTATGTGAAACCATGTTAAACATCTTGATAAAGTTAAGGAAGATACAAATTACAGGCAGACTGTTTGTAATTTACGATGTTAAGTACTTTGGTACGTTTATAAAAAACTTGATCAAGTCATGCATTGTATTCGTAATTTGGCAGACGGTTTTGGTAAATTATTTAGCAAAACTTTAGAAGGTGATTCTCCCCATGACATCGGTCCCCGAACAACCTATATGAAATAAATAAAAAAAATGGTTTCCTTCCCAAAAAAAGCTAATCGCACAATTGTATGGAGAGATGTTTTTTTTATATTTCGATCTATGTTCCCTTCTATGGGAAAAATTGTTCAGTTTCGTTGGTTACATTCAAAAGCAATTGATACGATTATTCTTTGTTTCATACTACAGCTTGTATGACCAATCGAAACCATATCTTCTCTGGGGAAGACTGCACCTTTGCGAATAGGCGTAGAGTCAGTAGGGTCAAAGAACGAATGTGTATGTATGTATTTAAATCCTTTAATATATGTTTGTAAGTATTAAATGTAATCTTGACTTTTTTTAAGTGGCATCCTGAATACCCTATAAAATAAAGATTGTTTCTATTCTATTTTATTCTATAGGACTGTTGGTATTTGGAATATTGGACTATGTAAAGTAGGTACTAACGGAAGCAAGCGACATTTTAAACTTAATTAAATAAACATTAAAACCTCCAGCGTCACTATCCATCAATCTATCAATACATTGACATGCTTAATTGCCATAACCTTTGCACATGCAAATTCTGCACTACGGCAGGAATTTATAAAGAGGGAAAAGCAGTTCAGGAAGGCCCACAATTTGTTCTTATTTCTTTTCAATCAGTGGGACTTCGCGAGTATCGTTCTGGGCCAATGATGTTCTGTTATATGGTTATTAGTTCGGTATTTTCAATTTAACTATGCGCAATAACTTAACTTTTGTTTGTTCTTCTATAGTTTGATGTATAGTTATTAATTCCATAATAAAGTAAATTCTTAGCTTCGATTTTCATGGTTTTTTCATTGAAACGTATCAGAAAAATTAACGATTGAATTAAAACAATTCATCAACGCAACGTAAGCACTTGATTTAAATTTTATTTTTTATTTTTTTACAGGTTTATAAATACACTTTTTTCTTTACTTTTTCTGGATTATTATTTCTATCAGAGATTATAGTGTAGCTCGTGTCGTAAATAAATATTCTTGGAGAATTCATACTGCACTCTCTAATCCTAAACTAAGCAAAGCTTGTATACAATCCACGAATGGTCACGAGGTTCAAATTAGTATAAATGTGATTATCCATATAGGAGTATTTGTATGAATTTTTATTCAGACATCATCATTACTATTATTAAGGTAAGATTACATTTGCTTATCATCATCATCATCATCGTTGGACCACATCTACGTACTGCTGAGTATAGGGCTCTCCTCTATAGCGCCAATCGTCACGGTCCTGTGCCAACCTCACACCTCATCCATGGAGATACCGTCAATTTGACGGTAAAGACGACATGGTCTGAAAATCAGCTGGTGGTCCGCCCACTGGCCTTGTCGCTTTCCTAGGCCACTATTCAAACGTGTTTATATGTAAATATATAACTATAGCCTAAAATATTGTCATAAAACTAATAAATTCTAATTAATTATGAGCAATTTGATGTTAGCCAAGACTTACTCTAAATCTGCCAATGACATCAAAACATAAAAATGTTGTTTTACGACTGACATCTTATCATCATAAATATCATATTATTTTATGCATAGGTAATAACAATCTTTACTGTGTTCTAGAAAATGTCGCCTGTCTGTCCGTCAACAGCTTTGATGAGCACATAAATAGTAATGATAGGAAAAACCAGGTGCATTGTTCGGAAAATTATAGGGTAGAAGTCTGAGGCAATACGAAAACAGTTATAAATTATGTTTATTGGCAAATCATTGCTTATTTAAGAGTACCTGGGCCTGGTTCTCATTGTTTATAATTCATGAAATAATTTGAATTCTGTTTCGTCTTTTTCCTAGTGTGCGTTAAGAATCACAAAATTCATGACATACTACAATTTTTTTATATTTTTTTATACACTCAAAGACCCTCACTAAGGTTTTCCCTTGGGTTGAAACATACCCAAAGATAGACACGAATGCTCATGACCCTAGGACAAACCATCTCCTTTTTCACAAATATTTCCCCCGACTGGGAATCAAACCCAGGATCCTACCACTCAACCAAACGAGACGTCAAACAAACAAACAAAAAGTTACAACAAAACACATAATCTCTGTTGATAACTTGATAAAGATAGTCGAATCCGGATGTCAGTAGCAATGGAGTATCGTTTACCAAGTTTTGTTATTCTAAGCTTCTTGGTGCTATTTAGTTACAATCTGATACTGGACGACTTGTATAACAATGTATTCATTGAATTGTTTATGTTTACTTTTTATTTTATGTTTGAGTCTTGTAAAGGTTTGCTTTTACAATATCTGTATAGTAGGTAATGCAATATTTAGTAGACTCAGTGAGAAGTTTTAATTCTATTAACATTCATCTAACAATCTTTCACTGCCACATTACTTCTAACAAAAAAGATTAGATTAGATTTATTTATCTCATAATATAGCTACAAATGTCAAGTTTATAATAAAATTTGTTAGTCATTTCAGCCCATAATATGATCGTCAAATATACTTAAGTACCTTACATTAAATATACTTAAGACACTTAAGTTATTTGTTTATTATGTAGAGTCTGAAGAAAGCACATTAAAAACATAGAATACAATAAGAAAACGATATATCCAGGTAATTCATTATTTTGAAGAAGATAACCAAAACAATTAAAAAACATTAATTTTACATGCTTACATTGGGTGTAATGATACTTAAATTACTTCTGAATCCTGATGACTCATGTTTAAGAAAGAAAGAAAATTTTTTAAAAGCATTATAATTTAACGTCTAAAATAATTCTTGTCATTCCATTGTGGTCACCATTTCAAGAACGCTAACGTTGATATACCATGCCATCCGAGTATCACATACCAAATCGACTCGAAACCCATAAAAATCGAGTCCAGCCTTCCGAGAACCGTAATCAAAGCCATCGATTTATCGATAATTTACTATCGATATCAAATACTCGCTTATGTAAATAAATACATTATTAATTCTTGATTATGATTAATTTTAATACTTCTCGCAACCGCCAATCGAATCATGATTATTGCTATATTATGTTAATGATTCTATTAATTATTAGATGTGTATCTATAGCTTGATAAAATATATTTTATTGTGTATTGATTGGCTAAATATTGAATGTTGATTGATATAAATATTGATTTTTAATAATATCGTGCCAAAAATGCATAGTAAGAGTTATGAACAGGAAACATTTTTAAAGGTTATGTTTGAATTTTAAAGAACGGGTGTAATAAAAATAACTTAGTGAATAGAGATTGTGCTACTTAATTCATATTTGCTGGAACTAATGAAAATTCACAGATTTCGTGCCTCACACGACTATCGAGTACATTAGAAAAAATGTCGTTATGAGTTTTGACTTTTTTCAAAAAGATTAGGCTACGGGGCAAACCCTTGTAACTGCCTAAATTGTCCAAAGAAGTTTTTGACAAAATTTTGATATAATTTTGGTATCGTTTCCAAAATATCGAGCGGCAAAATTAAAAATTCGGAAAAAATTGAACTTTTTTTTCACTATTTCGGCCATAACTATTTTCGTTTTTGACTTTCTCGAATAATTATTTTTGCACCTTACAGCTCTTATGAATACGCGTTTTTTGAATATCATATCTTCACAACTCTTCGAGATATAAGGGGATGGCATTTTTTCGTGAAATCAGAGCCTATACTGGACCGAACGAAAAGACATTTCCAATGTCAAAATTAAAAAAAACGTCTTATTGTGGTTGAACTGTAGGTTCAAGCACAATAAGACGTTTTTTAACAACGAAAGAAAGAAAACCCAACGAAAGAAAGAAAACCCAACGAAAGAAAGAAAACCCAACAAAGTTGTGGAGAACAACCCTAAAAGCGGACCCTTATGGCACTAGGCCGGGAAAAAACCAAGTAAAAGAACAAAAAGATAGTAGTGACATCAGTAACAAACAATCTATAATAACCTATCCCTATCCCCTGTACCCATAAATACCAGCTGAGACCGGGATATCCCTGCGACGTAACTCGTTATGACTCAGCACATTCCTATCGTCTGTACTTCAAACGCTGAGGGCGCCTTTTAGCAAATTATGTGTCGCTTTTAATTGAAAAAAAAGGGCAATTTGGATGTACTTTAAAAACAGAGGCTAGCTACTTTTGATTACCAATACCGTAAAATAAATAAATAAATAAACGCTACACACTCAAAGGCCCACACTAAGTTTTTCTCTTGTGCCGTGGGTCCCTCGGAACACATAAAGACAAACACAAACACCCATGACCCGAGAAAAAACATCTGCTTTTCACACAAATGTTTGCCCCGACTGGGGATCGAACCCAGGACCCGCCGATCAAGAGGCAGCGTCACTACCACTCGACCAAACCGGCCGTCTTTTATTTTCTTTACGACTATACAGCACACATTTTTAGCCTAAAAGGGAGATGTACATGTCATCCAATGCTCCGTGGATGACAGTACATCTCTTTTTTTATTTATTTATTTATTTATACATCTCTTTTGGGTTTAGACTATTTATTATGTTATTACAAATGACAGAGACACTAAATGACAATTAAAGTATCAGCAGCTCTAGCACGATAACGACAAACTCGCGCTCGGCTCACGCTGAAACTTCACTTTGATTGCGCGAGGGTCCCGTGCAAAGGCTTGCTCGCCCATGGCGTTGTCAATGTTGACATTTTGACATAGGATCGCGGTGTTTTCGCGGCGCTGTCACTATCGTACTCGGCCTGCAGACGCATATCGGTCGCTTATTTCATTGAACCTACCCATGTTTATGACTCAGCACATTTCAAACGTACCTAATTGACGTTTAAAGTTGACTCTACTTTTTACTTTGGAATACAAAACAAAAATTGTCTACAACAACTTACTGGAATTCCGTTGCTGAGCAAATCCAAATTCCAAAGGTTTTTTTTATATTATAAGATGGGTTAACTCTTGACCTCATCTTGACCATAAAGGTCAAAGATGAGGTCGACAATGGAGCGAGTTAACCCAGAAAATGCATATAAAGGCACAGGTACTCCTACGCACCGACGGAACACAGCAAGCTGTTTGGCGTCGGACTTCGGTAGGAGGGTGGTCGCGAACCAGTCGGCCCTTTACAGAGCCTACCACACCGCATGAGACTATAGGACGACACATCAGATTCAGAAAAAAATGAAGTGTCTTTACCTGGGATGGATTACTAGGAGGCAGGTCTCATTTGTGTTTCCTTAATCGCCTCTTACGACACTCACGGAAAGAGATGGGGTGGTGTTATTCTCAACCGATCACCACACGGCCAATAAACCATCATTTAAGGTTCGGATAACTTACCATAGAGAAAATAGTTCCATTTATTTAAATAAACCATTATTTAATATCTGTACTTATAAGATTATTTTTACAGAGATGATTCAATCTATAGAAATTGTCATTATCAACATGTAAACAAAGTGTTGTCCTTGAGCTTGCTAAGAAAATCGTTCCAACTATCCCAAATATCAAATTTTTTCCACCTCTAAACATCCTCACAGTTCGCCAGTACCCACGTAACGTCAATTAATCAACCAGCCACCTGTCCCAGTCAGTTCCTTCAAAAACCGTCCTCAAAATCTCGGCATTGGTCGTTTTGCTCCGTCACGGCCCGTCAATAGTCTGAGAGCTGGCAGAATAGATCAACGTTGATTCAACACTCAGCGATCCATACATCACACTCTTGAACCATTTTCCGCCATCCCCGTTCTTGCAAACAACATCATTTGTTATCGCATTCACTGTTATTTTTTTCTCATTGATGAAAGCCCGTGTTAATAAAATCGCACTTCATCCCTTTTTGTCGATCATCGTCACTTAGCCGCTTGTGTACGGGTGGCGCTCAATTTGGGGGAATTTGAGACAGATTTTTTGTTTTGTTTTCAAAAAGAGCGTGGTTATTGTTTTGTTTTCTTTTTTATTTACTCAAAGGTTCACACTAAGGTTTTCCTTTTTTCTTAGGTGTCTTAGAACACACTAAGATAGACACAAACACCTATGATCCGAGAACCAACATCTGCTCTTTACACAAATATTGACCCCAACCGTGAATCGAACCCAGAACCTATCGATCAAGAGTCATTACCACTCGACCAAACCGGACGTTAATAATAAGCAATAATGGTTCTTTACCATTTGAAGAGCATCAGTGACATGAAGTATCAGAGCATCAATGATGCTGATTTTGACACAGAAACTATTACAGTAAGACTATCAATCCTTTGTAAAAGAATTGTATGTGTAAAATATTAATTTCAAGCCGACCAGATTGGCACTTCTTGATATACTTGTAAGGTTATTCATGTTACAATACGTTTTAGACACATGTTCTCCATTATAGTACCAACTACCCAATCTACTTACAATATTAACATTTTGGTTCTAAAAACAATTCATGCAGACCGTAATTTTCCTAACAAATGGTCACCCTAACGTTCAACAGGGTCTCGCCTCGATTCGCAAGTCACTCCCGACAACAGCCTGTGACGTCACATCTCGCACAGCTGTGAGCCCCGTTTTTTAACCGATCTAGCTATAGATTCATTGGATTTAGATGTAGTATATTAGGTCAATGGTTTCTAAAAAGAAAACCACAATATGAAAAGCAACTTTCGCTATATGTACAAAAGTATTAGTTATAAAAATGGGTTCAACAACTGAAGGTTTTTTTCTTTACACTCTTTCCTATTTTTACCACCGATATTGTGATAGTGATCATCATCATCATCAGCCCATATACGTCCCCACTGCTGGGGCACGGGCCTCCCTCAATGACAAGAGGGGTAAATGCCATACTCACCACGCTTGGCAGACGGGTTGGCTAATTGTGATAGTACCTACGAGAAAGTTCTTGAGTTTATTTAAGAAGAGGTAACCTCGACTAGATCCAGATTGCTAAATTATAGTGAAACGTGTTGCAAGCTCATACAAAAGAACACGAATCTCTTTAAAATTCGAGTGAATAGGCCTTTTCTGGATGAGCTTGCTACATCCTCTACCACATCTTCGCCCTTGTGCTAGATTATGGTCGAGAGCAAACCCATTATTAATAAGAAATAAAATAAAAAGCGTTGTTCAACCAAGGCTTTTCCAAAAATGACTGTAAAGCTCACCTTAAGGCGACTACAGCACCTAAATAACGATTTTATGTTGCGTAGATAAGCATGACACACTGCATTGAATCGAAGAAAAAAAAATACTACGGTAATATTCAGGATTTATACTAGATAATTTGTTTGCTGAAAACATGATTCAGCACTTTTGGTTTGATAGAAAAAGCTCACAAAGTCACCTCTAAATACCAATATTGTGTATCTTTTAAGCTGTAAAAACCATAGTAAAATGCACACAGGAACATGACAGGAACTTGAATTTGCTATCAAAATGTTCGTGATTTAACACTCTCGATAAGTAGTTAACGCATTTTTCGATTTAAGCTGTCACCTTTCCATAAATCTCATTTTTCTAACTTTCGAACATGTTTTTACGCACGCACGCTTTCATAGTCCGTAAACTTCGTGTATTGACACTGTTCGCACAGCCGGCCCAGGCCTGTTGAGAGACGGAGATGACACTATTCCTATGTGTGCTGCCTTTATCGGGTGCTGTAGTCACCTTAAGTGAACCTCAAAGGAATGTTTTAAATACCGAAGGAAGGCTACATGAAGAGCACCGTAAAAATGTCTCCAAAGAATCAATGAGAGCGTCTACATATTTAGACAAACTATCCCAAAGTTCAATCACTCAAGATCACAAACATTTAACAAAAGGAAATTGCACAATCGCTTCTGAAAGTGCTGAGTCATCCTGAGGGTGCAGACAAAAGTTTTAATTGCATAAACTGATGGATAGAAATGAATAACAGCAATTTATTGTCGTCGATGATTCAACGTCCATAGTATCACGTCATGTTAATCAATCGGAGAATGAAATGTGAGGATGATTGTTTATTGAGTGTGTTTCATCAGGTGGAAAATGGTGATTCCTTTGTATTACAAAACTTAACATGGTTTTTGTGTGATCTTTCCTAGTCACAGAAAGGCGTTATCGCTTCAATGTATGTCATGTTATGGTTCTTATACTGTCGTATTTTTTTTTCATCTGTTTGTTACTCACCCATGTATGGTCACGTATGTAGGTACGTATATACTCACCCATCTTTGCTTCTTAGCATCATCATTAATTTAATATCATGTTATGACTTTGGCATGAATTTAATGTTATTTTGCAAATAGGCGCTAAGTTAAAAATGCTAATGTAATTCACTACTTATGACTTATTTTAAGTACTTAAAATTCTGAATGTTTTATGAAATAAAGCTATCTTTTGCCCTTGACTACTATATTATTCTGCTTTTTAGTATAATATATTTTATCGCCCTTGTACACTATTTTTTATGTATTTTTTTTTTTTTTTCCCTACTGTGTTTGTGCAATAAAGAATATATATTATTTTTAATTTCGTTTATTTATTGTTCCCACGTCTTCTTATTTACATTTGCTTGCAGCGTTCTTTTGTTTCATCTATTTTCTTCAAGGCATTTCATTTCTTCTAAGACATTTCACTCAATGTTTATCAATGTTTGAGACCCATCTCCACGGTTTTGTCAAACTTAAAAATGGCTCTGCTTGAAAAAATAATACTTTGTGAGATCGAATTTTTATAAGGTATTTATCGACAGAATTAACTAATACCAAAATGTTTACCTATTTCGTTTGAAAAACCATAAACATAATATGGTGCGTTTGATAATGATTATATATGTTGATTTTATCAGAACTTAAGAAGATATACCTGTTCAATATAAAATCAGGGTCTATAAGAAATGGCTCTTTTTCCAAGAAGTCATAACTTGAGGACAGAAAGAAACCAGGGCGCCATTACAAGTTTTATCGTCAAAAACAATCGAACAACGGAAAGTATTCTGACTTATCAAACGGAACGTAAATTTATCGAAATTCAAAAGAACCGTTCCGTTTCGTTCTATTTAATTAAACCCACTAAAATCGTGAAACGGCCGATCGGCGCTCACAAAAGATAGATTTGTTGTGTCTATCGATTACGATAGAGATTTCTTTGCGGCTAACAAAGCGTTTTCGTATCAAATCACACAATTAGAAGTGATCGGTTGTATGGTCGTCGGTTGCTTTGTCGGCATGCTTGTCATTGCGACTGGTTTGTTCCGCTTGGTGCTTGGCCCTTAGATGGTGTCTTTATTCGAAGTTACTTTGACGCTCGGAAAACTTTTTCAGCATTGGGATGATCTACAGGACTTGTTCTGCAAATGTATTCTTGTGACAACATTAACCCACAAAATGTTGTGATTATTTTTTAATTTAACAAAATGCACAAAGCAGTTGAACTACAAACAAAGTATATCCTATCCTGAAGTTTCTAGAAGAACGTCCATGTGTTTGTTTTTGATGCTATAAGTTATAGTAGCTGAAATAGATTCTGAAAGCGATAGCTTAAGAACTTGTTGCTGACAAACTTTAGTTGGATTCACACAAGGCCAAGGAAAGGGAAACTACGAACTAAGTATTTCTTTAAAAGGCTTATTATACGGGGTATAATTTTCTAAAAAAAAGGATTTGGTAATCTAAGAAAATAGGTAGTTAACTTAATAATTTTCCACGTTAAAAACGTATGAGTCACCGACTTCAATCCAAACAATAGTTCGCACAAAGTAGATAACTAGTATTTTTTGCAGACTACATTGCCTATTAGCAGATAACCACACACGAAAATGTCACTCATTTATTTAGACGATGTTCTGGTTTGTAGTATTTTTTGTTTTTGTTGATTTTTTTAAAAGCGCTGAATCAATTTAGATATTTTTTTTATGGGACCACCTCTGGAGTATACTCTTACTAACAAAAAAAGAATTTTGAAAATCGGTCCATAATTGGCGGAGAAATCGGTGAACACACATAAAAAAAATACATACAGTCGAATATAGAACCTCCTCCTTTTTTGAAGTCGGTTGAAAATAGCAAAACTTTTTATTTTTTTATTAATTTACTCGATATTTAATTTTTCTTCAATTATTTTATTTACTTACTTTCTTACTACTTACTTATTTTACTTTATTGGTTGAAATCTTCCAAGTAGATCCAACCAAGCATGTTTGCCGTGACAGTCCAGAGACAAGCGCTGTCGACTCAAAGGAATTAGTATGATCGACATGATGACTTGCATGCGCGCGCGCAGACCGCTCGATGCTCCGATATCCTAATGTTGTTGATTAACTGCGCGCTATTAACGCTAGAGGGCCACCCATTGTCTCTACAAATATATAAAAACAGCTCTAAGCACATGTGATAGTTTATCAGATTACATGTATTGGTCTTAAGTAGCCCTTATTACGTTCGTAATAGAAATCGTTTTCTTAGTCCAACTGCCGTAATCAGAGACGTCAATTAAAGTTAAGTACTGTTAAACTCTGATGTTGTCTCTTTCACTTTTGTTGATATAAACAAGGATAGCATGACATTTAATGACTTCTTAACTTTAATTGACGTCTCTGAGTACGGCAGCAAATGTGTGCTGTTTGTATGTACGTTTATCTTATCTATGAAAATGTTTTTTTGCTGTATTACATTCAATAGGACGAGCGTGCTTTACTACGGCCTAACCCTCTTTACTGTTTAGAAGGGAGACCCGATGTTCCTTTTGGTAGGGACGTATATGGGCTGATGATGACATTTTAACTAGCATTCCGCCCGGGACTTCGTGGGAATTCGGGAAAATCATGAACCCTATGTTCATTACGGATAATGTAGGATTCTAATGATGAAAGAATTTTTCAAATCGGTCCAATATTTTCGGAGCCTATTCAGTGCAAACAAACAATCAAATCTTTCCTCTTTTAGTATTAGTAGGTATAGAAATAGCCTAAGTAGATTGCCCTTATTTGGCGCTCTATTAAAAACAGTAATTAAACCGAAAAATAAAATTTCATAAATTCGTATAATATAAATCACTCTCGTGGACAACCCACAGAGGCTTAGTGCGGAAAATGTCTAACTAAATAAAACAATATACCTGAAATGAGTCACTCTCACTCTAGAATTTACAACAGTTTTGACATTTATTTCCGTGTTTATCTTTAAAAATTGCTAAAATATTCATTGCTAGTTTTAAAATGTCAACTTTAATTCCGGCTTGAAATAGAAACTTAGGTGCTAAAGCTAGCATTTTATTTCTATATTATAACCTAAAAGCTGTACAATGGTAGTAAATCGGTGTGCGAGTCGCAGGGGCGCAGCGGGCGGGCGGCGCGCGGGCGCAATTAGCAGTATAGTGATAATAGGTTGCAGTAGGTTAGGTTGTATGTTTGTATGTATTTCATTGGTATCTTGACTTGTTTTAAGTGGCATCCTGAATGTCCTATAAAATATAGATTTTTCCTATTCTATTACCTTTTTATACTCAGTTAATTCAAAAAGGTTAGCCTGCCTGCCTGCTTTTATTGTTATTAGTAGTAGCTTAATTTGACGGTCTTATAATAATTTTAAGAGCATTTTGTGAAACGGGTACCCACGTGATGGATATTCACGAATAAAGATCTAATCCTGGGGTCGTGGGTTCAAGTCCCATTTGCACCGAACATTTTTTCTTTCCCTAAAGTTATTGTTAGAGCAATTTAAGGAAATCATAAAATGCTTCTTCGATGTTGCTCGCCGTGATTATCAATAATTTTGAAAACGTTTTAGTTGGCATAAAATAAAACGGTTAAGTTACTGAACACTTGCATAGCTTCAACAAGTCTTTATTTTTGGCAATTGATTAAGAGGTACGTAATATCAAAACCTCAAAGATTTCATAACACTTATAGAACGTCTACTAATTCAGTTCCGTTTCATTTTTTAACACATTTAACTTCGCTACTGGGTTAGTTTTCGCCATATTTTTAAAAATGACATCTCTTCTGCTTGGATATTAAGGTTATGAGGAAGGACTTAATGCCCATTTCTAGTACAAAATTTTTAACTTAATTTTTACGATTCAAGTCTTACATCACACGATGCTTGTTAATTCTATATACTGTGCTGACGTCTTCATTGCTTGAGTCACGCATAAAGATGCTATTTACACGCACTGATTTACGCGTACTTTCGGGAACGCATTGGCTATGTATTGGATAACGGTGCCGCTTTTAATGGCGCAATGTATAACTGACCTGTCACCTCTACTTTTGGCTTTCGAGTTATTACTTTATCATAAAAGTTATGAATTGCTCATGAGAAGTGTAATTTAAATATTTTTACCTTCAGGTTATTAAGATTTGCAACCAAATTGTCACTTCTTCGCTCAGCTCCTTCGTGATTGTATCATCTAAATAAAATAAATACATATTCGTTTGTCGTTGCCAAATAAAAGTATAATGTAATCACTACACTAGTTACAAATATTGTGCTATTTTATCAACCAAAACAAATTATAAAATAGCAACATCAAATAGGTTTAAGTGGAAAAAGATGAAAATAAGACAGAATGAATGAACAAATTGACTTGATAATTACCTGGCGCCAACCAAGTTAGTATCTCATGCGTATCTGTGTTAAACCGGGATTATTTAATAATCTATTAATAATTTATTAAAAAGAATCGTTTGGATTTTGATATAGACTAGTATGTACATGCTGCAAAGTAGTTACCCTTGAAGAGGATACTTGAAACAGGTCTGAAGAACAAACAAGTATGCTTGTTTTAGAAATTAGTAAAAATAAATTATGCGTAGCAACTTCTGCTAACATTGCAAATCGAGTTATCTTCAAGGCAGGCCAGTTTTTCTTTTGGTTTTTTGGTAGTTTTTAAGTATAATGTGTAAGTTACAGTCATAGATTTGGCAAAAATATTTACAACTGCATCATTTTGAATACGAAACGAAATCGCAGATGGAGATGATGAAATAAGTAATGAACAGGCAAAAGATCTTGTTAACTATTAGAAGCGTGCGCTACTAGCAAAATAAAGGCGCACACGCATCAAAGGGCTAAGTAAATCGATCTGCTGCGGGTTATAGCACTTTTACGATTGGCTGCCGGCATGGCGGGTAAAAATTAATTAAATCTGCATTTCAGTACTCCCCAATCGACTTAACTTTAATTAGTCACATGTACGCGTCAGAAGATGAGTTATGGCATATTGGAAATATATTTCGATAACTCCCTGCCTCGTAAATTTTACTAAAACAAACATCGGCCTTCTTTGAAAATAGGATAATTAAAGGAACCGCTAAAGCCGTTCATGGGGTGCA
The DNA here is from genome assembly GCA_949987775.1 of Aproaerema taeniolella. Classification (NCBI taxonomy): domain Eukaryota; kingdom Metazoa; phylum Arthropoda; class Insecta; order Lepidoptera; family Gelechiidae; genus Aproaerema; species Aproaerema taeniolella. The sequence goes on from OX465252.1 coordinate 635,138, forward strand.
ATATACTTACAGAATGAGTTATTTGTTATTTGATATATTGGCTTGATTGATGGTTTTTCGTAAGTTGCGTGTTCCATTCAAGAACGACAACTTTCAACTTGTATGCTTGACTATGATCAAGCAATCACACAGTGGAGTGCCTGCATACAAGCACCTGTGAATCTGATCCGATTACATTATCGTTTGATAATTATAATACAGTCTCAGAATTTGCGCAGGTTAAGACGTGTATATTTATGGGGAATCTTTTTACATTAACGGCTTTTGATGACGAAACAACTTCGTTCTAATTGACAAGAAATTGTGACTAGGCCCTATTTTATTTATTAACATATTTTGTATCACAACGTTTTTCATAAAATTATCATGACTGCATTTTTATGATTTTATAACAAGTAATTTTTTTTTAAATTAGAGAATGGGATTGCTCTTAACCACAATCTAGCTCACGGGCGAAGATATGGTCGAAGATGTAGCAAGCTTCACCCAGAAGCTTCACCATACTCGAACTTTAAAACACTTTTTTTTTGTCTAGCTAGTGTACCTACTGAAGCATTTGATACATAAAACATAAGTGAAATATTTTATTGCAAAACTTGATTAGTAATAAAACTCGTATCTTTTATGTACTTTAATTTCTAAATGAGTCGTTACTGTCAGTTCTTATCTACTATTAGTTTACAGACCTATATTTCAACGTTATTGTTAGTTTACATGAAAGAGGTGGTTTTTGGTTTACAGTTCCTGTTGTTTAATTGTTTATATTTTGACATAGTTTCGTATGCTGTTGATTTTAATCTACATTTACAGTAAGACTTTGTCAAAAACCGTCTCTACACACGGTTTTGACTACCATCGAAAATCTCTACATAATTTTGAATTTCCTGAAAATGGGCATGACCGTATTACTCTGTGCATGTTTGTAACAACCCTCGACTAAAAAAGAGTGAAGTTATAAGTGTTTATGTGTGTCTGTCTGTGGCATCGTATCTTCTGAACGAATTGACGAATTTCGATGCGGTTTTTTGTTTGAAAACTGACGTAATCGAGATAGTTTTTAGCTATTTGATCATAATTGTTTAGCCGTTTAAAAGTTATAAGCAATCGAATGTCGAGGTTGATAATTTTTATTTTTTATTTAGATTTATTAAATTGAAGCTCATTGCGTCAAATGTCTTTGAACACACAAGTTAACTGGAGCAACGTTGTGTAATTTTGTAAGCGTTTGAAAAATAAGAAGTCCAAAGTCAATCTTCACGTGTTTTTGATGTGAACGACGTCAAGTGAAGTGTTTACGAGTACTAGGATCTCATGAGTTGCGTGTCGGCCTATCACCGCGAGGCACGCGAGGGAGGCCTCGCGGCCCGCCCTCCGCATGTCTTAGCGATTGATGGTTTTGGGGCTCCTATTTACCGGTGCAGCGTTGCTTGAAAAGTAATGCGGTTTGATTGTCAATCTGTGCCTGCAATACAGGTTCATTCCAACGCAGGCTCTTATCTTGAACTCTCATATGTGCACAATTTTGTAAAGTGTAAAAACAATGTTTGAAGAGATTAACATATAAGGACAACAGCACAACATGCTATCCAAAACTGTCAAATTTCTTCAATCGATTTTCAATTTTATCTCCAAGCATTAGAGTTTACTATCCATTGGGAAAATTTGACAGTTTGTGGTAACCTGATGTGCCGTTGACTGTACGTATGCTAACTTTTTATTGCAAATTCTTACAGACTAATATAAAGGAAATATAGCTTTATGCAAAGGTGGTTTTAGGCATTTAAAACGGTTGTCCTCAAACTGAATCTCTTCAAAGTTTGAATAAATAGGCATCTTCTGGGTGTCCTTGCTACATCTTCGACCACATCTTCGCCCTTGTGCTAGATTATAGGCAAGAGCAAACCCAACTGATAAAAAAAATATAAAAATTACACTAGAATAAAATAAGAGTCCAAAGGGCTTAAAGTAATTATAACAATTATTATGATGAGGTACAGCATTTTAGTTAGTGGCACTTTCTCAATTTTCGCAAACACTCAGTTGCAAAAGCCTTCAATAAAGTGAAAGCTTCTTAAAATGTAATGCCGTCCTTGTTTACGTGACTTAAAGAGAAAAAGACAGACTGACAGTACGATAAGAAGCATTAATTTGAATGGACATTTCTGCAACTGGGCGTAAGTGGGGTTGTAAAAGTTATTTAAACTTCCTAGATATACTCCTTGAAATTATGTGTGAGGGTGCATTTGACGTTAAAACACCAATTTGCCACTTTTAGTTAAGTTTACACTATTTTTGAACTCTACTATAAGTACATACTTTATAACATTTCTAACTTAAATAATAACGAAATGGTAGTAGTATGATATTTCATGTACTATATATTTTATTTGGATTTCTACAGTGTTGTTAAATTCATTGTTAATGTAATATTATTTACTTATAGTCAATCTGTTGTTATTCTTTCAGATCCAGATGCTGTGACAGTTGAGGAATAAAGCAGAGCAACGTAAGTTAGTTTTATTTTTTAATAAAAAAATATTTTCAACTTAAAATTTACTTATTTTAAACGATTCAAATTCAATAAATTATACTAGGAAACCAATGGCTACACAATATCTACTTTACCATACTTTATATTGAAACAGTGGCTAATAATAGGCTTTAATCACTTTTTGTTAAGAGGAAGTTACAGATAACATTTTTCTTAACAGAATAAATATGAATCAAACCTAAACCGTAAATCTTGTTAAACTGTTTTACGTATGTCATCTATCGACGAAATATTTTAGGCATTTAAAAACGGTTGTCAGCCAAACCCTTTATACGTGGACGATTTCATAACATATTCTAGTGACTTCCAGAACTTATAGAACCATCCAATTTTAAACACAAATTAGCTATCTCTAGCTACCCTAACACAATGAGTTGAAATTAGTGTGCTTCTAAGAAGACTATTCACGTAGCTGTGGACGGCGGTTGGCGACAAAACGCTGCTCATTACGCCTGACATACTAACAGACAGACAGACGGACATGACACTTGATGACAACTCACCAACGGTGGATGAACATTATGATTCTTCCTTGTTACTGTTGATGAGTTTGAATTACGCAGCTTATAATCTAACACATTTGTCCTAAGAATTAGCCTGATCTTAGTCTAGTGCGTAGATTTTATTGCATTCTTTATTTATGTTCAATTAGCTTTCCGACCTTCGTTCCCGTGGAAACTATGTAGCCTATGTGTTAATTCAGGGTATTAGCTACCTCCATACCAAATTTTATCAAAATCGATCCAGCCGTTCTTGAGTTCTGAGTGTTCGAACAAAGCCGACGTTATTTTATGTATCAAGAAGATTTGAGAGACAATAGCAGCTCTATAAATAGAGTCACAGCATTAAAATATTAGTATTACTCAATAAAGCGATGCGACAGTACTGTCACTAATTTCACTATCAAGTTTACTGCTTATTTTTATGCTACTACTAGGACCTCCTTTTTATCCTGTTACAAATATTTAGTTTATCTATCTTTGCAAAATTATTATAACTGATTGTTTATTAAGGTTTCAGCCAATAGTAACGTCTGAAGTTATTTTGACATGATATCCAAGTCAAACTGTAAATCAGTTTTGCTTCGTACAGCTTAGTTCCGATGGTTTTGTTGTAGGTATTGTGAGCGTAAAACTGCTAATACTGTATGTTTGTCCGAATAAACACTATCCAGCACCAAGTATAAATACTCCTTCATATTCGCTGCAGCTAATATCGCGGCGTTGATTGTGATCGACGACGCAGCTGACTTGTGACGAGACAGTTGCGCGCGCGCATCTCGCCGACAGCGCGACACGCGTGGACTGTCGCTGCATATTATTGTTATTGATGGCAGATCGTCAACAACGAGAAGTCATGGTTGGAATTTGACATTTATGCGGGGTTGATATATTATTAAAAGATGATTGAACTCCAGTGAGGGTACTTGCAGAAGATCAAAGTTGACTCAACTGCATATTGGATAATACAGTTGCATTATGACATCGTCTTTATTACCAAGAAGAACAATTTGTAAAGTTTGATGTGCTTTCGTGAGTACAAGATATAATTCACGGTTTGTTATAGACATTTTTGAAAAAGACAGGTGTTTAGATTTCTTAAATGTCTTTGCACATCGGTTTAGGAACAGTAATCATAAATTCAGCCTGAAGAATTTTTCGGCATTTTATCATGTGTAATATCTTCTGTTAAGTTACCTCTTTCTAATCTTAAAACTTAAAATGTTTCCCACGCCAGAAAAATTATACAAGTTATTTACAATTAATCATTACCTGTTAATATCATGTTATTTCGCAATGACATTAACTTTATGACTTCCTGTACGGAAGGTTTTAAACTTAATTACAAGATCATGACAAAATTTTAAATCATCAATTTTATAGAAACTACTTAGTATTTTTCAGCTAAAGTACTCTTTAGACACTGCATGAGGCCGGTTATGATTCCTTTGTCATTGTTAAACATTTCGAAATTAATTTTGCCTTCTGTTGTAGACTAAGTATCAATGGGTGGACCACCATAATTAATTGTTTATTCAGCTTGTTCTAATTTAATTTGTTTGACGTGTCGTGTGACGTGTCGATGTTTTTAATTTCAAAACAATTGATGTGCGTCTACTCATCAAATGACAAACGATTTATGTTTTTCAATTGTTTTCGTTTAGTAAAAGAATCATTTAGTTGATTCATTATTTTGTTTCACTCTATTTGAAGTTAACAATGTTCTCTTGTAAGATATGTTGTTGTATCATGTTTAACTTCTTATCAGGCGACTTCAAGAAAAAGAGGAGATATACTTTTTAGTTAGATGTTGTTTTGGTTTGTGGGCATCTGCTGATAGGCGTTGTTGGAATCGAAGTCGGTTGATTCTTCCGTTTTGTGGACAGTTATAAAAAGAAGTATTTGACTTTGCCGTTCTAGGAGTATTCCTCATTTATTCAAAAATAAATAATTAAAATAAAAGCTTCACACTCAAAGGCCCACACTAAGGTTTTCCCTTGTGTCGTGGGTCCCTTGGAACATACATTAAGACAAACACAAACACCCATAACCCGAGAACAAACATCTGCTTTTTACACAAATATTTGCCCCGACTGGCAAATATTTGTGTAAAAAGCAGATGTTTGTTTTCTATTAAAATGTTTTATAGGCATCATTTCATTAGCTACTTCTATTAGTTCTGCATGGGAAATTGTAAGATAGTGGGTCTAGATTCTTAGATTTCTTGATAACGATCAGTGTTTCATTAAAAATCATGCTTTCCTCAAAACCGTTCAAAAAGTACAGTCCAACTACAATGACTCACGACGTAATCGCCGGTTACGATCAAAGCTTCAGTTCAATGACCCCGTAAACAGACAAAAATCAACCATTGTAATTGGTGGAACCATTTTCCTTTATTAGGCTGACTAGCGGTCTGCAGTCATGAGTTTGGTGCTAGCGAAGATAACTAAATTACCACAATAAATTAGCTGTTGAAGTTTGCGATTTCCATACCAGTTAGATTGAGACGTTGAGGCCAAAAATTTGAATATTAGACTCAAAAATTATGGTAATTGATGAATTAGTACTATCTAGAACATTTGTTATTTCCCCATAAGAATAGAAATGAAATATTTCATAGGTCCATAATAGATTTCTTGATGCAACTTGTTTGTCAAATTTAGCTTTATGACCAACTATCTTTCCGCCCGTGACTTCGCTCCAGTGGGAATTTGGGCAAATGTTTCAGTATTCTATGTAATAATCTAAGGTGTCAGCTACCTTCTCACCAAATTTTATCATCATTGATCCAGCTGTGTGAGCGTGAAGAAGTAACAAACATAAAAACACAAACACACACACACACACACAGTACACAAAATAACTTTCACCTTTATAATATTAGTATGAAGATTAATATGATAGCAATTGATCTTCTGCAGAAATAAAAATCTTGGACCATAACTATACATTGTCGTACCTATTGTAAGCAAATCAAGTTTTAAACACGTGATGGTAGAGTTGGTGTTTCTTTTCTTTCTTATCGCTTTTATTTATTGATTTTACGACCATTCAGTTAGGTCACTCGGTATTTCAGTTTCCTCTGTATAAATAGACCAATGGATCTAGGCTGAGATATAGGAAAAGACAGACGACAACAGTCCGCGTGCGCAGGGACAACATGTTCAATGATTCAGAGACATGTCCACTACAGTACTGGGACAGGACGTGCTAGCGAATTAGTGCTTGTATCCTTTGATTTATGTCCTGTATGTTTGTGGGGATTTTGGTGAAATTTGTCAGTATTTTTAAACGCTTATCCTCGATTTGAAGGTACGATAGTTCAGTTGGTTAGAGCACTAGGAGATCTAATCCTGAGGTCGTGGGTTCAATAAGTCCCATTTGCGCCGAATGTTTTTGTTTCCCTATAAATACAGAACATTTATTATGTGAGTCATAAAAAAAATTGTACTTTGTCATTGATATAGTGCGGTCGAGTGAGAGATGACACTCGATGGTCTGAAGTTTAGGTCGTAGTCATTCATAAAATAGCTGGTATAACTGAAAAAACAAACTTAAAACACAAAAATAAACAAAATTTTATCAGTAGGCTATCTTTTCATTGATCTGCTGGAATCAACTGATTGAATATAAAATAGAAAAGGGGCGACAAACAGGCAATGGCAAACAATGACGTTGAAGTGGGCCGGAGACCGGAGCTCATTACTGGATCATCTCTGAGCCTCGATGAGACGGACGGTTTCAGAGTTCATTCACAATTTCACACACAGGGGTGATAAAACGCACCGGTGGATGCTGGCGGGCAACCACTCAAAACTGAAGAATCTGACGGCGATACTCTTTTTGTAATTCAAATTAAGATTTTGGTGTTTAATGAAAAAAATACCACCCGATAGTGAATTTATTTTCGAAATCAATATAAAATCTTGGGAATTTTGTATTCAAAGATCAAGAATTAGTACGCCGATTTTAAGATATGATCAGATTTTAAAATCCTCTACAAATTATTAGTGAGTGTTCACAACTTAATATTTTGAAGAATTGCTTTTCGAAAAAAATATACGAGTAGGTGTAGCCAGCAACAGCTTTCAAGTACAGACTTCGTCAGTTCAATAATTAGATCTATTGGCAAACGGGATAATTTCAATTGTCCTGGTGTTACTTGCAAAAATATGAAGTTGCGTACTTCGTTCCCGTGAAGTACCTAAAACGAAAGTTCAGTCAAAAACGCCGCGTTTTCCAGTCCTCTTCCTGAACTTCGAAATCTGAAATTTGAAGTGGGTCCCCCAATAATGAGTTTCCCTGCGTTTTCGCGTCTCGGACAATGAGGACAAAGCCCGAACTCGAATCCACTACCTATCGGACGATTAACGCTTCTTTGTTATCGACAACAAAGGCCGGTATCTTTTTATCGGTTGGATTCGTCCTTTCAAATTTTTCGAGTTGATCTTCTAATAAGAAATATAAAGATTGTTTTAATCAAGCTATAATGATGGATAAGTGATGGAATTTTCCATTACTATTTGAGAAAAACAAAAAAATCATGAGGCCGTTTATTTCTGTACCATCGCATTTTACATAGGAAAATAGTTGTCGCTTCGTCTCCCACAATAAATACCTGTTGACTTTTCATTTTCATCCCTTAGACAAAATGGTGAAATGTTTTGTTGGCGTAAAAACGCGTGAGATTATTTTATACTAGCTTTCTAGCCAGGACTTAGTTTCCGTCAGAATTCTGGAAAATTAAGTAGCCTAAGTATTGTGTGGTATTCTGATGTCGAAACTATGTTACGGCACAATCTACCAATATTCAACAATCAGTCCAGTACATTTTGCGTGCGGTAGTAAATACCATCCATCCTCACAAAATTTCGCATTTTTAATATTAGTTCCTACTAATATTAAAAAAAACTAGATCCTTCTAGCGGTATAATATAGCAATACAAAGAAACTGATTTTTATCGAAGCTATGTATCGTTTGTGACCAAATTTGTGTTACAGGTTGGCTATGCATTTAAAAGTGCAACAAAATGTCACTGTTGTATTTAAGGTAGAATCTATTAAAATGCCAGTCCCAATAGTGTGAATCCATCACCACCGGCCGAAAAGCACTGTTCTGCGGGATCAATAAAGACCAAATTAAGACCAGTGACAGATACAGGTTAATGGGACCAACAAACAGACGGAGTATTTTTGTTGGTTGCAGAAATTGTAGTGGTTAAAATTAGTGTGATTGGATCTAGGTTGATTGGTGTTTCGGGATTGATTAAGTTACGTTTTGGGGCGAAGTATTTTTTTGGGAGCTGTTTAACTTCACAAACGGTAACTTTAGCTATGCTGTAGTCTGCATAAGGCCTCTACTGTAATACACTAAGTAAATCAATTACTAATAATTCTTGTGATCATTGTGTATGACGATGAAGGTTTGTTTGAAACGATATTCTTGTAAGTACAGTGATTCATTGATTGGAAAAAGTGCCATGTGTACTTTTTGCTCAACTAAAGAAAGTAACTTGAAGTTGAAATATCAAAACTAGAGAAAACATGATGCAAAAGGAAGACTGCAACAGATTTGTTGTTGTGCAAAGGCAGACACACCTTTCAGACCGGAATATCCTTCATTTTATTCTGGGCTAGTACCTAATTTGTACATTTGCGATCTAAGCCAAAAGGACATGGCAATCTATCATGCGATGACAATACCTTTGCATTCATCCGATAGCTGTGAGAGCACCCCAGCTGGGGCAACCGAGCCATTTGTACGACGTTACTCTTTGATTTACCGGCACAATATTAGCTTCACGATAAAACTCAACGGCAATTACACGGCGAAGCTCCGTATTAGACATTAATTCAAAAGTCGGGACTGGCAATGCCACGTCTGTTTTGATTCATGCGTCCACAACTCGTTCTGTTACCTTATCCACCATTTTGAATTAAATGACAGTCAACTTTCCGTTCTTGACGGAAGATTGAACTTCGGACGTCTAAAGCTGAGTGCACAAGGGTGGCTGTTTCCAATTGTCTTTGCAGCGAAGATTAAATTGATTTAGGTGACGTTCCGTCCGTCACTACGTTCTGGGTAATCGTAAAATGTGTTGCGATCGTTCCTTAGTTTTATGTACCCTGCCTTTTGATGTGACGTTAAATCACGTTTGATTTACGCATGCGAATTCTAACGGTTAATGTTTCCTGGTTTGTTTTGTTATGGTTCATTTATTGTTGCGTTTGTTAGCTTTGTAAGTTAATATTTTGTTAAGTATCTTCGTTTATCGTTAGCTGTCGTAAAATTATGTGAAATTATTTGAAACAGAGATACCTAGATATTTTATCAATTAAATACTCATAACATTAAAGCAATTAATTTACTTTTAAAATAATTTGTTGCTTATTATTTGTACTATATGTTATAATTAATTCCGACTCTGCGATTGTTACATAAAAAAGTCATTCCAGTGTTTGACGGTGTGGAATATAGACTCATCAATTAGATTTCTATTTGATGACACAGAAGTTATGTTAAAACTAACAATAACATCAGAAAAAAAGGTTACAAAACTAACTAAATGCATCCACAAACAACCGTCTTGCACACTTTCTTATTCCTTGCATGAACTCGCAGGATGCAGATCTAATATATCGTGACGTCACATCAGGGCGGTGAGTGACGTCACAGTGACGTCACATGTCTAATAACGCCGCCGTCGTGCGCTGTGCACTTTTCAGGCTGTCTAAGAGACGTGAGCCGGTACTGTAGCACTATACTGAAAGCTATTTTAATATTCTAAGCAGAAGCGCTAGTAACCCAGTGGCGTTTGTTTTTTGTAATCGATCAATGAGGTTAAGCAACCAACACGGAGGCAAGGAACCTGATGGGTGACCATAATTAAAGTTTGTCCAAATCCTCTTCATTGATTCGAAGGGAGGCTTACGAGCCTCCCTTCGAATCAATGAAGAGGACAGCCTTCTACATCTCCACCAAGAGGTACGCCTCTTGGTGGAGATGTAGAAGGCTGACAACAAATGCAACTTTACATGAATTTACCCTCGCAAATAAAAATATACGTAAACTGATATTCCATAGCAAAAAAAATGCTTAAGAATCCCAAGGATCTCCCACATCGAAGTCAGTAAGTCTTATTGTATTTATATCTCTATCTCTCTCACTTAAAAAGCAAACATCATATGTTAGAGGAGTTCATCACAACAGAGTGACAAGGGATTATGGCAGCGCTGTCAGGTAGCATCAAAACAGCTTATTACTACTCGTTCTAAACAGTGTGCTACTGTTGTAGTGCAAGCTATGAGAGAAGAGCGTTATAATGGTCTACGTTTTAGTTATAACCCTTTATCAGGTCCTAACTTTTACCTGTACAATGTATACCTAATTTATTTCTATAACTTCTTTTTTCTTACTTTGGAGTGACGTTTTTTGAAAAAGTATTATGTTTTTTTTGAAGTTAAGAAATATTACGATAACTAAACATATTAATAATAAAAAAACCTTTTTACTAATCTTTAAAAACGGTGAAGGTCACTAGCAAACTCTAATTATTTAGGTAGTCGATGAAACGTACTATGCTTGATAAAGGGTTAAAAATGTAAGAATAAAACTGATTTCAATCCCAAAAATGCCTGTCAGCAGATAACCACAAACCAAAACGTCATCAAAAAATGCGTTTTTGTTTTAATGTTTGTTGATTTTTTTTTAAAGCACAAAATCAATTTTAATGAAATTGCCACCACTTTAAGAGTATACTCTTTCGAACAAAAAATAAAAGTCGTCCGATAATTGGCGGAGTTACGAGTTACTTATGACAGAAAAACATATGTTTTCAAGAGCACTATACATGTAAAAGACCTGACATATGTCCATAAGTAGGTATCCAACATAAAATTGGGCACATTTGCAGCGCATTTATTAAATGTCTATATTATACACACAAGCTTGTCACTGGGCTTAATCCTTTCGGCATAACAGCACGGCCTGCAACAAACTCGCGCGGTACGCCACGCCACTCCAATGAAGGTCAAACTTCACTTAGATTGCGCGAGGGCACTGCGCAAAAACTTGCTCGCCTTTTAGCGTTGTCATTTTGATACTTTTTAGTCATTTTACTGCGTTGTTTTCACGATTTGCTTGAGCTGCAGTATTTACTTTAAAGTAAGGAATGCACATTTGTGCACAGACATTGTCTAAAGAACAAAGTAAACAGTGATTTTCAAATTTTAAGTTACATCGAAAGAGTGTATTTCGTTCGTGTCAGGCGGCAATCTGTAGTAAAACGATTTTGACTTTGATTTTAAAACATGATGAAATAAATAAAACACTAAACGCTATATCTCATCCCTTGGGCCACTCCACAATGTGGTGTCCGCCAACGCACGCCGTGTTAGGCACATTACACACTGAACACTGACTCGCGTTATTTGTGAACCACCCATTGAAATGTCTCCTTTGCTGCATTGAGTAGTAAACACTGCCTTTCTAAACTCGTACTAGCTTTTTGTGAATGAGTTTCAAATAAATACACCATGAATATGTTTTGGTATAGTGCTATCAGAATGAATGGTCATTATTTATGTAGAGATTCTTGACGCCAAAAATAACGATATAGGTAATAAGCATTTTTTGATGAAAATGAAATGTGTATTGTGATTTTCCCTCAGGATTATAAAAACCATCAAATCCATACTTTTTTATCTTTACTGATATTTGAGCAACGAATTGACGTAATGTTTAGTTCGATAGTTGAAGGGTTACAGATGAAGTTTAATGATTTTAAGTGACTTTAATCAGTTTCAGTTTCAGTTAATCCCTTGGAAGTGTGTGTGGGTGGGGCCAAATCTTAGTACCCCAAAATCGTCATTCTCACCTGTTATCGGTGAATCCTGCTGGTCAAGGCTTGAAGACTTTGTTTACTTGATATTGGCGACTTCGCCATTCTACTTTCTTTTTTATTTATCTACTCAGACAATGTCAAAATCACGACTGTGGACGCTATTAAACAAGTAATTGAATTGAATAAATATGAAATAAAATTATTTTTGACTCAGCCTTTAGAGTGACATAGAATCATTCTACGTAAAGGAAACCGTGAACGGAAATCTAGTAAAAAATAAAATTAACACCATCTACATACAAACTCAACCATTTCACAAAGAATTGGAAGTAAAAGCAAAATCTATTTATTTTCCCTTTAAGATGGCAAGAAACTGTCACCACAACAGAGTCCTAAGTGATTTTACCAGTCCATTCCCCTTTTTGTCCACACCTGTATAAATTAAGTGTGGAAGTGTGTGCTGTGCGGTGGTCTGTACATTTGCATTACTGTACATGTCGCTTGTAAATGTCAGTGCGCATACGTGTACTCACCTTTATGTTGCTCTGTTTTTTAAGAGGTGTTTTTTGTTAATTACTAAATTGTTTAGTTTATTTGTTTTGATTGCTTTTTTTAGTTTAATTTTGTATCTGATGTCTATTTGAAAACTGCAACATTTTCTTTTGGAAAAATATAGTTTTCATAGTCTTTTTGGAAAGCTTTGAATGGGAAATTGATTGAATTACATCGGTTTCAAAATGAGGTAACGTTTAAAAACTGAAAATTAGTACAGAGATTCCCAAGGGATAAGGAACTCCATAATTACTTACATGAGCGTAATTAGACCCCAAAGGCCTCGTCAATAATTGTGATTAAAAAAACAATCTACATAGCTTAGATGTGAGATACTTTTGTCGTAAGTATCTCCTTCTTCCATCTCATTCTATCGCATATTGTCAGTACGGAACAGGCAGAACGATATCGACATGACAAAATTGTCACACGTTTTGTTAGATAATAATAAAATTGTTTATTGGAAAACTAGAGTGACAATAAATGAAACTTAAGACTAAACATTTTAATAATAAAACAAATTAATAACTATGCTTGAACTAGGGATGATGTGATAATGATGTGAAACTCAATTATAAGGTGATGTTTTCCTGATGCCTTTTTCTTCAAAATCAAAGTCAAAATAAGTAGCTTTATTTCATAAAATATTCAGGATGTTGCTTAAAAAAGGTCAAAGTTACATTAAAGAATTTAAATACATACATACATATTCGTTCTTTTGACTCTACTGACTCTACGCCTATTCGTAAAGGTGCGGTCTTCCCCAGAGAAGAACCCCGAAGTCCGATGCCAAACAGCTTGCTGTGTTCCGTCGGTGCGTGGGAGTACCAGTGCCTAAATTGGCATTTTCTGGGTTAACCTTTTTACCGCCAAAGTCTGATATATCAGACGTTTAAGTTTCGTGCCCTCGCCGCCAAAGTCTGATATATCAGACAAATAAAATTACCAATTTAACTGTATTATTTCTAATTATTAATGTCGTGGCGTGTGGTGAACGTTTTTGATGAAAACTCTTGGCGCTAAAAAGGTTAACTCGCTCCATCGTCGACCTCATCTATGACCTTGGTCAAGATTGGGGTCAAGAATTAACCCATCTCATAATAAAAAATAAAAAAAATTGGCAAGAAACTCCAAGAGTGCTCTTTTTAATCTCAAACTTTCTTTATTTTGTAAAGTAACTATAGGTATAAGTATTTGAAATATTTCTAGAGTTGAATAGTTTATTCCTAGGTTATTAGTAACTGAAATGCAACTGTTGGCTACCCATTAAAACATCCAGACGGCTAGTTATTGTTACACCTGTACCGCTATCACCACATCACCATTAAAATTTAAGACTTAAGAGCTTTATAAGCTGTATCGCAATATTCACAATTCAAGGCGCCGGACCTCACACGCCGTTAATTAAATGTCGATTTAAATAAAATAACAAAATAAAACAAGGACAGACCTACCTTGGTACGTAAAAGTGCAATTGAGGTGCGATAAGGAGGTATCGACACAGAATTGTAATTTTCAGAAGATCTCGTTATACACACATTGACACTAGATGCTACAGTTCCGAGTAAATTACATACTTTTATTTTGGCGGTGCCTCTTGATTGACGGGTCCTGGGTTCTAATCCCAGTCGGGGCAAATATTTGTGTAAAAAACAGATGTTTGTTCTCGGGTCGTAGGTGTTTGTGTCTGTCTTTATGTGTGTTCCGAGGGACCCACGACACAAGGGAAAACCTTAATGTGGGCCTTTGAGTGTATGGCGTTTTATTTTATTTTTTATTATTTTATAACTAGCATTCCGCTCGGCACTTCGTTCCCGTGGGAATTTGGGAAAATTATGTAGCCTCAAGGATAATGTAGCATCCTAATGGTGAAAGAACTTTTGAAATCGGTCCAGTAGTTTTTAAGTTTATTCGTTAAATACAAAAATACAAATCTTATTCCTCTTTATAATATTAGTATAAATTATTGGGTATATTGTGGGACTTTAAAATAGTCAGCAAAAATTTTGGAAGTGATTCAGTCCACGTCACTGAAATGTTAAATTACAAATTACTTAGTTTTTGTGCACCAGAATAAATTCTTATGGCTTCTGACAAGGATGTCTTAATATATGTGTAAAAAATCTTCCCCTCTTACTTTAAATATCGCGTCCAATATCGGTAGTGCTACCGGCTAATGAAGCTATGCAAATAGGCTGCGCCCACGCACCGCGGCGCGTTTGACTGCTGACTGCTGATGAACTGCGCGAGCTGCTGCTCCTGACGGGAGCATGTTCACGTCAGGACTTATGTGAAACAACGCGCGTGTTGGGGTTTTAATTGTTATTTTTGGTGGTAGAGGCGTCTTTACGAAGTAGAGTATGTAGAGTATGTGTACTTTTAAGATTTGTGACTGTAAGGGTATGTTTTGATCAAGAAATGAGTTTTAAAACTCAATTCCTGTTGTATTGTGAAACCATATACAGGGATTTAGGTAAATCTCTTTCAACCTCTCGGGTGGTTAATCAGTCTATAAAACTGAACAACTTTCCCCCGATAATAGGTCACAATACGAAAAAAAAATTTTGAGTTCCCATACAAATTTCATCAGCATATAGCGCATTTTGTATGGGAGATCAAATTTTTTTTTCTTATTCTGTCCTATGTTCCTTAGGGAAAGTTGTTCAGTTTCATGGACTGATTAAGCACCCGAGAGGTTGAAAGAGATTAACCTAAAGCCCTGTATTTAATTTTTTATTTGTTTTTCAAGTCAGAGGCCGTTGTTGACACCAGGGTTCGTCAAGTTCGCCACACACTGACTATAAGTACCTACAGGATAGAAAGAAGATTTGTTTTTCGTTTCTCCATTGTCATTTATGGAAGTCTTCGATTTTTTAAGATATCGGCGAGTTTATGAGAAATAAGTGTACCTACTCCATCTTTACCAGAAGGGTGGTATTGCCTTAGCGTATAGTTATAAAAGTATGTTAGTAACTTGAAAATGATGATAATCTCAGATTTTGGAGTCTCGGGGGGCTTTTGAATGACAAAGGATCAAATTCTACTAAAACTAAGATGAAATCATATTTTAAAAATCATTAGGCGAAAGCTTTTGCTGAACTGTTGGATCTCGTAGGCTAGAAAAAAAAACTCCTATTAGCAAAACAGAAAAAGCAACATTTTTGTATAAACCGTTACAGAACACTATTAAACATCTACCAGGCAAGTAATCTCTTTCAAGCCTTCGGGTACCTTCTACAAGAACATCATTATGTCAAAAACCGAGATACAAACATATTATCCGACTTATCAAGCTAACCCGTTACCGGACTGTCATCGCATGCGCAATCTCCGATATCACAATCAGACGACAAACCCATGAAGCCTCCGCTGACTTCGCTGTCGAGCTGAATTTACAGGATATCGGTTCAGTCAAGCAGTAGTTTAACAAGCTTCATGCCAATAACTCAGAAGATTTTCCTTTTTTAATTTTACGAATTTAGCGTTTCCTATTTTCCTTTTTCTCAAGGAATTTGGTAACAAAAGATATTAAATTAGATCAAAATCCTATCGTTTAAAAATATTTACATAATTATATTCCTTGGCAGAGAGGGACAGGTAGATGTGGAAGAAAAAAAAATTGAACAAATTTTGATAATAATTAGCTAGTATACTTACGGTTATTAAATGAACATCTGTGTATAATTTTGACGAGTTATCGCTATGATTTTCGTCACGACTGAGTGATTGTTTTAAATATTTGTTTTCGACGTAACTCGAGAGACAATTCAATTGCAGCTTTTAAAAGGTTTGTAATGTGGTTACCGACGAGTAAGTACGTATGTATTTTATTCTGTTTTTTGACATTTATTTTTTGCTATGGATTTCGAAGCATAATATATTAAAAATGTTAAAGGTCATGAAGAAATTCATAACCTTAGGTTAAGTATTGGGAAATAACGAATTAAAATCCTTAGATCCTTATTTAAAAGCAAACTTACTGAATGAGAAGTTCTAATACCGTAACCCAGGTATCGATGCCGAGATATCTGGAGATTTGAAATGCAATTTCTCATTTTGTAATAGGAAGCATCCCAACTTGATTCAGACGAGGAATGTGTCTAGTTTTAATATTACTTATAATAATATTGTATTTCATTTCATGGAATGATGTGCAGGAATATGGTTGTGATCTGAAATAGATGAAATACTAACGTGTTTTTTGCAGAATTTATCAGGAAACCCAGTTTTTAAAATAGTTTTTAAAATAGTTTAGGTTTAATATGCTGGGCTGGAAGTAAAAGAAAAACTGTCAACTCGTCCCAGCCATACTGTAAAAGCAAGTAAGGGTTGTTGTCAATTGACTACAGTCATTAAATTAATTCAAAGGTTATTCGGTGGTTTGAAAACCCTGAAACTAGGGTTCTAAGTCAAATTTGCCTCAAATTTTTGATTATACCAAAAAGATAAGAATGGAAGGATAAGTAAGTTAAATAGTTTTAAAACCTGGCAAAGAAACATTTTGATTTTATGATTTGGTTTTCAGATACCAATAGTGATTCAGATATTAAATTAACATAAAGAAATCAATTAAAAACTGGCAAAGATGAAAAATACTAAAAGAGTTTTAGAAAATTAGCATGTTTATTAACTCAAGGCCTTACTTAAAAAATAAGACGCAGAAAACTGCAAAATCAGCAAATCACTACCAAAATCTAGGTACTAGATCTTAGTGCTGTAGCGAGTACTTATCGCAACATCCAAACCAAATCAAATCTAAAACAGCATCAAAACCCTTCCCAGACCAGTCTCATGTGTGTATTTTCTCAATACGCGGAGTTACACAATACGAAACCCCCTCAGTCCTTCAGTTCGGTAGACCAAGCTCGTCAGCTCCCCGGATATGAAGATAGCGCTCGGAAAAACGACGCTGAGCTGAGATGAGTTATATTTTGTTCTTGCACTTTTTTGTTTCGCACTTTGTTCTGCGCTGTTCCGTTTTTTGTCACCTTTTGTGCGAGCGTATCGATTGGCGGCGGCGGCGGTGCATTGTGTGTTTTGTTAATACGCGGCACTTGCAAATGTGCAATGTTTCTTCTTGTTTCTTTATTCTTTCGGTTGGGGACGAGAACAAACGAATAATTCTATTCACTTTCTTTATTTCAGACCTTCAGTCCATAGTGTTAGTAACAAATAGTGACTTAAGCGGGTGTTAGTGAATTATATTTAATTTTTTTTCAGTAAAGTAAATTTAATTTAATAAAATTATAATAATTTGAAATGTCAGTACAATACAATTTTTCAATTATAATGAAAAGATAAATAATGTAGTAAGTATCTAATAAAATACATAAAAATTTTAACTATCTATCTTTTATACATATTATAAAAAGGAAAGATTTGATTGTTTGTTTGTTTGTTTGCATTGAATAGGCTTCGAAACTACTGGACCGTTTTGAAAAATTCTTTCACCATTAGAAAGCTACACTATCCCCGATGGACAAAGCTACATAATTTACCCGTATTCCCACGGGAACGAAGTTTCGAGCGGAATGCTAGTCTTTTGAGTTGCTGTTATTGACTCTGCTGCACACAAATATAATTAAAACAATTGCAAAAACAGGTGAAAATTAAACGTTTACTCTCTGTTCATCAAATAACAATATCAGCATTAATTAATTTTATAATTTTTGATTCATCATTAATTACCTTTACAATTTCTGCATCTGCAGTTTATCTCTTACATAATTAATCTCCAACTCTTATTTTACGACAAAAAGATACAATTGTTTAGATATAAAATCGAATTTTATGACAAAACCTAGCGTTTACGAGACAGATGCATTTAAAATAATAACAAACATTTTTCAAAGTGCCGCTCGAGGTCTCATGCATTTTATGATCGCTAATAAAACGCTTGATAAATGAAAAATCCTAAAATTATGGTACAGAGTGATCCTAAGCCAGCCACTCGCGCGCATCTTTGAAATACATTTTTATATTAACGATTAACAGAAGCGGTTACTCGTAAATCAAAAGTACAGGAGACAGCACAGCAAGGTACGAGTATGGCTACCGTCACGATGCAAACGAAATCAGGAGGACGACCAGTAAATACGTATGTAAGACTTTATAATATGCGGTAATGTGTACGCAGTCGCATATTTTTTTTATTATAAGATGGGTTAACTCTTGACCTCAATCTTGACCATAAGGTCAAAGATGAGGTCGACGATGGAGCGAATTAACCCAGAAAATGCCTATAAAGGCACTGGTACTCCCACGCACAGACGGAACACAACAAGCTGTTTGGCGTCGGACTTCGGTAGGAGGGTGGTCGCGAACCAGACGGCCCTTTACAAAGCCTACCACACCGCATGAGACCATAGGAAGACACCTCAGATTCAGAAAAAATGAAGTGTCGTTGCCTGGGATGGATTACTAGGAGGCAAGTCTCATTTGTGTTTCCTAAGTCGCCTCTTACGACACCCACGGATAGAGATGGGGTTGTGTTATTCTCAACCGATCACCACACGGTTTAAAATATGTGCAATAGTGTGAAAAATATTGTGACACTTTACAAGAGGCGCCTTCTTCACCTGATTGGTGCATTTTCGTTTCTGTAAAGATTCTGTACCGAAACGATCCACTTAGGAACCTCTCAGTGACCTATAGTCGGTAAATAATATCTATAGTTTTGGAACAAAAACGAAAACTCACCGACCCGTTTAGGAAAGCTCAAGAATTAACCCACGAAAGAGAAATTTAATATCTTTAAACACTTCCCGCTTCGAAAAGAAAAAAAAAGACAAACGAAAGGAATGAGAAAGCTAAGAGCTAATGGGTTAACAGTTTGCTCAGTAAGAGAATCGAAAATTTCATTTGAAGGTACGATCAGTCAGTTAGACCATCTGAAGATCTAAATCCTTAGGTCGTAGGTTCAAGTCCTATTTGCACCGATTAATTTTCTTATCCTAACGATTCTTTGTGAAAAACATATTATTTGAGTGTAATAGTGAAGATACCAAACCAACCCTGCATTGCAAGATAAGCTAGTAAAAATCCATAGAAAAGTAGAATTCAAGGAAACATTTTTTCCTTGATTTCTATGGTCAAATTTGTCTTAAGGTTTTTTTTTTTTGTCTTAAGGCCTTTTCCCAACAGTCTGATAGCTATTTGAAAAAAAGGCTAATGAATGTAATGTTATATCACACCACTCATGTAATGTAACCAAATGATAGAATAAAAGTAAATGCTAAATATAAAGAGTAAAATTATACACGTCTGTCAGATACTGCGTTATCTTCCAGTGGCTATAAAGTTTTTATTGTCGTATAATTTAGTGTCGGTGTGTGTGTCTGTATGTCTGTACGTCCGTCCAATCAGTAGGGGCTGTCACTTGTCTGACATTAGCAGCTAAGTTATGATTGAACCGCTCGGTTTTTCGCATTATCGTATTTCAAGTCTCGATAAAATCACCTTATGTTTATAACGTCGGGATTATTTTCTTTTATTGCGATCTGAGAAGAATCCCGGGGTTAAGTTGAGGCGGCCATCAAACGTCCACATACCGAAGCTATCTTCGTGTGATAAAACCAATCCAGGGTTAAAATGGCGGGTTTTATACCCGGAGATCCACTTTGCTAAGATGCTTTCTTATTGCATTAATATTTCGATTTGCATTTTGCTTCTTTTGATCATGCAGTTTATTCATCCATTTTAGTTACTTGAAAGAAAATGTCAAAAAAATAAAATAGACTAATTAACTTGATGTTGCCACATTTTAATGTTTGTTCTCGGGTCATGGGTGTTCTTGTCTGTCTTAGTGTAGTTCCAAGGGACACATAAGAAAACTTTAGTGTGGGCCTTTGAATGTGTAGCATATATAGCTGGAGCGTAGTGTATAGGGATTGTTGGAGAGCTGCAAATTAACTAGCATAGGGACCAAAAAAAAATGCGGGCGGCACATTAGTTACTTTTATGAATAGAACCTTCCAGAGTGATGTATGTAGATGAAAGGATGTAAATCCCATTTTTACTCAGCATCGATTCTAACTAGTCCAGCATCCCAAGCACAACCCGCGAGTCGCACCACTCACATGGCGATGAAAATTTATAAGTCACGGTGACTTTGTGATTAACGTAAGTCGCTTTTAATGTGAAGTTTCACTGTTAACTGAGTGGCACGACTCTCGGATTGTGCTTGGGGAGCAAGAATACCTTGTATCGACCGATAAATAAGTCATCGTCTAAATAGGAGGTAAGGTCATACCAACCCGTCAAATAAACTGAGATATAACAAAAGAAAACAAAGAAATAAAATGGAATACAAGCCCTTAATGTCACAGAATAGTCACGCATAAAAACAGAATCGCCAAACGACTGACGTTGATAGCGTTTTCTACCCACGCGCATGGCAAACTTGTCGCAATGCAACATTCAGACATATCTCTAAAGGAATTGCCGCTTATGGAATCTCATAAAAAGTACCGTCGGCAGCTGAAGTGTTATTTCTTCTTTTAATTGCTTATAATTATAGAATCGAACATAAATAAGAACTGTTGGTGTCA
This sequence comes from Aproaerema taeniolella, assembly GCA_949987775.1. NCBI lineage: Eukaryota > Metazoa > Arthropoda > Insecta > Lepidoptera > Gelechiidae > Aproaerema > Aproaerema taeniolella. The sequence goes on from OX465252.1 coordinate 656,136, forward strand.
ATTTACTTGCAAATTATGTCGAATGTCTTTAAAGATAGGTTCTAAGCTTCGTTGGTTTATCAGAGCTGTAAAAAAATTATTAAACCAAGTAAATAATAATCATCAACATCGTTGTCAGCAACTCGAGCACAACGTGAAAACAACCCGGTCAACTGTCCAAAATGTTTCGAAATTACAACTCTAGAGCACCTTTGTGCGGTGCTCTCGCGCAACCCAAGTGTTTATTAGCCGTTGGAGTGGTGTGTCGCGCGAGTTTGTCGCTGACCATGCTAGCTAAGCAGGAATCCTTTAAAACCTAAATGTAACCGTAGGTACCAAAGTTGCATTTTTAATTAACGAACGTAATCATCAAGTTTGAAAAACTTTGGTTCCATCAACTTAAACTATAAGTTTTAAATATAATCGCTTTACATTTATGATTTTATTTGTACGTACAAATAAATTTTTTTGTACAAAAAAAATTAGGTAATTATTTAACTTGCGACAGTATGTTTCATAGTCAGAAAATACTGTCAAGTGTTGCTAGCAAGAATGTTAGCTTCGGTATTAAATATGCAGCCGTCATAACATAATTCTTGGCTATGCGTGCAACGGACTCGTCAGCAAAGTCGGAATTTCGCGGGGACTTGAAGGTTGTCAGTAATACCATACTGTATTTTACATCACTCTATTACCTAGCCGTACTGCTCTTAAACATCTGTGCTAATATTGTGGAAATTGTATTTGTAGGTAAGCTTAAATACTTATCACATTTGAAATCATATTTTACCAGTAGAATGATTGTTTCAGACCTGATAGGTGAAAAATAGAAGTTGCGTTTAAATTTGTCCTCAAAACATTACTTTTTTTTCTTCCTTTTTTGTATTTGCGGTACTATAATTATTATTTAAGCTTCTGATAGTTTCTAAGAAGAGTTGACAGCAAGTATTTACAAAGTTGTTGTTGTAAAGGACCAAATTCGTATATAAAAAAGAAAGAACAACGAAGAACAAACAGGCCTCAAGTACACATCACATAAGTTACCAACGTAGAGACAGTAGATGGTGTGCAATCTTAGTGGCCAAAGATGTGAGCTTTTGTTTTTGAAGTATTGTATTTTTAAATTACAAAATTATGGTATCTAATACGTGTGCATATCTACTAATAGGTAGCTTACAGAGTTCAGTGAACTTGTCACGCGTAGATGCGTACAATTGAGATTCATGTCTTCGCGATGCGCTGTGACAATAAGGGCTGTGATTCATACTCCTCGCCAATCAGCAGCTCGTCTTATGGCTATTGATGGGAATTTTGACCTTGGGTTCAGGTAATGAAGCAGTATTTCTATGTTGTAAGTATAAACAACTACTCTATTGATTGCGGAAGATGTTTTAACTAATTGTCACGTCTATACCGCGTTAATAAATTGTAATCTTTGTTTTTCCAAATTAGTGAATGTTTGTTATACAGAGGGGGTTGATGAACGATTCCGTCTAAATTATAATGAACATTGCTGCATGTGGTTGACAGCTTCAGTTAAAATCACATTGTGCAAAAGCAATGTATGTAAGTGATATCGATGTCGACGCTTCGAAATCGGCTTCAAGATCCATTGTAGCCCTTCAGATTATTGTGGTTTTGAAAAAAAGATTTCCAATTATCTGCAAAAGAAAACACACCTAAAATGAATAGTGAATCTGAATAGAAAAGTGCCTTAGAAGATAAAACCTTAATGTAGAGTCAGTTTCTTCAATCCCTTGAAGAAAAAATGCAACAAAGGTTTTTCCCCCTATACTGAATTCCAATCGATTTTTTTTATTTTTTTTATTTTTAGCACATCGCAGTGCGAGTCAGATCTCTAATCACAATAAATTTAGGTGACGTCACGACCTTGTGCATCACTGTGGGATTACGACGAAATGTGGGAATTTTGTGAGTTCAATCATACATTAATGGATTCCGTACAAGTTCCTATTAAAACTGACGTTTTCCCTTGATCAACGTATTCTGAGGGTGTGATTTTGTATTTTTTCATATAGATAATGGGTTTGTCCTTGATTACAATTTAGCCCAGGGGCGGAGATGTGGTCGAAGATGTAGCAAACTCACCCAGAAGATGTCTATTCACTCGAACTTTGAAGAGATTCAAAGCAATGGTAGTAGAATATGTCAGGCTTTAGTCGAGACTTAAAGTCCCTTCGGTGACTCTATGACTGAAGAGAACTAGCAGCTGGTTTGTTTTCTTCCGGCCACCATTGCAACTGTGTTTCGCAACCAGTTGCCTACAAAGATTTTTTAGTCTTTCATCGCAACCAGTTGTTTCGTTTTTCTTTGCTTCCCACCAATTCTTGTAGATTAGATTAATTGATTGAATTATTTGGCTGTATAGTTTACATTTCAATGAGTTACAGTGATTTTAATATTTCAAATAAATTGATCAATGTCAATATTACCAATGAAAGACACATGATTTTTACACTAGTTCCATTTATATTTTGTTTATTTAATATTTTTTGCTACCGATTTTGATATCATCATCTTCAGGCGTGTCTTAGTAAATATACATCAACCAAGATACGTCTGAAGATTAGAAAATATAAAATGTAAAAATCATGTCTTTATTTTTATATTTTTTATTATTATTAAAAATGGGTTCGCTCTTGACCACAATCTAGCTTAGGGCAAAGATGTGGTCGAGGATGTAGCGAGCTCACCCAGACGGTCTTGACCACAATCTAGCTTAGAGCAAAGATGTAATAATATGAAGCAACAACACAAAGTATAAAGTACAAAAAATATTAAGACAATCAATTATTACTGATTACACCATAATCAATTGATACAATTGTTTATATGATAATGAATCAAGAATTCTTACTAATATTTTCACATCCCACATTCAGGGATCTTGTCCAATATTTACAGAACCCTAAAAAGCGGGAGTGTGTCGTAAATAACTCATTCACGATAAGTAACAATTCGTCTCGTGCTAAATGCCGGCGCGCGATTTGTCGACCTCCGTGAGATGCGCGGGATTGTCTCATGTCAGGGACATTTGAATTACGGATTCGTAAATAAAGAATCAATAAATAGTGCGTGCCGTGCATACTTTTTATCCGACTTCAAAAAGGAGTAGGTTCTCTGTTCGACTGTATGTATTTTTTTTATGTATGTTCACCGATTTCTCCGTCAATTATGGACCGATTTTCAAAAATATTTTTTTGTTCGAATGAGTGTACTCAAGAGGTAGTCCCATATAAATTTTATCGACAATAATTCAGTGCTTATAAAAAAATCAACAAAAACAAAAAATACTACAAACCCGAACATCAACAATATAAATGAGTGACATTTTCGTTTGTAGTCATCTGCTAATAAGCATTGTAGTATGCAAAAAATACTGTGCGAACTGTTGTTGGGATTGAAGTCAGTACCTCATACGTTTTTAACGTGGAAAGTTATAATCTTTGACGCTACACACTCAACGCTACACACTCAAAGCCCACATTAAGGTTTCTCTTGTGTCGTGAGTTCCTTGAAAGAATATCTAAGGGATTTGGAAGAATCTAGGTCCTTACATAACGTAATTTTTGGAAGTGATTTTTTAATTAGCGTGAATCATCCTTCTAAATAGATTTTATTTATTTGGGAACTCGGGTAGTGTAGTAGGTGTTATGGGAAACAGACGTTCAAACATACCTTAAACAAAAGAGAATTGTTTTTTTATAAATTTGAGCTGATAATTTTCATGGATATTTTCACCACTTTAAATGAATTCGTTGGGAAAAGATATTCAGTTTCATGGAGGGATGTTCCTAGAGTTCCGCTTGTACTAATTTAGTGTAATACTTGCCAGTTGAAAAAGGTTCTAAAGATTGATTTTTAAGCGATAATTTATTACTTAAAGGTGTCCTTTCAACATTCTCTACAAAAGCTGTTAATACTCGTAGAATTAGAAACCAAATCCAATATAAATCAAGTAGCGACTAATTACTGCACTACCCATCACTGTCCGTCTAAGCCTGACCTCCTGAACTTACGACTGTAATTTCCTCGGCAGGTTTCCTCAGAGAAACTGAAGATTAACGGAATAACACCAAAAGTGCATCTAACCACTTTCCACGCAACTTGTCTGACCGGTGTATCTTGAGGAGCTTGCCCACGCTATCAAACAAACTTTAGGTAGCATCTGGACGCACTAAAAGAAATCTTAAGTCTAGGGAGGAAGAGCTAATGGAGCGAAAGCCTAACTTTGCCAAGAGTTAGGGTTGTCAACGTTTGCATGGTACTTATTTAGAAAATCTAATTCTGTCTTGTATATGTACTGGTAATATTTGATGTTTCTAGAATAAAAGGCTGTCGTGATTACCAATCAAACGTTTCCAAATTTGAAGTTAGTAAAATGCTTTGTCAGTTACAAAAAAAGATAAATTATAATGCTTTAAATTTTTTAAGCATTATTTAAGTTTTTAAAGTGAAAACTTCTTTATCGTCGTTGTGCACTTTGAAGTATGGGTAAAAAATGTTGAACTCGCGTCAGGACTCGTGACGGTCACGTGACCCTGATCGAAAATTCGTAAGGCGGAAGAGTGTTTAATAAATATAGGAAATTAAAACTGCAAAAATCAAGATGTCATCCGATGTCAGCATAGAAAAAATTAAATTAAATATTAATGCACAACGTTAATATTCAAGTTTTCACTTCTGCCTGCACTCCCGGAGTGCAACCCCTTTTTTTTACATTATATGTTCACATAAAAAGCCGCTAGATGGTGTTACCTGTTTGCTGAATCTAGGCATCTTTTGCTTTCTACAAAATCGAGCTATTTCGAATTGAGTTATCAATTCCCTCGCTTCTTAGAGGGCTGTATACAAATATATCTTCTGCATGAGCTTGCTACGTATATCCTCGACCTAGATTGTGGTCAAAAGTGAACCTATTGTAATTGTAAGACGGGCTGGTTTCCGCAACTTGACGCCTATTTTGCATGAGAGTGAACCCATTCGTTATAAAAAAATATTAATCTTAAGTTTTAAATGTACTTACACAAAAATTATCGAGGCTCAGGTTAAACTTTTTGGGCATAGTGAAGTTTTTCATAGAGGCTTAAATTTCAAAAGGCTGTAACTTTCGAAATTCCCATGGAAACGAAGGCTCGGGCATCGTCTAGTCTATGTATACCGTGCTAAGCAGCCCTGCAAGTGTATGAAAATATCGCATCGCAGCCGCATTACAAAATGAGGCGGAATTATGATGGATGCTGATGCCTCGTTTCGCGCTTAATAAGACGAGATTCTGCTCTGTTAGGGCTCAGGCGCACCGAGTGCAACGCCCTCCTCTAAACAACGCTGTTCATTTACTATTTTTGCTAAACAAACGTTTTTATTAAAACCTACTTGCAATTATTTTGTAAAGAACTTAATGCGGATCAAATTGTTACTTTCCAGCCTAAGTCTAAGTTAAAAATAGTTTTATTTTATAGAATATGCGTACGTTACCTAAAATAAGACAAAGTAGTGAATTACGTTAGCATTTTTAATTTTGCGCCTGTTTGCAAAGGTGCAGTCTTCATCAGAAAATATCAAGCAAGAAACTCCGAAAGTTGCTGTTTTTGCGAAAGTTGATCTAATATGATGCTGCAGACAGACATACAGGTACACAGATACACAAGTCAAACTTATTAAACCCCGCTTTTTGACCGGGGGTTAATTTTTTATGTATTAATTTCTTACGATTTTTTGATCAGTAAAAAACATTCTCCTTGGTCCACCATTGGTACTCTCATATTCAATCATTGCGGGGAACTTTGACTTCTTATCGCGTAGGTATAGTCAAGTATGAGGCGAACTTGACTATCTCGATTACAAATATTGTACAAATATTCTTTTTAGTTCAATCAAACATATTTCCTTAGCTCTTCAAGAATCCCACTACAATATTCTCAGTAGCGTCTCGTATGCATTATAGGAAAGAGTTAATTGAGGCTAGGAAGGGGATTGACATGCCTTTATGTAAAAAAAATCGGAAAAAATTAATAAAAGACAGTTACATCATGATCTGAATGTACAGACAACAGAACGTGAGGTTAGAAATTTGCACTACGAAATCCGTTGCTATTACAAGCGAGTTACGGGCGACGTCATGTATAGCCTGATGTGATGCCATGTGTACCTAAGATCAATACTTTTTTTTGTAGAAAGTATAAGTAATCAAAAAAAGTTCCTTTTTAAATTTCAAGACTAATTCACTAATTAGACTATTCAAATGACCCTAAACTCCCTTACATCGTTTGTAATTGTGCTGGTCATTGTAGTGTAACCTGATATGTTGTTGTGGGTAAAAACATCAAAATGATTCAAATCTTTCTACATGCAAATCTCGAACAGATTTTTTTAGAAACGTAAACAATACAATGCTATTAGATGTGTATCACCTGCCTTTTATAATCAACCAAAGTCACACGACATTGCTCCTTACGATTATGTCAATAAAGCTCATTTCTCCTTGGTTATGTATTCAATCGACGAGACGTTAGTTGCGCGGGCGCACTTTATAGTGCGTAATGACGGATTGATCGGAGCAGGTTACGGGATCAATTTTATTGTGTCTGGACTTAGGTAATCATAGGGTCTTGTTTTTATGGGACAAAATTAACTTGAAACAGGATTTCTAATATTATAATTATTCTTCAGAATAAAAAAATATCCTTTTCGTGATTTGAAAAGGATTTTTTTATTCGTCAGATTAAAAAAAAACTGTAAGTATTTGAAACATAACTCTACAATTAAAAATGTTATAACAACCCCGACACTCATCGCTTGTCTATACTTAATATTATAAAGAGGAAAGATTTGATTGTTTGTTTGCATTGAATAGGCTCCGAAACTACTGGACCGATTAGAAAAATTCTTTCACCATTAGAAAGCTCTATTATTTCCGATGGGCAAAGGCTACATAATTTTCCCGAATCCGCACGAACGAAGTCCCCGGCGGAATGCTAGTAACTCATAAAAGGCTGAACCAATTTTGATCAAATAAGTAAGAACCATCTCGATCACGTCAGCTTTTAAGTATTTAAAAAATCGTATCGAAATTGATCTAATAGTTTGAGAGCTATGATGCCGCAGACAGACATACAAGTGCACAGATACACATGTCAAACTTATAACACCCCGCTTTTTGATCGGGGGTTAACTTTTTATGTATTAATTTCTTACGATTTTTTGATCAGTAAAAAACATTCTTTCTCCTTGGTCCACCATTGGTACTCTCATATTCAATCATTGCGTGGAACTTTGACTTCTTATCGCGTAGGTATACCTAGTCAAGTATGAGGCGAACTTGACTATCTCGATTACAAATATTGTACAAATATATGAACAATGCTGTGCCCATCTGTAATTGGTAGACATATACGAACATTACTGTACAGCTATAATACTACATACCATAAAACTATATGTACTACTCTTGATGTACCTATTAAATAAATCAATAATAAATAAATCTCCGAACTTTAGAAATTTTCCAACACCCAAACAAGCTGGAATATTTGGCCTATTGCGAAATAGTCAAGTTAAATATCATTATTAAACTGTATTATACTTTCTTAGCTAAATTAAACATTAGTTTAGAGCGACTTGCAACAAAATTAGAAAAATCTAGATTATCTGATAAGCTTGACTTTACTTTGACTTTTTTGATTTTGAAGTTTAATTTAAATCTAGCTAAATTGGTGACGTTCAAGACGTTAAAACCGAGTTTAAGACTAGATTCAAAAAAATCGGCAAGTCGCCCTTAGTATTTAATTTTATCACATCGCATATCATCATCATAGGGCAAAAGTTTGTGAGTGTGTGTGTGTACCTCTTCACGATCTAGCGGCTGGACCAGTTTTAATAAAATTTAGTATGGAGGTATCTGGTACCTTGGATAACACATAAGCTACATAATTTTCCCGAAATCCCATGGGAACTAAACTAGTTTACTTATGTTAGGTTTTGATTAGACAAGTAGGTAATCAAAGTGCGTAAACAGATGGCTATAGATGCCAATGTTCCCTTGCGAACAATATCGCTGATAAATAATATAATCGGTTTAATTATTAGGTCAATATTTGCCAGATATTTAATCATCATTTATCGGGTCCTACATGTGTCATTGACAGCTAATGAAGATATCCAACGCTTGACAACGAAGCTATCAACTTGATCTTAAAACTGTCTTTGATTCTATACACGCCTATGATGCATGTTGGGGTGGGCAGAAGAGCAGAACGTTATGTGGTTCTAGTGATAGGAAGTAATTGATTATTAAGACAAAATTACTAACATATTTTAAGTAACTCAGGGCCCCCTTGATGAGTCTTAGAAAATATTCGACGGTAAATAAGTTATAAAAAATAACAGTTAATTAGTTGTGGAGATATTGCTCCATAGCGTATGTTATTAAAACTTAACTTTCATTCTGTACCTTTGCAAATGTGTTAGTGTGCAATGAAGAAAATTGCTTGTATTGTTTTGTATAAAGTATAAAACTGTACATATATTTATGAATGTACAATATTCGTTTACTTAATATAATTTAGCCATTTATAATCAAACTAGCACAAACATAAAATATCAAAAATCATTTCGTAAAATTTCTAAGTCATAGCAACAAAATCTGAAGAGATAAAATAAAAAAGGTCGTTTGTATCGTAAATCCATCTAGCTACCGAACTGTCCCTCACCCTTCGTATCAACTGTACAGTGTTCGCAGAATCTTACGCAGGGACTTGTGAAAGAAACGTCATAAATCTGTCAAATTTGACGCGCCAAGTTAAAATATGGAGGAGATATTGAGTGATTTGTGTACAGCGCAAGATGGCTGCCTAGCAAAAAATGGCGGCAAAATGTCACGTACTGGAAACAGAGAATGGGAAGGTTTTGGCGGGAATTATGGTGAAGTTTGACTTAGGTAATTCTAATTTTGTGGTCAGATCACCGGATGCCCAACATCAAGCTTTCCGCCCGGGACTTCGTTCCCGTGGGAGAAAATTGTGTAGGTTGTGTGTTAATTCAGGGTGTCAGCTACCACCATACCAAATTTTATCAAAATTGGTCCAGCCGTTTGAGCGTGAAAGAGTAACAAACATCCATACATATATACATCCTCACAAACTTTCGCGTTTATAATATTAAGAGGATTGTACAGTCAGCTGAAGAGATACCTGAAACTCCTAACGGATAAAGATGATCTTGACTAAATCTACATTAAAAGGAAGGACACAAGACTGCTTAAATTGGAAAAAATACAGTTTTTAAATACACTTAAACCAAAATTATTTTTAAATTTTAAAATTGCTTTTTAAAATAAATTATGCAGAACAATCACGGGCATAGTATTATAAGCAGACTTTGATTGAAATGCCAAAAAGCCTTAACATGTCATTAAAATCAGGGTTCAGTAATAAATTATTATTTAAATGGAACTGAACCGAACGTCAACATTGACAATCGGAAATAAGGTTGCTGGTAAATCATTCAGCACCTGTCAGTCGATATTAAACTATTAGTTGCTAGATAGAGTTAAAATTCACTGAATGTTTTCGAGGAAGGGTTGGAAATCAAACCTGAAACTAAAAATTAAGTACTTTGTTTTCGGAACTGAAACCAATTTGAATTTTCTTAAAGAATATTCATACAACGGCTTTAAAGTGAGATTATAATTTTTCTCATATTTCAACTTTTCATCGTAATTATCATCCTTTAGAAAAACTGTAGTGGTCCATCCTGCTGATCATCGGACGAGGCTCTGGCATATTACAATCCTCTGTTTTAACGCTGATTAAAATACAGGGACGTTATTTTATTAAGTAGGTACTAGCTTTTCGCCCGGGACTTCGTTCCCGTGGGAATTTTCCCGTCAATTTTCCAATGTTTTTAATAGTTATTCAGCTATTCGGGACGGAGAGAAATACAACAAATCAAAAACCATGTAAATCGGTCCAGCCGATCTTGAGTTATAAGTGGTGTACTAACACGACTTTGTTTTATATATTTAGATTGAATTGTTTAGTTTTGTTCACATTCTTGATCTCCTTCAATTTCAAATCACTCAAATCACAATTTAAATAAGGTTTTTTATAAAAGACTTGAAACAACTTTGTGGCCTTCAGGAGGCTACAAACAGAATATAATCATTTTTTTTTTCACTGAATCATAAATTAATTTCATTTTTAATTTAACGAGCGATATTTTGAAATTTCAGAAATACTTCGAATAAAAATTCTGACGTACCAATTTATGATATTTCGTTTGTGACGTCACAGAGCAGCCATATTTTTGTTTGGATCGGTAATTTGACGTACGACGGCGTGACAGACGACATTTAATTACGATACTCATTACCTCGGTATTGGCGAATATTGATAGCCGGAGCTTTATACCCGGCGACACGGGAACGACACCGAGTGGTTGAAAATTATGACAACGCACAACTTCCAACAAACAAATGCCTGGGATGCTGCAAATAGATAAATAGTAGAGCCGGTCTCTGGCCACTGTCAGAGGATAATGTGTTTCTTAAATTAATAAAAACTACCTTTTAGTATACGCTGAAAATCTTAATTACACACTCTCACGTGATGCCACGTTTGACATAAATTCAGATTATTACTTCTTTATTATGTATGACTGAATTATGTAGTTTTAAAAGATTAGATAAAATTAAATTGGGTGACGTTAAATTTGCGAAAATAAGAGATGCGAATCAGCCCAAGAAAGTGAACAAGTTTCGCCCTGGAACATAAGTCGAAATTTGAAAAAAATATTCGCCTCTCCATTGTGCAATTAACTGTTTTGCCTTTTTATGTGGGATGTCGATTTTTTTCGAGAATTTCATATAAGTACAGCTGCAGAATTCCAGCTGCAGAGATACCTGACCACCCGTATGAAATAATGATGAAATTATTTCACGAAATGTTTTAGGTATTTCAATGATATTTTGTATATTAATATAGTTTTGTCAACTAAACAATTACGCTCAATCACGATTTTAACATTTTATGTTTTGTCATAGACAAATTCATCTTAACCCGGTAGGGGTGGTCAGGTATCTCTGCAGCTGTCTGTACCTTAAGGAAAGTTGTTCAGTTTCATGGGCAAAATCATCTGTGTAAGTCTTCAAACTAGTGTATGTGGAGACTTCTTGTAATTAATTGCTTATTTAGAAAGTAAGTTTGTGGGTTTCTAAAACATAAGCTATACAGGGCTTTAGGTATCTCTTTTTCAACCTCTCGGGTGGTTAATCAGTCCATAAAACTGAACAACTTCCCCAAGGAACATAAGTCAAAATACGAAATGAGCTATATGCTGATGAAGTTGTATGGGATCTCAATTTTTTTTCATATTTTGGGAAGTTGTTCAGTTTCATGGATTGATTAACCATCCGAGAGGTTGAAAGAGATTTACCTATAGCCCTGTAGAGTAGACATTGTTGGTTGGCCAAATCAAAATAAAAATAAAAACTCGACAATTATAAACGCCATCATACGTTAATACACATTTTCATCAAAAAACGTGCAGTTGATTCTGGATTTATTAATAAACCGTAATTAAGATATCACGTCGAGCGAGATGAATAAAATAATAACACAAGAGTGATCGCCGATAATTCCTCTGATTAAACATGTCACCAAAGTTGATGAAAGAAATTCGTTTAAAATGGAAGTGCGTTAATTGGATGTCAGCCACATGAAGTGGACTTAACTTGCCGAGTTTTGGAGACAGATTTTGAAGCTGAAGATATTTAAGTTAACTTTTTATTCACCTTTAGGAGAGAACCGTGCCCAGGACGTCTCTTCAACTAATAAATGGCGTCTCTATGGCGGTCAAATAGCAATGCTGAAATCTGTATACGTTTAGGTGTCAAAATTAAAAACTATCAAAATTTACTTTAAATTTTTTTTTGGTTTCTTTTTGATGCTTACAAAAAGAAACCAAGTTTTCTCGAGCGTTTGTTTAGTTGCTTAAGTCTCCGAGAAATGTAAAAAATATGAATAACATTCGATTTAACAAGCTTTAAGGGAAAGGCTAACGGTATGAAATTAAGTTAGTTAAAAAATAAAATTAGGAATACCCCTTAGAGTTTCTTGCTTATTCTTTTTGGGGAAAGAATGCAATTTATAAAAATAGGCATAGAAATAAAAAAAAAAAATTTTTTTTCACTATTTTGACTCATTTTAGTAACATCTTTATTTCCGATGAAATAAAGCTACTTTCACTAGACCTGGCTACCTACTACGTATGCGCCAGTTATATTTTGCCTTTATTTACATCTCTATTACAATGAGCGAGGCACACCTAACACAAGCAAATTAATGCTTACTGGACTGGACTTAAGTGAGAATGTAAAAATTACTCTAGAAATAAACAAATTTTCATTTTTTTTTCATTTCATCTCTACCAATCCAATTCTTACTTTATCGTATTTTCCTTTCCCTCCACAACTGAATACGTAATTTGACAGTACTTCGGTATCATTAATACCACGCATTATGGCTGACTGACATATTTATTGTGCTATAAATCGATGTCATACTTTTAATTATTGTTGTCTAGTGATTTTGGTGATTTGTTGGCGTCTAGGGCCTTAGCTCTGGGGATAATTAGCATGTTTGTTATTTGGAAATATAATTATTTTATTTACTAATTTATTGTTTGTCGTAGATTTTTTAAACGAATATATCAGTTAACTGTTACTTAGATCTTTTTTTTTTCAAGTTTTTTTAGAGGCTTCAGTCATTCTAGATGACCATGCCAGCCTCATAGGATCATTCTTTTAGTTTATCACAATGACCGTTCGAGGAATCTATACAGCCCAACTGCTCGCTTCGACAGTGGGTTGGACAGCCAGCAGTTGAGCTGTCCATTATGGGCATTAACTGATCTTATATACCTCTGTCTCAGATCTGCGTTCCGGACACACTCCAGCAAAATATGCATTAAATCATCAATTACTTAGATCTTTAAAAGGGTTTTTTAGCCTTTGATTTGTCACAAATCTGGCCTCAAGTTCAATTACATTGTCATTAACGTTATTGTTCTAAAAATGTTGGCCTAAAACTCTAAACCATTTCAAGTTACAGAATTCGTTTGGTGAATTAGCAATTGCTTGACCTTAAATAATTAATAATTCCATATACCACTAAGCAAGAACCTGGCTTGGAGTCAGATTTATAAATAAAATTTAAATGTGGAGAAGTGACATTACTCAGATTAAAATAAATAAATAAACGCTACACACTCAAAGGCCCACACTAAGGTTTTCCCTTGTGTCGTGGGTCCCTCGGAACACACAAAGACAAACACAAACACCCATGATCAGAGAACAAACATCTGCTTTTTACACAAATGTTTGCCCCGACTGGAATCGAACCCAGGACCCGCCGATCAAGAGGCAGCGTCACTACCACTCGACCAAACCGGCCGTCAATAGTCGAAAAGATTGGCAATGAAACATCTTGCAAAAAAGCTACTAAGGCTTAGGTTAAGGGTTAAGGCGACTACATCATCTAAATTACGATTTTATGATGCGTAGATAAGCATGACGCACTGCATTAAATCGAAGAAAAAAATACTACGGTAATATTCAGGACATAAACTAGATATGTAGTTTGCTGGAAACATGATTCAGCACTTTTGGTTCGATAGGAAAAGCTCACAAAGTCACCTCTAAATACCAATACTGTAAAAACGATAGTAAAATGCATACAGGAACTTGAATTTGCTATCAAAATGTTCGTGATTGAACACTCTCGATAAGTAGTTAACGCATTTTTCGATTTAAGCTGTTACCTTTCCATAAATCTCATTTTTCTAACTTTCGAACATGTTTTTACACACGCACGCTTTCATAGTCCGTAAACTTCGTGTATCGACACTGTTCGCACTGCCGGCCAGGCCTGTTGAGAGACGGAGATGGCACTATTCCTATGTGTGCTGCCTTTATCGGGTGCTGTAGTCGCCTTAAGTTTCAACATTAGAATTCAGTAAGTGCCTGCCGAATAAAGCTAAGTCTAATTCAAGCCTTGACGTCCCTAAACTTTCGACGCGTACTTTCATCAAACTGAAAGGGTGGTGTTATCTCGCACAGTGGTCCGCATCTGCCCGGACATAAATCTGTCGCATATGAAAAGAATTAAAACGTTCTCCATTGTAGACGCTAAAATAAATCTTGGAGATATCTTTGTGAGGGACGCGACGCCCGCGGCCGAACACCGATATTTTATAAGTTTTTGACAGCCGATATGGCTTTCGTAAACGCCACCTGCCCACTGTGCACTCGATGATGGCCAAGAAATTTACACTTTTACTCTGGCGAGGAAATAATTTTAAGTTATTTTTAAGTGTTTTTGAACTGATGGACAAGTTTCGGCTACATTATCGAGTTAAACAGATTTCTTGTTAACTTTATCGATACAAAATAGTGAATTCATTTATTTCAGGATAAATATTGTGTACTTGGTAAGAATAATTGTGTTTTTATAATCTACACTAATATTAAAAAAATAAAAGATTTGATAGTTTGTTTGTTTGTTTACATCGAATAGGCTCCAAAACTATTGGACCGATTTGAAAAATTATTTCACCATTAGAATGCTATATTATTCCGGAGTAACATAGGCTGTATAATTTTTCCGAATTCCCACGGGAACGAAGTCACTGGTGGTATGCTAGTAATTTACACAGTTACTAGCTTTCCATCCGGGTCTCCGTTCCCGTGGGAATTAGGGAAAATCGTGTACCTTATGTTCATTACGAAAAATGTAGGATTCTAATGGTAAAATAATTTTGCAAATCGGTCCAGTAGTTTCGGAGCCTATTCAATTCAAACAAACAAACAATCAAATCTGTCCTCTTTATATTAATATACTAGTATCCCACTTGGGACTTCGTTCCCGTGGAAATTCGGGAAAATTATGTAGCCTATGTTACTCAGGGATAATGTAGCATCCTAATGGTGAAAGAATTTTTGAAATCGGTCCAGTAGTTTCGGAGCCTATTTGTTACATACAAAAATACAAATCTTTCCTCTTTATAATATTAGTATAGATAATATAATATATTAGTATATAGAGTATAAACAATGTTTAAGAATCATGTACTTAGGTATGAAAAGCTGATTTTTAGGCACATCTGTAGAAAGAAAACAATCATTTTAATTGTTTTTTTCAATTTTATCTTTTGATTAGATCCTTTTAAAAGATAGTTATTTGTATTTTTTCTCTTAGATAATAAGAATTTGAAATCTGTCCCTTTTACATACATCACCCTCTAAACCTTTTAATCAAACATGGCAATACCAACAAAAACAAAACACACTCGATAGGACCGCTTAATAAATTGTCGTGGCCGGTACAGTCAGAGAAAAAAGTGTATAAATCGATTCACCAATAACAGTATAGTACGGAGTTTATGGGCTGCCCTTGGAGCCTGTTATCGCTGCGACGATTCTTTATTGACACTACCGAGGGAAACATACGGAGTTGTATTTTGAGCGAGCGCGCGGCGTGATTAATAACTTAAACGTTAGAAATTTTTACTAAATTGAAAAAAAAAAAATACTTCATTTGCGACTGTCAATGAGTAGAAAATAGAGATTGGGCTTGACTATGTTTAACCCCTGACGTGAAAAGAGGGGTTTTATAAGTTTGAAGTGTGTACTTTTATCTCTGTGTCGATCTGTGGCATCGTATTTCCTAAACGAATGGATTGATTTTGATGCGGTTGTTATTGTTTGAAAGCTGACGTGATCAAGATTATTCTTAGCTATATTTTACCAATATTGGCTTAGCTGTTTAAGTGAAAAGAAATTTTTTTTGGGAGTGTTTTTTTTTCTATTTCAAAGTTATTTCAATTTTAGAAAAAAATCTTATGCTTCTTCCACTTCCACTTATTTTAATTACTCGTGTGTCAGTTTATTACAACTTTAAATACCATTATTTTATTGTGCTTTCAAGAACAGTGCATTCAAAGTTGATGGAGTAAGTTTATTTAAAGTTCAAGTAAATCGTACATTTAATATCAAAATTGTATGAAGCATTTGTCTAGATCTTAATATGACACTACAAGAGACTAACAATAAGTCATAATTTTCTACCCACATTCATGTGATCCAAGAGGCAACGCTCATGCTACCTTCACGTGTGTTTCCATCATTACCCTGACTGATTTATAAGGCTTTAGCGGAATATGTACCACGTCCTTTGAAGTGCCGGGAGCCAGACTAATAATCGTTAAGGCGGGCGCGTTAATACCTCGCGACTTAAAAAACGCCGCGGTCGATTCCGATTAAATTGCTTTATGATGTGAGAATTTGTCTTCTGTTTAAGCTTGTAAGTGGAGTAATTTTTGGGTGGTGAAGTTGATCAATTTTCTTTCCATTTCTTATTGGTTATTGGTTGATTAAGGTTCGTATTGCAAATCACGACTCAGTCTCTGATATATACTTAAGTAGCAATTGTCTTTGTAATCTTGATAGGGAGAGAAAGTGACTACTTAAGTATAGATCAAAGTCTCCTGCTGTAATACGAGCCTTAGTCATTTTTTTTGCCAGCCCATAAACGGCCCCACCGAGGGGCATGTCTTTGATTTTTTTTATCAATGCTACAGTTTTGAATGATGAATGAATGATAAAAAAAATGAATGAATGAAAAATGAATAAAAAATGAATGAAAAATAAAAAATGAACACCATAAGAGGTTTGGTTCTCAATTTCGTCAGTAATCTACAGTCCTTAAGAAGTTAATGATTGCTTATCTAGCTTTTCCCGCGGCTTCGCTCACACAAAGAACTCTTCTAGTCACCCATTTCATTCTTGACTCCTTAGGGGACGATTTTCGAAAAATCGCGAAACACGTGTCCGTTTTTTTACTTCAAGGTATATCTTGACGAAGTTTCGAGTCAAAATGTCAAAAAATATATATTTTCACCATACAAACTTTGAACCCCCATTTCACTCCTTTAGGGGTTGAATTTTGAAAAATCCTAGTGCCGTCATAAAAGATACGTCACAAAAGACACCTATTCTCCAAATTTCAGCTTTCAAGGTCTTAGAGTTTGAGCTGGCCGTTGATGAGTCAGTGAATCAGGACCTCCAATTTTATATATAAGAAGATCTTTTAATCTTTGGTTTTCACTGAAGTACCGGTTTGCTATACGTTTTTTTTTAAGGGAGCTTCTAAGATTCTGTATCTTTCTTATAGGACCTTAAGATAATATCACTTCTCATTAAAACTCAGTTAATTAATATTTTGCTGGACAAATTGTCAATAACTACACATCCGGCTTCCATTTTGGTGTCTTTCCGAACTACATGGGTGGTAAGGATCAATTAATACCATTCACATCCAGCCCCGATTCATATCTTAAATAGGGTTGTCAACTGTACTGACAAAATAAAAATGTTATAAGTAATTAATTTTCCATTCATCGGTACACTCACGCCTATAATCTCTGCGGGGTAGGCAGAGCATCACGTAGTTCATATGATGCCACATTTGACATACATTTGAGGGTTAGATACTAGATTAGATTAGTACTAATATAGTGAAATGGTTGTCAACCTCTCACCTGTATGATATAGCAAAACCCTTTGCGTCCCACACCTGCTATCCTCTACAGTACAGTATGCCTGGGAAGCGTTAGCAGCTGGCACATTCTGATTTTTTCTGTCACTCTCACTTCTAGTCCAGGGTAGCAGTATCAATGTTAGTTTTATTCCTTTTAAATTTCTTAGACACTACATGAAAAAAATGTAAACGTTTTGCCACTATACCTATCTGACACCCGTCGCTAGGAAAAATCGCTCGTAGACTAGTAATACCACATTATTTTTGTTAAATTAATTTTAAGAAAAAAGTATTGGCGACCCTGACGAATCACCTTTGCACTCATTTATGCATAATATAATCTTTAAATCTAACCTTAAAAAATGACTATTTATTATCATAGCCAGAACTAGGTGTCAAAATTGAATCCGCTAGTTGGTTTTGACGAAACATTAATTAAAAATACATTTTATGTAAATTTAATGTTAACCGATGTTTAAAAGTAGAGGTTTTTAAAGAAATAACAATAAAGATGTCAACGCTATGAGAATAAATTAAAATTGAACTGACTTGTTAAAGTTTCCGAGATATCTTTGAGGCCTAATATAAATATTTTATTATAATTTATTTCTATTTCTTGGTCAGTCACCTTTGCAATTTTAAGTTAAGGTTATGAGGTAAAAATGATTGATTGAACGGTTAACAATTTAATTTTGTTCTAGATTCTTTATCAGAAAGTTGACTTGTAATTTTTTGTACATATGTTGAGCAAGAGAATGTATTACATAGGCACTTTGCCCTCGAAATGAAATGAGGGTAGTTTTATAAAACCCCAAGCCAATCATGAATTATTATCAAAAATAAATAAAAACATCACTCAACGCTGGACTAGGAGTGAAATAAAAAAAATGTTCGAGCTGCCAACTTATATCAAGAAGCATGGAAGACATGAGGGCTTTGATATATTTAGGGCAAAAGGCTGACAGTATTTGCTCATGTTCCATCAACCCTCGCCCGCCTGTTTCAAACTCCGACTGAAAAAACACTTCGGTTACAACGCTGATGTTTTGAGTTGAGTTGACGTACGACTTATTCATCTCACTTCTGATATTATATATTTATATATATATATATATGCACTAGCAGCCCGGCCCCGCGTTGCCGTGGCGCCATATATTTTTAATAACGTTATTTAAGTATTGTATAGTTCTTCATTGTTTATTTGTCTTTCTGTATCTATTCTATTAATTTTTCTAATCCTTTTTGTACTTTACGCCTACTCATCAAGATTTCTTCTCAATGTTCGTTAGGTTGACTGGAAGAGATCCCCTAGTGGGATAAGTCCGCCTTTGTACCTTAAATGTATTCTAACTTTAAGGACCGTATTTTGCTCCTGTAAGAATATTTATTGTACAATAAAGGATTTACATACATACATACAAATATCGAACGTGGCGGCATGTGGTTTTAGAGTCACAATACTTTTGAATCGATAGGAATTATAGGCGTGCGCGTTATGTATTAATGGATGGGAAGATATCAAAAAGTTGCAGCTGCATTATCTACTATTTTGTCCAATTCAAGTCTTGTCAAACAAAACAAAATTAATCAAAAAAGGCGAGTACACCATCGTACGCGCACATAAATCGGGGCCTATCACGACATCGCACGTCACGGTATCGCATTACGACATTGTCTCTTTGATATCGAATTTATTACGAGCGCTCGTTCGAATCACTCGAAACATGTCACCCGCCGTCGTTCGCCTCTCATAAATTCTGTGACATATCGCTCGACTTCTCAGATTTTTCTTCATAAAACAACCTTTTCATTTTGCAGACGCGTTCCAAGATAGACCCCTTATAGCTTAAGAGCTAAAGTTTAAAATAAAATTTTGGGTAGAATTGTGTATTTGTTTTCGATATCTTGCCGTGTCTTGCCTCATATTAATGACGGTTGAAGTTTTTTTTTAATTTATTGGGAATTTTTTAAAGATGGTTAAAGAGAAGTGTGGGATTCTTGATTATTTACTCATCGGTTTCAAGAAATGTTCGGATCATCATCTGTATATATTTATACAGGATGTAAGGAACAGCTTAGCAAAAACTTAAATAGTAGAATATACCTATTCGAAACGTTAATTTTAGGAGTTTTTGTTATTTATCTATTTTTGCGCTACGCAATGTACCGCAAAACTGTATCCCGCGCCGCCACCTTTCGCCGCTCGCTATAAAAATACGAGTACCTTACTGTTTTTCGTGTTTCACGCTGTTATTATTATTTTTATTGCTAAGTGGGGTGTATTCAGTAAAAAATAAAAAAAAGTCAAAAGTCAAAAAAATTGATTAGAAACCTGAGGAAAATTTCACTGGAAAATCATTCTATATATTATTAAGACATTACCTATAATTATTTAAATTTTACACATAATATTGAACTTAATTAGATATTATTTTTTACTTTATTTTATTATATTCTTCTAATTAAATTAATGTACTTTTTTCAGACACAATGTATATTGTTAAATGAAATAAATGAAATGAAAAAATGAAATGAAATTCAGATGATGGTCTGTGAGGGTTTCAGTTTCTACTAAGCTATCCTTTACACACTGTATTATTTTCAATCGGGAGTTTAAGCTTAACGATGTTGATAAAGATTTGGGCTAAATCCAGACTTTAAACCTGTAACCCTGGATCAATCTGCCTGAATTTTGAAAAATCCTATTAAGAAAATGAATTCGCTGACACATTTTAAGGTTTTGTTTCTTTTCGGATGCATGATCGTATTACGACCAATGAAAAAAAAACAACGGGTTGCACTCCGGGAGTGCCGGCAGAAGTGAAAACTTGAACATCAACATTGTGCATTAATATGGAAATAAAACAAAATACACAAAAAGAGTCCGTTATTCTCTCAGGATTCGAACCCTCGACCTGTTGCTTACAATCTGACAACTTTTCCACTCGACCAAACTGTATACTTTAAATTCAGTAAAATAGTCTATCGGTATTTGCGCACTATGTGCGAAAAATCGTTGACATCGTTGACATCTGACACAGAGATAATTTTACCATAGGGCTGCCATCCGTCCGGGTTTCCACCCATACTTCAAAGTACACAACGCTGCTAAAGAAGTTTTCACTTCAAAAAAGGTGGCAACCCTATCCTACGCATTTTCGATCAGGGTCACATGACATCGGACGATCTGACGCGAGTTCATCGCGAGTTTAACATTTTTCCCCATACTAAAAGTGCTCAACGCCGCTAAAGAAGTTTTCACTTCAAAAACAAGTTATTTATTACTATAGAAAAAAAAACAGTAGTATTTGTGGTCTAAAAGTGGTCTATAGCCTAAATCTCCTTCGTTTTTCAAAAGGAGGCCTATGCCCCTCGGTGGGGACGTATGTGGACGGATAAAAATGTATTCGCAAAGACTGCACCTTTGCGAATAGGCGCAAAGTCAAAAGTAATTTACTATATTGACGTGTTCAAGTAACATTTTGTATCTTCCATGAAATAAACACCTTTGAATTTGTATTGAAGTACTTACATATATGTTTTGTATTGTTGCAGATGAGGGAGAGCGCTCCAGTGCGCGGGCTGTGTTAGAGATGCGCTCCAAGCAGCAGCCGCGACCTTCGTACCGCTGGCTCAACACCAACGAAAACGGTACTGTTACCCTATTACAATACATGTCTCATAATTAATAGATATTGCATTTTGCGAATTTTACTTTTTCATTTTTTTATAAGTATCAGAAAAGATTTTACTAATAAACGATTAGTGAGTGACTCTCTGTCGAATGCCGATTTTTAGTAATGTGAGTAAAGTCAATTAAATTAGAAAAGATTTTGCTGGGGTGACGTGTCAGTCTTTTATGATCTTTTAAGGGGGGTATTAATCTGGTTAAAACATTTTATTTTATGTTTATTTTTCGTTTTTTTTTAACATTTGGAAAAGGCCTATCCACAAGAATTTGGTATAAGTAAAGAGTTTAATGCTTATTAAAATGTTTTAATCTTTGACAAGTAGCAACTAATATACCGGTCTATAGAAAAACTACTTCACAAAAAATCATTTATTTCTATGGTTTCTCTGTCTCTACATTTGTAGACTAACAAAGAGCATCCAATTGTGATTTTGGAGCTAAAAAAGATTACATGAACGAGTCATTACTATATCTTTTTTGTATTAGGTTTTCGTGATTCCTTTATTTAAAAAAATAGTGTTATGAAAACTAACAATACAATAATAAATTCGACTTGACAGTTTTATACTATTCATATTTCGTCGAAAAATATTGCCACATACTTATTTTTGTATAAGACAATTATTCAAATTATTATTTTCTTACGTTCTTAATTCACATGTTCTCGGTTCACAAACAATGTTATCTCAATTATTTAATTCATTTTAAACGCTCATACGTTTAAGTTTCACGCTGTCTCAACAACTTTTTACATACTAATAGACAACTCATTTTAATATTATTGTAATAATTTTTTACATAATTGATCTTTATGACAATGAATTAAGTTTGAAATTTCACTGTCAACAGTTTGGAAAAGAAAAAACCAAGTTTTTTTAGGGGCCAGTGCTTTGTAAATGAAGTGATAAGTTTTAATACGAAAGTAAATTATTATGACTATTGTGTCTTGAGTAATGTAGGTATATCGGGTTCTGCCTTCATTGTACACAATTTTTATTCGTTGAAAATTGTATACTCTTAATTTCAATCAATAATAATGTACTTTTCATCATGGACCTCCCTTCGAAACTCGAAGGGGTTTTAGGTCATAGTCCACCACGCTGGCCCGATGCGGGTTGGTGGACCGCTCGTCTTTCAAAAATGAATTTTCTTGGACAGGCGGGTTTCATCACGATGTTTTCCTTCAACGTTACGCAAGTGATAATTAGAAATCCGTACATAAATCTGAAAATACGAATTTAGTGGTACAGGCCCGCATCAAGATTTGAACCCGCAACCTTCATCACAAGTCTGGCTCATTACCAACTGGGCCATCAATGTACTTTTATCTGATAAATATTGCAACTAAAATAATTAGTTATTTCCAAAACTTACGAAGGCCATATTGTTTAGTTAACCAGTGTTTAAAATCTACTAACTATGAATAATATCGTCACTTGACCATTAATTTCACAGTGACTTTATGAATGAAGTTTAAAAGTTAGCAATAAAACTACCTACTGTTTTTTTTTTCATTTCATAAAGGAATTAGGTACACACACATACTAGACTATCAAAAAAATTTGCAGGTTGAATCAAGACAATTCTACAGAACCCTCCCAATCCCCCGACTCATACTTACCGCACAATAATGGAACCCAGAAACCGTGACGTGATAACTTTGAATATTCAAAAAATTCAAAAACTAAAAATGGCAATAAATAATTTACAGCCATAGAAAAAGCGTTCTCAAAATGTAGCTCTATGTGCTGAGTAATAACTCATAGGTCTTTTTGTATGGGACTAAGCCACCGTGAAGCGATAAATAATATTTATTTTTGCTATTATACGCGTTTTTGTCAGTTGTAATGGGTGTAAAAGCGCAGGGCGGGTTTGGTGCGGTCGGGCCATTGAATCAGCGGACCAGTTTCGTGGTAACTAGGTCATTTCATTAGGGATGAAACAATTATGTACCTTAAATTAACAATGTACCTAATCTATCAGCCAATAATTGATGCTAAGGGGAGTTTTTGTATGATTCGATCTCCTTACATTTTTGACTTGAATTTTTTTTATTAAGAATGGGCTCACTCTTGACCACAATCTAGCTCAGGGTAGAGATGCGGTTGAGAATGTGGCGAGCTCACTCAGAAGAAGCCTATTTACTAGAACCTGTTTTCGTGTAAGCGATTTTCAATTCATAACGAGTGAAAGTAAACATAATTTTATTTTTAATTTCTAAAATATGAAAAAAATGACGTTATAGCCTCATACGCTTCACACGACACAATTCGCTTTAAGAAATTGACACCTTCTAATAATTATTCCTAATATGTTTACTTCGTTCGATAGCATTTAGGTACGTTGATTTCAAGTATTTCTTTTAACCTGTAGAACCATTGATTATGGTAATTTTAAATCCATCACAAATGAATGATACTAGAAATTAAAAAAAAGTCAGTGGAAATTAGGAATGCTTCTTGTTTTTCAGGACTTTTTTTATTTTTGAAGTGTCTTATTAGGCTGTCATGAGCGTATAAAGCCTCTACGAAATTGGGAAAAAAGAAAAATGTTTATGAGGATGCCAACTTGGTGACTTTGGCACTGTCAAGTTCCTCCTAAAGCGTATTATTTTCCCTCTATCTTCTGTTCTCATGGCCACCCCCGACTGAGTCGTCTGTCGCAGTAGTATTAGAATGTTTTTAATGTCCCCCCCTCGCACACTTAACCCCCCTTCCGTCCTATCTTCATTATCCTCCGCCAGTTACGGATTATTTACTTCATTTGCTAAAAAATATAGTTCCCGGCCACGCTTAGTGGATTACTGGCTGAGATTTAGTTTCTTTCAGAGCTACGGGGAGGAGTAAGTGGTTTTTAGTGTAAGTATTTTTTTTACTCCCTCCCTAGAGGGATGGTATGTAATTAGCTGTCTATTTATTAAAAACATTTGATTAGAACCACATAGTCCACCACGCTCGCGCTGGTCCAGTGCAGGTTGGTGGACAGCGCGCTTTTCGAAAACTTAGGTCTTTATTACAGAATGCGACTCAGACTCTGATCTATGCTTAAGTAGCGATCGTCTTTGTTATTTTGATAGTGAGAGAGAGATACAATTAATATATAAGTACACTAGCAGCCCGCTAGGGTCTTCGTTCCCGTGGGAATTCGGGAAAATTATGTAGCCTATGTTACTCAGTTATGTAGCCTATGTTACTAATTATGTAGCCTATGTAGCCTATGTTACTAATTATGTAGCCTATGTAGCCTATGTTACTAACGTCTATGTTACAAAATTATGTAGCCTATGTTACAGGGATAATGTAGCATCTTAATGGGGAAAGAATTTTTCAAATCGGTCCAGTAGTTTCGGAGCCTATTCGTTACATATGTACTCGTACATACAAAAATACATAACATTCGGACCTAAGTTTTTACAGACGCACGAGTCTTACCACGATGTGTCCTTTCACCGCTGAGTAAGTGATAATGTAATGATAATTAATGAGAATTCCGTACAAAAAAAATAAAAATTACATAATGACCATCAAAAGGAAATGTAGGTTGTGTTATTACATATCAAGTAATTTTTTTTATACATTTTCAAATTTCAGCGAGTGGTTAGTATTACAGTCACTAACAAGTTATCAGCAGTTCTATAAAAGTTAAGTTCGCAATTGCCACATTCTCATATCTTCTAATTTGTAAAGGTCCGGCCACACCTCAGCACAGCTGCATCCAAACGTCCCGTATCGCACGCACAATCACTTAAAAATAAAAGGAATAAAAAGAATAAAAGTGCATAGTTTAGTTAAATTTACGATCTATGGCGCGGCTGATTTACAGGCGTCATGCTTTCTCTGTGCCCCATTGTTGGGTGATTTGTGTGAATGTATTAAAAAGTCGTTACGTTTCGGCGCTTTCTTGCGTTTTTGGGATTTGAATTTGGGGCTCCGGTCAGTTTTGTTTGAATTGTCAGCGTCGGACCCTAACATCGGATTTTTGAAGATGTTAATAAAGACATAAAACATCTTTAAAAACGCGATGTCGTAATTGATTTTTTTCTGAGATTTTACGTTTGTAAAACGTCACTCTTTTGCGGTGTCACTAAAAACTCATAATTTACTTTAAATATTCTGAAAGTTTACTGAAGAAACTATACAATCATTCATACCTATTTCAGTACAATTATTTAATCCAAAGTACCGAGCAGGTACTACAGTTGTAAGTATTACAACGACACAAAAAAGTCGCAAGCATACGTTAAAAAAAACAGCTTATACCTGATCTTTTAAACTCGTTCACGCATTTTTCACGCCCGTCCGTAATCATTTGACCGACAGACATTTTTATTACCTTTTTATGTACGTGAGAAAACAATTGTTAGGCCACAAACTGTCGACTAACAATAAACTGGGTTCCGCACACTTTTCTTGTTTTATTACCGACTCCCCGTCTTTAAGTTTTATTAGCAAGAAGGCACTAAAGTCAATGAATGTTGCTCAAAATGTTTCAACTGATTTACAAGTTAACAATTGTGGTTTTTAAGGGTTTTTGTCTGAGACTGTGGATCTCTAAAATTATTGACACTTTAGTATTTATACCATCGACTGTTTGCACTGTGTGTTTCAATGTTTGGCTTTGTCGGACAAATTATTTACAAATACTTGCTGTTATAATTTTATGACTTGATATTTAAATGAACGGGTCAAAGAACCGACTAGTATATTAGTTGTTTTTACAAAATTATTTTTTATATAAAAATAAACATAAATGAACGCTACATCCTCAAAGGCCCACACTATGGTTTTTCCGTGTGTAGCGAGGAAAATACATGAATACAAGACACAAACACCCATAACTCGAGAACATCTGCTACTGCATTAGTTATATTTCATAAATTCGGTTTTTTATTTTCTACAAGCATTCGGGAAAATTATGTAGCCTATGTTACTCAGGGATAATGTAGCATCCTAATGGTGAAAGAATTTTTGAAATCGGTCCAGTAGTTTTTAAGTTTATTTGTTACATACAAAAATACAAATCTTTCCTCTTTATAATATTAGTGTATATTTGGCAATTTAATGTAGATACTCGTAGTCATAATTTGATAGTTTACTATATTTATAGACATACTACAGTCGGCATTGTTATTTGTATTCAATAATTCTATATTCAATTCAAAACCCACACAGTAGTAATTGTCAATCACACCACAATTGACCACACAAGGCCTTGTAAACCAAACAAAAAAAAATAATCCGTAGTCAAAACTGTAGATAAATCAATCAAGCTCACTTTTACAGCCAGCGCACAGTGTGTAAAACCTTTCATAAAGCAGTAAAAAACTGTCGATTCAAAAGTAGTGTTTACAAACAGAATGCGGGTTAATCTTTACGATCTTGCCCGAATACAGCCGATGGCTGATTTATGTACTTCGGAATAGCTCCCGTCCTTTTAAACGACGAGACCGATCGCTAAATTTACGGCTTCATAGAGTTTTATAACTGATTTTATCAGTCGTAAAGTTTTACAAGGCGATTTGGCGGCGTTCATTAAGGGCCGACACACTGTGCAGGAAGATTTTTTGACGATTATGGTTTCCTGTTCTTCGGAAAGTCTCAGATTGATTATTATAGAGCCGATGACTTGAATACCTTCTTGTATTTTTTTAGACGTTTTATATGCAACATTTCATGATGCCAATGCATCAACCAATGTTCTCGAAAACAATTTTCACGTAATTAGCTACATTCATAGTTTTTGATTAATTTTTGTGACTTGTAGCTATAACATGGTGTGAGCAGCTTCGCAAATACTTGAAGGGTGGTAACTACTCCTAACTACATTTAGTACTTAGAAATTACTACGTAATTTAGTCGACATGACCGACTAAAAGTATGTTTTTCATAGAAACGTCAAGCCAAGGAGGTTTTCTTATTTACCTACTTTGGCTCTGTTTTTAAGTTGCAATATGAATTGTTTTAAAACAATATTAAAGCGAAAAATATAAAAAAAATATGAAAAAAGAAAATGTTCCTGAGGAAACCGACACTTAAGAATCGTGGTCGGAATTTAGGATTTAAGTTTTTGCTACGCTATCCCTACACCCTGTATATACCCTATCCCTTACATTATCAGCTGCCAAATTCTGCAGGCCGAGTACATCGTCGATGATGCTAAGTATTATACGGACTTGTATATCTGATGATAAAAGTGTATTCTAACATGTACGATTCAAAGTTATAATTATAGTCCAGCAGGCCAAGTACGATAGTGACAGCGCCACAACAACACCGCGGTCCTATGTCAGAATGTCAACATTGACAATGCCATAGGGCGAGCAAGCCTTTGCGCGGGGCCCTCGCGCAATCAAAGTGAAGTTTCAGCGTCAGCCGAGCACGAGTTTGTCGTTATCGTGCTAGAGCTGCTGGTTACAGTAGATTCAAAGTATAAGAGAACTTTATCATTATGGACTAAATAAAACTTTTCTTTTCAACTGCTTCCGCGTCTTATTAAACTTTTTACAACAATCAAAACGAGCATTTGTTCTAAAACTGCCGCGTTAATGACCGTGTGGGGCCATAAAACTGATGATTAGGCGTCAGCCCGCCTGAATAGCACATTAAATCATTAATAACAGATTTAGGACGCGCGCGGTTGTAAAACGAGTTTTATTTCTCGATAAATGAACGTAAAAATGTTGTCTAGTTTGGCGGCGGGTCGTAAACGTCGCTTACTGTGTGGCCCCACACCTATCCGGGGCCGCGATTCTGTAACTTCAGTTGTGTGTCGGTGGAATGGTCGCCATTTTATCCGTTCGGGTGGCGAAACTGAGAACTATTCAAATTACTTACATCTAATGACGGCTGCTTTGACTGGTGGCGCCACCGCCAACTGAATTTTCAGTTGCTAGGTAGTTTGTAACTTTACGTTCGGTTGGCGGTGGCGCTGCTGGTCGGGGTGGTTGTCAGCAAGTATATGAAAATTAAATAGTTATCAATTTCGCCACTTGAATAGATAAAATGGCCTCCATTCCATCGACACACAACTTAAGTTACAGAATCGGGGCCCGGGCTTAACATGAATTGAGCTGAACTATATCTAGTAGGTATTAATAACCGAATAACGAGATAGTAGGTCTTTATTTTATTATATTACAGCAACATTTACAGCACAGAAAGTTCTAAAAGTTAATGACAAATTAATGACAAGTTCTAAAAGCTAAAACAAGGAATACAAGTATTATTCGTCATTTCTTGAAAATAATATCATGTATGTAACATCCTTACTATAATTTTATAAATGCGAAAATTCTTCTTCTTATCGTGTAGGTATAGTCAAGTGTGTGGCGAACTTGGCAAACCGTGGTGTCAGTTTTCAAACCGCACAATGGCCTGTGACTTGGTTTTAACGACTGTAGTCAATCGACAACAGCCGGGACCGACAGCTTAACGTCCCCTCCGAAGCACGTGAAACGCGAAAGTTTGTATGTATGGATGTTTGTTACTGTTTCACGCTCAAACAACGGCTGGACTAATTTTGATAAAATTTGGTATGGAGGTAGCTGACACCCTGGATTAACACATAGGCTACATAATTTTCCCAAATTCCCACGGGAACGAAGTCCCGGACGGAAAGCTAGTTGACTATAAAAATGATTGTTTGACTATTAAAAAAAATTTCATGACCCATGTTCCATTGAGAAACTTGTTTAGTCCTTAGTCTTCGCTTACTAATTTAAAGTCCTCCAATTATATGTACACATAAAGGCGCGTTGGTGTGTACATGATAACCAAAAGTAGCAAATCCGACCTCGACACCCGATCCGACGCATCCTGCTAAGCGGCGCCTGCGCATGAGTGAATGAAAGATGACCCAGACAAACGTCATTACGAATTTACGACTGAGGTAACTCAAGACGCGATTACAGACCCTATCTTTATATATGCCTGTATGTTTATGATTATAAATACCTATCGATATGTATTCTTCGTAATTCAGTACCTTATGAACATGACACGCTTTTTTCATGTTTTAATAGCTTCCTGTACGTGACCTCGTTTCTGTGGGAATTACTTTTAAAAATCATTACACTAGCAACCCGCCCTTAAGTTTAACCTTAAGTTAATAAATCCAGGGCCCCGATTCTGTAGTTGTGAGTCGATGGAATGGAGGCTATTTATCTGTTCAGGTGCCGAAATTGAGAACAAATAAATTTGCATATACTTGCTGACAACCACCCCGACCAGCAGCGCCACCACCAACCGAACGTAAAGTTGCAAACTACCTAGCAACTGAAAATTTAGTTGGCGGTGGCGACACCAGTCAAAGCAGCTGTTATTAGATGTATGAAATTTGGATAGTTCTCAATTTCGCCATCTGATTGGATAAAATAGCAACCTTTCCATCGACACACAACGTGAGATTTGTATATGTCACCGGAAAATTGTAAAAACCTATTACAATTTCACAAGTGAAATTAAAATCTCCCGCAATATGTTGACAATTAATTGTATTACTGAGTACTTACCGATGACGTAAAACTCCAGTTACAATCTTTCAGTACTTACCACGTCTTAAAGTAGAGACAGACAGAATTCCAGTCCGAACCCAGTACATCAAAATAACTAAATGTCCACAGCGTTGCAGCTGACGAATTTGTTTATACATTCACGATCCAAAAGTAATAATTCTCAAAGATTATTGCTTTGATGTTCTCCAAACATGTTTATGAGTTTGTGAGTTCGTGTGTGTATCGCACTCGTAAGATGATGCGTTATTTTATAGATTTTAAATGGGACGCAACGGGAATAGGTGGCTCGTTATGTGCTTAGTTGATCAAAATATTACAAGTATTTGGTAATGAGAATCTTCTTTGCTCTTCTCCGTCGTTTGGGTATAATAAAGTACTGTTTTTAAACCATGAAATGGTCTCAAAATTAATTTAGATATAAAATAGTTACATTATTACCCGTATTCTAAGAAGTTAACTCGAAACTTCCTCCACTCAACTTCAGCTAAGGAAATCCTCGAAACGACTTTGAATTTGGTATTCTTAGTTGTCACCTCAAGATTCCTTGAACGTGGCATACAGCTACTCGACGATAGATGGCACTAGCTAGCGTAAATCTTGATTCGATATTAATCTTAACGATTTATTATCATAAAGATAATCCACGAAATCTTCAAAATAATTCATTTTTCATATGAAAAAGTAGCATACAACAAGTTCAAGCATCGAATAAAGCGTTAAGAAAATCTTAAGGAAGGTCGCGAGGTACCTTAACTTTGACAATTGATTACTCAAATCATCCTCGACTCCACTGAGGAAAATTGTAAAGTCGAGGACGGAAGTGTCAAATAAAAACGTCAAAATCCTTGACAGAGGTTGAGTGGAGTCGAGAAAATCTCGAGTTAACTTCTAAGAATATGGGTGTTAACGTTTAATGACTGAAGTTTACCAGTCAACAGCCAAATGATCAATGTGTAAGCTGTTCTTATCCCATATAAAAAAAAACGAAAAAAAACGATAGTCTAACGTGCCTTCGAAAGTACAGGAACCCTCGTAATAAATTGCCACTATGGGCACCTATCAGTTTCCCTGTCCCTGTGTAAGTTGCTTAACCTAGCTGATGGGTTCAAAAAAGCGAGCGCCACTGGACTATGAGCGCTGATAATGAATACCTGTTATTCCTGATCAAGATCTAATTCAGCCTGGTTCTGAACTAAAGGCTTCTGTAACTGTTAAAAAATATATATATCAAATATTATTTAACTGAATTTTTTCCCTGCTTTGATGTTAAAGATGTACTTGACTTGTATATCTGATGATGAAAGTATATTCTAACATACGTATTATGTACGATCCTTATGTACGTTCAAAGTTATAATTATAGTCCTGTTCTAACCTAATGTGACTGAGTGATATTTGTTTATATTTTCAAATATGAACTATTTGAAACCCACCTTGAACCCATCTCTTTCCGTGGGTGTCGTAAGAGGCGACTAAGGAAACACAAATGAGACCTGCCTCTTAGTAATCCATCCCAGGCAACGACACTTCATTTTTTTCTGAATCTGTGGTGTCGTCCTATGTGGTCTCATACAGTGTGGTAGGCTCTGTAAAGGGCCGTCTGGTTCGCGACCGACGCCAAACATCGAAGTCCGACGCCAAACAGCTTGCTGGGTTCCGTCGGTGCGTGTACAGTGCCTTAATTGGCATTTTCTGGGTTAACTCGCTACATCGTCGACCTCATCTATGACCTTGGTCAAGATCTTAGGCAACGACACCTCAATTTGTTTTCAATCTGAGGTGGCGTCTTATGGTCTCATGTTGTGTGGTCCGAAGTCCTACGCCAAACCAGTGCCTTTATAGGCATTTTCTGGGTTAACTCGCTACATCGTCGACCTCATCTTTTACCTTATCGTCAAGATTGAGGTCAAGAGTTAACCCATCTTATCATATTAAAAAAAAACCGGCCAAGTGCGAGTCGGACTCGCGCACCGAGGGTTCCGTACAAACCTGCAAGGTTTACAAAGTTCGTTTAATCGAGTCATAACTATGGTATTTTTATTGCAAAATGAAATTCATAACATTACAATGGGGAAAGATGGAGGAGCATAAATTTAAGACAAAGATCTCTTTATCGTTTAAGTAATCCTTTATTTTATATTAACACATATCATTTATCTATAATATAACTGAAACACTTATACTAGCCTTGCAGCAGACTTGCGAAAGTTCTTTTATTAAAGTTATTTATTTACTAAGTTTTT
This sequence comes from Aproaerema taeniolella, assembly GCA_949987775.1. Taxonomy (NCBI): domain Eukaryota; kingdom Metazoa; phylum Arthropoda; class Insecta; order Lepidoptera; family Gelechiidae; genus Aproaerema; species Aproaerema taeniolella. The sequence goes on from OX465252.1 coordinate 688,176, forward strand.
TAGTCACTATTTAGAAATCTGGTTCAAAAATATTAATTAAGTATTAAATTTGAACCAGACCTGTAAATGGTGACTGAAAAAGTTATGAATAGTACCACATTGAACATTGAAGTTCGAAAAAACGTTATCAATAGTTGTACAACTTCGTGTAGTGCTATTCAAAATATGCGGTATCAATGGTTGTACTTTTGCGTTTTGCGTTTTTGCGTTGACTTAGAATTTTTTTTTTCACGGGTTAAAGGCAATTAGATCTAAGTATTTGATATGAATTTCAACTTGATAGCTCTACGCGTTCATGAGGAAAAAAGTAATAAGTTTATATTTATTAAAAAATATATATTTTGTAATGTAACTAAAAATTTAAGGTTTTCGGAATTTTTCCTTTATGTGTGCTATAAAACGTTGCTTCATGCCAAATTTCAAGATTCTAGGTCGACTGGAAGTACCCTTTAGGTTTTGATTCCCTTGCGAGTACTTGCGAGTTTCAAAATATGCAGCTTAAATTGCTGTTTCTTTTGATTGCGTTGACATAGAAGTTTGATTTTGTTACAGCTTAAAGGTATTATAGACCTGAGTATTTGGTATGAATTTCAATTTAATACCTCTACGCGTTTATGAGGAAATGGGTAGTAAATTTAAAATTATTAAAAAAAAATATATTATGTGATGTAACTAAAAATTTATGGTTTTCGTAATTTTTCCTTTATCTATGCTATAAGACGTTGCTTCGTACCAAATTTCAAGATTCTGAGTTCACGGGAAGCACCCTGTAGGTTTTGATTCCCTTGCAAGTGTCGAAAATTTGCGGCATAAACGGCTGTATCTTTTGATTGCGTTGGCTTAGAAGTTTGATTTTTTCACAGCTTCAAGGGACAGTAGACTTGAGTAATTGATATAAATTTCAGCTTCATACCTCCACGCGTTCCTGAGAAAAAGGGTCTTGACAGACGGACGGACGGACGGACAGACGGAAAACAAAGTGATCCTATAAGGGTTCCGTTTTTTCCTTTTGAGGTACGGAACCCTAAGATTACATTAATGTAATGAAGTTAATAATATAGTAATAAATTAATACATGCACGCAGGTCTCGAAATCTAGCGAAACTCAGACTATACTACTTAAAACAAAGAATCGAATAAATTAAAATGGTCAAAAACCCGATTTCTATTCAAATTTTCAGCCATTTGACGCCAACTATTTACACTTAATAAAACGAATTCTTCAGATTTCTACTGTTTCGGCTCAAATGTCACTATATTTAACGAAATATTTGGCGCCATCGAACTAGCCATGTCAACCTTCTTGGCTTTTTTAGTATAGTTGCCTACCATACAGCGAATTAACTAGAAAGTTTTCCTCAAACAGAAAGTATGCTAGGACTGTAGAGTCTTGTCGGAGCAAACCCTGCTGTTTAACTTACACTAACATTGCAAAATCATTCATTAAATTTAAATGTATTTTATTGCCATCTTACCTGAATAAGTCAGAAATTAACAGTACCTGTTAATTCTTTGAATTCTTAATAATAGTTGAAGTAAATTGAACTGCTCAAATTTGATTGGATGATGTGTTAATTGAGTGTAAGAGACTCTTAAGAACAAATATACCTGTATCGTTAGTTGATATTTGTTAAGATTTATTTATTTATTTATTTATTTATTTATACAAAGGTAATCAACAGCATAACGTTAAAAGTACAGAATATAACGTCTTAGATAATATACATAGCCAATTATAGATTACCCTGGATTAGCTAATGAGCGTTGACGTGAAAAAATAGACAATGTTTTATTTTAACTAAATTGTAGGTACACTTAAGAGCAGATCAAGCTGGGCAGTAGAAATGAAATGAGATGAATATTATTTATCACAAGTATGAATGAATAATGTTAGTAACACATTTGTCCAAAGTAGCAGGCCTGATGTGCTCTCAGTTGTTTACAAAATACTATTGCAACATACAATAAGTGAATCAAAGGAAAGAAAGAAAATACAACAACATTAATATAAACTAAAATTCGAATGAAAGAAAGTGACTTGCAGATGGGTAAGACCCTGAAGACGATTGAATTGAGGAAGTTGAGAGTACTAGTAATGATAGTAATGTTTACTAAAATAAATTGAAAAAAATAACAACGCACACATAAATGCAGCTTGGTGGGTTAAAATCAAAAATACAGTTACAAAAGTACAACCATACGCATTAAACACTTGCAACTCGCAAAGATGGTTCTTAACTTTCAACTTACCTTACGAGTACGGTTTACTTTTTGATAAATGCGGCAAACGGGTGGAGCCTGTACTATCCAACCTTTTTGGCCAGTAACGGTAGCATGACACTAGACGGACATAATTCACATAAATGTTTGCATACATAATGGGCTTACAGCCGTTTTCGTCGCTACTAATACATTATGGAAACTGACTAATGAGAACTAAATCGTCTAAAGTTCATCGAGACGAGATTTCTGATTAATTTTTGAATAAATAAAATAATCTTAATACATAATGCTAGATTGGAATTGAAATGTTTGTAAGGATAATAGTCGTCTAAGTCAAAGTCAGAATGTTTTTGACTTAGACGACTTTGTACCTATTAACTTAAGTAATCGAATAACAAACGAAAAACTTACGAGTACTATCATTTTTTATTATGGGATGGGTTAACTCTTGACCCCAATTTTCAAACTCAAACTCAAAAGTGTTTATTTCATTGAACATATAAAATGATACTTGAACACGTCAATATGGTGAATTACATTAGCACTTTTGACTTTGCGCCTACTCGCAAAGGTGCAGTCTTCCTCAGGAGAAGAATAGGCAAGAAACTCCGAGGGTCGCTCTTTTTAAGTCAATCATATAAATTTTCTTACTTTTAATTTTAATTGACTTTTAATTTTAATCTTGACCAAGGTCGTAGATGAGGTCGACGATGGAGCGAGTCGACCCAGAAAATGACAATTAAGGCACTGTTTTGGCGTAGGACTTCGGTAGGAGGGTGGTCGTGAACCAGACGGCCCTTTACAGAGCCTACCACACCGCATGAGACCATAAGACGTCACCTCAGATTCAAAACAAACTGAGGTGTCGTTGCCTAAGATGGATTACTAGGAGGCAGATCTCATTTTTGTTTCCTTAGTCGACTCTAATTGGTGACTTATTTTTTTGTAAAAATAATAATAGTTACTTATTATTTTTTTGTCTAAATTGGGTGACCTATTTTTTGAAATTTAAGTAGAGTCAATTTAATTTTAACTCTATCAATATTAATTGTGGACATATAAACATAAACACGTTCCAAACGAAATAATTTGTTCTGTTAAATACCTCGCTAAAATGACTCGAAGACAAAACTATCCTGCATAAAAAAGCATCAGATGCCACTATGTAAAGTAGCCTTTTTGTAACATGTCTAAAATTATTGTCATCATCCAGTTTAAGAAGTATGCATTAAAGCTCATGGAAGTCAAGAAATTGATATGCCGTTAAATATTTATAGCATATAATAAATAGGTTTGTCTGTCGCACATAAAATTTGATGAGTTTAACTGAATGCCATTCCAGTTGACTTGGGCAAATAACAGTAACTTGAATAGTTAACCTTTAGTTTGAACTTTGTTTATTGACGGGTTTGGAAGCACCTACTTTCGTCATGTGGGGTGACTTTTTATTGAAACTTTAAGGGGTGGTTCTATCTATGAAACTGAACCAATTTTACTTAGGAACCTACATGCAATTTGACTTTACCTGCAAAAGCAAATCAGCCTGTCCGGATTCTGTAACTTAAGTTGTGTGTCGATGGAATGGAAGCCATTTTACCTGTTCAGGTGGTGAAATTGAGAACTATTTAATTTTCATATACTTACTGACAACCTCGCCATCCAACAGCGCCACCGCCAACCGAACGTAAAGTTGCGAACTTAGTAACTGAAAATTCAGTTGGCAGTAGCGCCACCAGTCAAAGAAGCCGTTATTAGATGTATGAAATTTGTATAGTTCTCAATTTCGCCACCTGAACAGATAAAATGGCGACCATTCCATCGACACACAACTTAAGTTACAGAATCGGGGCCCTGATCGCACAAGGTGTACAATTGTACATACTCGACGAAGAGGAGTAAAGTTTTTTTTTTCACATTGCGACATTTATTTTAGCGTAACAATAAAGTTAGTTAATAAAAATGTTGTACATTCGATTGCTTATAACTTTTAAACGGCTGAACCGAGGAACCGTCTCGATCACGTTAACTTTCAAACAAAAACCGCATCGAAATCGGTGCATTCGTTTAGGAGCTATACGATGCCACAGACAAACATACAGATATACACGTCAAACTTATAACACGCCTCTTTTTTGTCGGGGGTTAGTGAATTGTGTCTACTCCATAGACAAAGAACTCATATAAAAATGTTATTCAAATACAAAAATGTCGAAAACTTAAAAACCAGTTTCACAAGCCAGACTGACTAATGTACGACATGATGATTATCCGAATTTCCGAATAGACTACTAATCGGACACAGGTCAGATGACAGATATGTTTATTAGTACCACCGGGAAATTGTTATAAATTATTTAAAATTTAAATTTAAATAAAGCGAAGAAACGCTTCATAATTCAACACACTCTGCCTTAAAGTGATTCCGGGTTTTTTTATATAGAAATACTACAAAGATAGAGCGTTCGTTTTACACTATACAGATAATAGTAGAGTCGGTGCTGTGGACTGATTGAATTTAGGTATTTTGACCCACATAAAAAAATCTACTGCGTGGACTTTTTAGATCAAAGAATGAAATCGTTTTCCAATCTGGATTTAAATTTACTTAGTTACTCACTAACACACTCACTTAGTTTGCAACGACATATCTCTTTTCATATTGATAGAATCTAGTAGTTCTGTACTAATGGTGTACGTATACCGAGTTTCAGGGTTCCAGGTTGTCACTTTGGTCAGCTTACCAAAGTTTGAAACCCTGTAAATTCTGACAATAATTTTAAATGTTTTTCTGTGACTTCCGGAAAAGTTTAAATTTTTTGGTTCCTTACAAATTACTAAAACTCCTTATTTGACGTTTCCGGGAAAAAATGTACTACTGTGATAAGCTAAATATTAGTAATGGATAGATTACACCATTTAAGTAATTGCTAAGCTCTCCGTTACACCCTGTAAGGACGTGATGTAAATCTACGACCACGATACTTACATTTGAAGTCATAAACTTGATGAATTTAAAGAAAAGAGGCATGTCCAGTAGAGGGATCCTCTTCTTATCGTGTACGTATAGTCAACTGTGTGGCGAACTTGGCTAATCCTGGTGTCAGAGTTTTCAAACCGCACAATGGCCTCTTACTTGGTTTTAACGACTGTAGTCAATCGACAACAGCCAGGGCCGACAGCTTAACGCGCCCTCCGAAGCACGGAAACGCTCGTGATAAATTGCCACTTTGGTCACCCATCAGGTTCCCTGCCTCTGTGTATGTTGCTTAACCTCACTGATCGGTTGAGATCAGCGAGAGCCACTGGGCTACGAGCGCTTCATTTTCTTATCATTTTTATACATAGCACAAGTAGTTCTATGCTGATGATGAACGTATATGATGTGATTTTAAATTAACAAGCGAAACTTTAAGGACTGATTTTCCCCATGAAACTGAACGACTTTCTTCAAAGAACCTATGTGAGTTCTCAAAAAAAAGTCTTCCAATACAATGGCAAATCAACTGATCGCACAACTCGTATGGAGACGTGTTTTTATTTTATTTCGACCTATATTCCTTGGGAAAGTAATTCAGTTTTATGGGCTGATTCACATCCTTAATTTTTGCTTACTAATTTATAGTTATACCCTATATGTAATAAAAATCCATGATACTTTAATCAATTGTTGAAGTTGTAAATATGAAAATAGAAATTTTATTGACTTGTACAGAAAAGTGACCTATGCCCAGCAGAGGGTTTCAATTCTCGAATACTTCGACATAACAGATTGTATAAGAATCAAAATTCGAATTTGCACGATTATTCTATAAATCGGTTCAGGTTTGGGAATCGAATGGTTATCGATGATATAATCGATAATCGTTAGAATCAATATACACTGGGCGTCAAAAATAAGTAGTACAGTTTTAAAATTGCGATTTCTCCCAAACTATAAAACTTAGACCTTTGAAACAAAAAAGGTTAAAAAGAAAATTTAATCTTATTCAATAAAAACTTCATGCATTATAAGAACTTATAATGCTTGACTTTAAAAAAAACGAATAAATAAAAACACTTTTTTTAAACTGTTGAAAGGTGTTGTCTTACTTAGGATTTTTGTGTTTGACACATTCGCTGCTGATAAAGCAATTGTAATTGAAAAGCATAGGTATCTTCAGAGAGTAAATTTGACTAATCATGCCTCTTTCACCAGAAGAATGTGCAAGAATCTTAGCTTTTCTCGAAGTGGGCATCAGTATGCGTCGTACTGCAAGGAGGGTGGGTGTAACTTTAAGAACGGTTCAGCGAGTAAAGCAAAGGTACGAAGAGACTGGAAACCATCTAAGGAGACGAGGTAATGGCAGACCCAGGTGCACAAGTACCCGAGAAGATCGCTTTATTGTTTCCACTGTGTTAAGAAATCGACACCTTAATGCAGTTGAGGTTCAGCAACAGCTTCTTCGGACCCGAACAGACTACATCAGTGAGAGTACAGTGAGAAGAAGACTTGCTGAAGCTAACCTGAAGCCTCTAAGACCAGCAAATGGCCCCAAACTTGAGACAGAGCATCGCGTAGCAAGACTACGCTACGCCCGTCAACACGTACAATGGGGCGAAGAAGAATGGGCTAGAGTTTTATTCACAGATGAGTCTCGATTCTCTTTATACACTTCAGATGGACGGCGGAGAGTCTACAGACGACCCGGTGAGCGATACATTCAAGCTTGTATCTCGGAAAGAGTCCAATATGGCGGGGGCTCTGTACACGTATGGGCTGGTATCTCTTCAGAGAGTCGCACAGAGCTTGTGGTAATAGAAAATGGGACTTTGACTGGTGAAAGATATGCCTCGGAGATCCTCAACGAGTATGCAGGGCCATATTTAATAAATATGGGTGATGGAGCCATCCTAATGCATGATAACGCCCGGCCACACACTGCTCACCACGTACAAGAGTACATTCAGGAGGTTGGCATCAACTTGATGGCTTGGCCATCGAGAAGCCCAGATCTCAACCCGATTGAACACGCCTGGGATGAGCTTGGGAGGCTAGTCAGAAGGCGCAGTCCACCTCCTGCCACACTCAGGGCTCTAAAACATGCGCTGATAGAAGAATGGGAAAATATTCCCCAACACCGCCTCCGAAACTTAGTGTTCAGCATGCCAAACCGGATCCAAGCTGTAATTAGAGCCCGAGGCGGCAACACAAGTTATTAAATTGTGAAAAAGTTCCAAAACGTGAAAATTAAGTGGTTGACATATCGTTAAAAATTGATACTTTTTAGTATTTATCTTAATTTTAAGTTTGAAACTTTATTCATGCCAAATAAAATATAACTTTAATAAACTTCGTTAAGTTTACTATAAACTGCTTTTTATTTCATAAGTGTAACTACTATAGTTTAGGAGTAATTGCAATTTGAAAAGTGTACTACTTATTTTTGACGCCCAGTGTATTGTTATGGGTACCGTGAGTTACCGCTTGAGAAACAGACACAATCGCGTGAATAATAATTTAGATTACTTATCTGCCTTTGGATATGATGAAAAGCAGTTACCTACAATGGAGGGTGAAACCATTTTGAGATTAGAAATTATACATAAGTCTAAAATGTTAGTTTTATATGATGATTCCTTATGTTGTTTTGGTAAAATTGTGCAACGTGACAGGCTATGGACTACATAGGTGATTTTCATTCGGAAAAATACCTAAGTATTATTATGATACTTCATTTTTTATTATTACTGACTGTGTTATTTATTAAAACACATTAAGGATGTGAATTAACCCAGTAAATTTTCCCAGGGAAAATATGTCAAAATATGAAAATATAATTCGCCTCCATAGAAATAGGTTTAAAATATTGCCTTAAATGTGCACAGAAGAGTATCAGTCAAACCTAGTTTATAAAAAGCCTTGCAATATTCAAAGTTTGTCAAAGTTTGAAATTTCCAACTTCATTTCGCAAGACATATTAGCTCAAGATTTGTAGATCGTTTCCCATAAAACATGAGACCATTTTCTCTTCACAATTTATAGTAAACATCACCGATTTAAGCTCGTACGGCAATAAACTCGTCCTGTCACTCGGCCCGGTATCGATTGTCATTTAAATCGATTACGGCTACAATCGAGATGGACGGTAATGCGCAGCGCCATTTTAAGTGCCCCAGATTGATGGAATACGTTAAGGTCGCTAGAATAGCGCATTATAAATAAAATTGCTTGTGAAACACTTTGTCAAATTGTTTTTAATCAATATTTCAGAAGGCCTAGACAAAGTCTCATTCTGTTAGCGATTACTAAGACCGATAGTTCTGAAACATATGGCATTGATATCCTATACATTTAAACTTTCAGTTTTTATTTTTATTTTATTATGAAATGGTTTAACTCTTGACCCCAATCTCTTGTTTTCTTTATCGCTGACAGAATGTGACATGGTCTACAAATCCTGGTATTTCCGTGGTCTGAAAATCAAAGCATTAATTTAAGACAACTGGTTTGGTCCAGTGATTGTTCTTCTTCTTCTTATCATGTCAAACTTGTTTGGCTATTTTTTTGGATCTGTAGGTACTTAGCCACCAGAATGGAATTAAGGTTCTGTGGCCTTGTACAGGTCTTCGCTAATGTATGAGTCAGGACTAGGTGGGCATGAGAGGAGAAGTGCCATAATCTGCGGAAATACACCACATTCCCATCTGTATTTAGTAAACTTCACTTAATTTGTGTAAAAAGCAGATAATTGTTCTTGGGTGTGTCTCAAAGGACCTACAACTCGATAGACCACGTTGAAGTTGGGCATTGAGTGTGTCGCTTGTTTTGTGATTATGAAAATTATATATTATTAAGATCTTTCAGTGAAAACCCAGAAAAGTTAGTATGATGTACAGTTACTTGCGTGAGTTGTCGAATATTTATTAATTATGTAATATATAAATTTTTCCGAATGTGGCGCCTATAAGTGCGAACAGATGACAATCAATCAAGTTGTTTTTAATCTACCGGTCGAAATTAAAGTAGTCATTAATAAGGATTAGATTTCAAAGATAAGGTCTGGTTTAAGAGACAAATAGCTACAAGTTGGTGGACATAAGGAACAACGTGAAACAGTAGAGAAAATATTTTTAACATTTTAATTAATTTTGATGATGTTTAAGACAGCTTTCTGTCCGCGACTTCTATTACGTGGAACAAAAAAAAAAGTCTCGCCCCGGACCGGAAACCGAACCCATTTCTTTTTTACCCCTGACAAAAAAGAGAGTTGCTATAAGTTTAACGTGTGTATTCTGTGGGTCTGTCTGTGGCATGGCAGCTCCTAAACGAATGGACCAAATTCGATGCAGTTTTTTTCTGTTTGAAAGCTGACGTAATTGAGATGGTTTTCAGCTATCTTTGATCCAAATTGGCTCAGCCGTTTAAAACTTATAAGTAATCAAATTATAAGCAAGTCAGGGATGATAATTTTTTTTTTTTAATTTTAGAGTCATACACTGAATTAATTTATAGACAAACGTAATACCTAAACTATTTGTTGAAATCCTTTTTGCTTCGAAATCTTTTAAAATTTCAACAATATCTTAAAACTATTACGGAAAATAACCGATTAGAGAAGATTAACGGTTGCCAATAAGTGCTAATTAATTAATTAATACAGTAATGTTAATGAAGCTGCCATGGGAACATTTGGCTAATAGCTTATTAAGTTTGGAACTACTGAATGTAATGTGGTATCCGAAATTGATTTAGATGATCTTGTCACGGCAAGCTACCGTTATGTATATTTTAAATTACTTTGGAATCGAAAGCGTATGAAATCCCACTATTAGACAAATAAATGAGTCGGAGGAAAATCAGTAAATAAAAGCTACTGATAACTAATGAGCAGGTCGTGGCCGGTGGTAATTTCCAGGATTCTAGATTTATAAAATCAAATACGTTCTCTCTCGAAAAAGGTTAATACGGAAGTCAGATCCGACCCGCACTTCGGAAAATAAAGTAATCATAAAAATATCCCCAAAACTACATCCAGCTACACTATACTTGCGCATCACAGGTGTACACTACTCTTGCGTATATGCAATAGTGCAAGTGACTGATCTCTGTGCAATGTGTACTGTTTGTGCTTTTGTTGTTGCTGTTTGTGCGGTTGTTTTGTTATGTTTACCTATGCTTTTTTTTGTTTACAAATAAGGAACCCTTTTACTCGGGTCTCACTTACTAACTTGATCACTCATGTAAAGCAAAAGAAATCCCACATTTCTCAAACGTTGCAATCTGCATTTTAAAAAGCCTATCTTTTTTGCTTGACAATAGATCACCACTTCTACACACGTACATACATAAATTCACGCTGTTGCTTCTTTAGGGTAGGTAGAGACCACCTCTTTCTCTTCTTCTACATTCAAGTTACACACCACAGCACTCGCAATCAAAAATTCTTCAAAAACCTCTTCAATATAAGCCGCCTTCATAAAATATGACTCGCATCAGTTTTAGCTGTTTCTCAGGTCACATACTGCATTAATTTCAAAATCCATATAAACCCTATAGTCTATTAGATTAAAGGGTATGGATTATGGCAGAGTTTCTCCCCTCGCAGGTGTTTACAATTTGTTGCGCTTTAACTCAACGTGACGCGATGTTCGATGCTCAACTTTGACGAAGTAATATGCAAGGGAGGAGTGAACAGCGATTCAAATAGAAGAAGTGTGATACAACCTGATCAGGAGATATTAATTTCACAAAAGGAGGCAACCGGCAAGGTCTGAACATCAGTGTTGCCAGCCTGCTAATCAGTCTGGCATAAATCATAAATCAGTCTAAGCCTAGGCCTTATTTCCTCACTGCAACAGACATATATGCAAGCAAAAAACCTTTTTTAAATGTATGTGTGTGATGTCTTGTAGAAATAAACATATTATTATTAATACAGCGACCCAGCAAAGAGAAGGCTATTATATTGGACAGCGGGCTTAGGCAGAAAAAGAAGATAAGTGCTCTATAGAAAACATTACGTATTACTTTATTTGGCAAGATCTCATCCTGTTAAGTGAAAAATCTTCTAAAAATTAGATTTAATTGCGACACGAATGAAGTGGGACCTTTTGTTTGTATAATCATCCCATTTCATACCAGTAATGGCGCCAAACAAATGAACCTTACTTCATTTTGAAATCCAAGATGGCTGACATACATTTTTTTGTAAAAAACCGTCATGGGTGTCGTTTAGTAGGTTTTCGGGGCTATTGATTTCGAAAATGACATCTATTTTGAAATCCAAGATGGTGACTGTGAAAAAAATAAAAAAAAGATTGAACGCCATTTCGACCCTACAAAAAGAGCCCAACCACCTCGCGGCCTGCTTTAGCTTTAGCAGGTCGCGCATCACACGAAAACTAGTTGGCTTCTAAAATTATAAAAAGGGATAAAATTCAAAGGGATAGCCAGAGGCGTTCCTATCCAGTTGATTCTTAATCTCTGTAATGCAAGTTATTTTGTTTTTAAACGTATAGAAAACTATAAGGGATCTTTAGTATTTTTGAAACGCGCCGAACATTTTTCTTTCCCTTTATTACCTGCTTAGACGATTTGTAATGGCTTTTTACCTAGCTAACTTTTAAAACCGCCTCTTCGCTATCTTTTATAAATCAAGCCACTCACCAAGCTCGATCGCTGATAAATTCTATCAATAACAGAGGCGAGGGAAGACGGGTGCCTTCACTAGTGTTTACCCGAACGGTAATAAGAGGTAGTTGCGATCGTGGTTTTGTCATACCAACTAACATTCGACTTGACGGCACTACTTGAAGTTTCTCTTGTCTAGAAACTTGAGGCTCTGATAAAAAGGAACCAAGAAAGTTCAGGTAGTGATTATTTATTTAAGCTTATAGGACTTCTTTATTTTTTGGTTCTTCTTTGTGATTTAGCACTCCAAAGAACGGTTTGAAGAAACTCAGCAGCTCTCAGCACTTCCAATATATTTACGCCTAAGTAAAACAACAGGGCTAACGCACCATTTTTGTGGTTTATGACAACTTGTTCTTATTTAATATTATATATATTTTTATTATAACTTATACTTAACCTTTTTAGATTAATCTTTTTACCAGAAAGTTAATATATGAATGAGAAAATTTGGCAAAAGGCTAAATCACAGACAACGAAGGAGCAACAAAAACAAGACAGTTCTAATACTGCGGCGAATGTTTTTATAAGAATATTGATATTTCTGGATTACTGCTTCGAACATTTCCAGAAAAATGTTGTATCTCTGGCCTTAGCTACGATTGTCTAATAACTTTACTATACATACACTTATAACTTATATCAGAATAGACTTTTTTCTTATCTGTTGTCAATCACCTTATCAACCGAGAATGCAATCAAACAAATCTTACGACTTATGGGTGAATCTAATAGAATAGGATAACCTTCCAATAATTCATCACATTCTTATCCTGTACCGAAAATGCATTGATCTCAATAACAGAGGCAACAGATCTAGGCGCGGCGATCTATAGATCACTGAGTAAAATGTCACGCGCAGATACCTTGATACTGGTGTTGTGGAATATCTGAGTCGTGATAGTTCAGTCCAGGTTCTGGTGTGAAGCCGAACTTTTCTTCCGATTTATTGGGTGTGGGCTGATCATTTGTGTTAACCAGAATATATCTAGCAAAATATTCTTATCTAGCAAAATATTATTGCGTATTTTGTTGCTTTCTTATTTGTTACTTTTACTATCGTGTAGGTTTAATCGTGTATATGGCAAACTTCACTAACAATAACCCTATTTCGCTACTGTATGTCAATCACTGAAAATTACATTAAGAGATCTTAAAAAACTTTTTTTTAAAACCTTTGCTGGCCAATCCCGAATTCAGGGGTTTACTAATTTGGCTTACAACATTTATCGTTTCTGAGAAGTTTTTAAGGAACTGATTTTAATTCTTAAGTTGTGGTAGATTCATTTTAGGCGGCTTTTATTTTTGTGTATCTTTTCACTAAGGAACCTTAGCGTTTTCTGCCAAAACTAAAAAACACTAAAATCTCCCTAATAACTCTTCAAAGCTGCTGTTTATTCTATTCTTTTTTAAGTTTTTACTTCATTTATAATGAGTCTAAACCAATCAATCTCAAAGCTTGTCGTTCATGATTATCCGCAGACGACAGCGGGGTGGGGTAATGAGACAAGGGGAGGGGACACCTGTAGAGTCTACTATTAGCTAATAAGACTTAAGACCACTTTAATCTTAGATGGGCAAAGAAAGTCATTCGTTTAATGTCATAACACCTCCCTGATTCTTCTCGCACATGTTTTAAAAGTACTCTGGACATCTACACTTATATTATGCAGAAGAAAGGTTTATTGTTTGTTTGCATTGAACAGGCTCCGAAACTACTAGACCGATTTGAACAATTCTTGCACCATTAAAATGCTACATTATCCCTGAGTAACCAAGGCTACATAATTTTCTCAAATTCCCACAGAATGCGATTCTATGATAGTTTGAAGCAGAGGATGTCATAAATAGACGACAGTGATAGAAACTGACAAAAATATCGGTTGTAAATCGGCCTGGTATCTATCTTTGACCGACACGACCAATACGACCGATAATTGTCACTACTTGTCTCTGTCATCTGTCAATCGCAATAAAGCGGGATGTACTGACACAACTGACATCCTATGTTCCGAAGTATCGATAGTTGACTCGTATAAGACGAAGTCGATTATGTAATTGATTTCAAATTTGTCATACTTACTTTCTTTTTGTACAAAGCAATTTACAGTTGAAATTACTTTGTACAGAATCAATGTCCTCTGTGCTGACAGAATACTCAAAACATAAATTTTATGTAAATTGCTTTGTACAAAAGCAAAGTAAGTATGACAAATTTGAAAATTCAGATCACGCATTTATTTAACTGAATTATAGACTTCTTGCCTAGTGGGAGAAGTGGGAGCATAAGATATCATTAAGTGTGTGGAAAAAATTTACTAGACCTGGTGTCATATTTCCCAAACCACCAGATGGCCTCTGACTTCGTTTAACGAATGTAGTCTATCGACAACAGCTGTGACCGATGTCATAACGGTTGTTATGTTGATTTCTGTTTTTTTATCATCAATTCATAACTTAACATATTTATTCTTACAAACCATTAAAATGTAGAAACTAAGGCATTTTTCCCAATTTTTACTCTTACCTGAGCATCAAAAAACCTTTAAAATAACTCGACAAGCAACTATCGGTCGTGTTACATTATAAGATGCACAAAATTGACTTTCCTTCACCCAAACTGTAACCCAATCAAACACGGCTTGCCGGTCCTGATTACCCACAGACGACAGCGGGGGCGAGGTAATAAGACGAGGGGTGAAGGGGGCACCTGTAGCATCTACTTGTTGCGCGCTGTCTTCGGCGGTTTGCGTTAAGTGTCAAATATGAGGTCTTGGAGCTTCAAGGAGGGTGATATGGAGTTTGACAGGAGCTGTCTTTGAGAAACTTAGAAAGATCAGGTGGTAAAGGAAATTATGTCTTATGGCAACGTCATACGCTGGAAGTTGCAGTGTACATTGTTTTGTAGCGGAATGAAAACCCGTATTACAGAAGGAGACTAAGGTCTGTATTACAGAACGCGACTCAGACTCTGATCTATACTACTTAGTAGTTACTTTAGTAGTTTTGTCATTTTAATAGTGAGAGAAAAAGACAATACTTAAGCATAGATCAAGGCTGGAGTCTCCTTCTGTAATACGGGCCAAAGTCTTGATCTATACTTACGTATTGATTGTCTCTCTCTCACTATTAAAATGACTCAGACTCTGCTGATCTATACTAAAGTAGCAGTCGTCTTTGTCATTTTGATAGGAGAGAAAGAAACTAACAATACTTAAATATATATCAAAACTTGAGTCTCCAAGACTGTGTTTTGAACGACGTTGATTTGCAAGCTGTTTCGGTGATTATCATTAGATCAAAAGCAATACAACAACAATAATAAAACTGCATAAAACCTTTGACTTTTCGGGTCTAAGCGAGCCCTTAGACGAACTTTGATTCAGATTCAGACTCAAAACATTTATTCAACACAAAATAAACACTACAATACAAACATAGACAGAACTAATATAAAAAAACAACATAAAAAGTACAACAGTAAAAAAAACAAGAAATAAGAAAGAAGAACAGCAGGACCTTTACAATTTCCATAAAATTGGCTAAGATGTAACTTTGCGAATCGTTTAAATGATCCTTAAAAGCTAAAAATTATTTTTTTAGATCTCAATAATTTAATCTATAAATAAATATAAATAATAATATAAATAAATAAATCGCACTTGAGGAATTAAAGTAAATCAGTATGTTACAATGTTTAGCACTGCGAACATAACCGAAGTTGTAAGAACTAAGCTTTATTTTTTAGATATGTCTGTTTTATTGCTGGTCAAAGGCCTCATCCTTTTCTTCCACAGATTTCAGTCCACATCTAAAAATAAATGTACCTAATTTTATTCTCATATTCCTATACATCAACTCTATAAAGACTGAAGCACACCTAGCGCAGGCCTTCCTAATAAGTACAGTGTAACGTAATGAAATCGGCCGGAGATGATTATCGACAATTTCGCGTTGAAATTTATAGCCAGTAAACGGTCGTAGGGGCTGCGCGCACGCACCGATAAAAGTTGCTATTATCTTGAGCAGGAGCGTAAAGGTTGGTGTGTAGTGAGGTTGAAGTTTTGTCTGAAATTAGGATGATATAATCGTCAGCGGTGTTATTACTTATTGTTCGTACTTTCAGTTATGAATACTATTATTTTGATGTTTATAAGAATTTCTTTCAATACTGTGATTTGGATAGTTATAAGATGGTTAGATGACCTAAAGAAGATAGCGGGTGGTGTCTGGATGCAAAAAGCGGAGGATCATGCAAAGTGGCACACCTTGGCGGAGGCCTATGTTCAGCAATGGACTGCAATAGGCTGATATGAAGAATTTCTTCTCATATTTTACAAGTTCGCAAGCCTCGTCAAAAATGTGATTTAAAAAAAGTGTAAAAGTCGCCAAATGATTAATGTGAAGTTTGAAAATTTAATTCTTATTGTGTAGGAATGAAATATCATAATACATTTCTTACTAAAATTCTCACATTGAGATTTGAAAAACTCTGCGTAGGTGATGCTCTAAAATGGTTGGTTAGTAAAACCATATATTTTCTTGGAAAATCATTAATTGTTTTTCCAATATCAACACCAACATATGCCGCGCAGTTTTTTCGTAATTAACACTCAGTGTATCTGCAACTTATCCTAAAAAACCCTTATTACCCTTACATCGTATCGTTACCAAGACATGGTTAAGGTGCGTCTTATCGATAATTAACGGTTACCGGTTACCGATTACCGGTGATTTACCGGTAAAGCTAGGGATGTAATTTCGTAGTTTTCAATTAGCACGGGTTATCGGTCTTCTGTTGCGTAGGTCATGGTTGCATAATTGCGTGCAGAGATGGTTTCAAAGAATCTAAAGGGGTTCATATTTCAAATTAACAAATAACGAGTGATGCATTTAGTTTATCGAGATATTAGTGTCTAGAGGATTTGTGTTAAAAGAGGACCCCTACACCACTAAAGTGACCTACTAAAGTGACCTACTAAAGTTACCTACTTAAAGAAACTTCAACAATTGTACTTAAGAAGAATTGTAAATGTGCATGCATCTGATTTCTAAGTTTACTTTGCCATAGTAAGGTTTCGCATTAAACACTTTTTATGTTTTAAGACCTTACCTACTTTGTAACGTGAAAGGGTAAATAAAGTACTTATTGAGTATTGAGCTTAATGTGTCTTAACTGTACCTTCACATAAATATTGTACTCAAATCTAAAACAAGTGAACAATCAAAACTGTAAAGTTAACAACAAAACGTAACGGTCGTGTCATCTGACACTACGACACGATGACGGCTGAGCGCGTCAAATCGCATCCTTATCGCGGTAATCGCTCTATCGCTGCGAGACGCGATAAAATCGCGCGACAAAAGCCTCGTGTCGGAAGAATGAATAGATCCTGTGCTGAGCTGTCGATGTGATGAGGTTGTTAAACTTAACTGATGAGAAATGAATGGGTTTGACTTTGATTTTGAAGTTAAAATTTACGTGAAGTGTGTCATAATTTCGATCTGGTCTGGCATTTGAACCTTCGATTAGCAGTGAAACAATGATGTTAGGAAAAAAACGACGGGTTGCACTCCGGGAGTGCCGGCAGAAGTGAAAACTTGAACATTAACGGTGTGCATTAATATTTAATTTAATTTTTTCTATGCTGACACCGGATGAAATCTTGACTTTCGCAGTTTTATTATCCTATATTTATCAAACACCCCTCCGTGACATCTTGACTTTTGCAGTTTTGATTTCCTATAACACCCCTCCGCCTTACCTGACGCGAGTTTAACATTTTTTACTCATAAGTACTTCAAAGTGCTCAACGCCGCCGCTAAAGATGTTTTCACTTCAAAAATTACATTTTAAACATCAAATTTTTACTTTTTTTCTTATACAAGTATTTGAAGAGTTGGAGCACATAAAAAATAATATACTATACATATACTACATGCATGCAGGGCTAGCAAAAACTTGTGCAGTGCTTATATTTTGTTATTGTGGTTCGGAAAATTTCATATTTCAATACGTAAAATTTTCAAAAGATAAGAACGAGATAGACACTGTTTTCCGAAAGACATTAATAAAAGAGATGCACCTTATCTTGTATTCATTAAAGAAAAACAAGGAAAAATGAAGAGACGTCATAACGGAACAAAAGTATATACTTCTTCAAGATGTCGAAGAACAATATTTTTTTTATCATTATAAAAAAAAAACATTTCTCAAGATTCATAATCATAATACCAAAAGCAGAACAAAATTCACTCCAGATTAAAAATGATTTAAAAACCAATCAGAGGCTGATGTTAATTTCCGTGCGGCGACTCCTGCGCTCACAATGGCTGTGCGGAAGAATGGAGAAGATTCTCAAGACAATAGAAACTTTACGAGGAAGATTCGACTCAATGCACCTTTTGATCAAACTGTTTTCTATTGCTGATTGGGAAAGTCAGTCGTTTGGATAGTGCACTTTTAAAATCTTTGAATCAGACTTTCGCTCGGGGTTTCTTGGAGTTTTTCCGAAAGTACCTAGACTTGATTTTGTCAATTTACCTATTGCTTATAGAACCACAAGATGCTCTGCCTACCCCGTCAGGGATCATAGGCGTGAGTGTATGTATGTTATGTATTGCTTTAAAATCGATGAATTCAAACTAAAATATGTATTACCAAAATTGACATTGTTCAGGTTTCGTGAAATTTAAAAACTATGAACTAAATTGGTCAATACTGAAATCGGGTTTGGATACAATGTTTACTAATAATTAAAAAACAAATATTTCTCTACCTATTAGAATTGCCTTTAAATGTGGCAAAGCCGCGTTAACAAAAAACTACGTAAAGTAGGAACAGGCTTTGCCGTGCTCACTTTTATAATTTTTTTGTGTCCAATTTTATCTCCAAGTCTTTTAGTAAACCAAGGAAACTTGGTGAGCTAGCCTTATATATAAACTAGCTTTCCGCTCGGGACTTCGTTCCCGTGTTAATTCGGGAAAATCATGTACCCTATTTCCATCACGGATAATGTAGGATTCTAATGGTGCATGAAAGAATTTTTCAAATCGGTCCAGTAGTTTCGGAGCCTATTCAATTCAAACAAACAAACAAACAATCAAATCTTTCCTCTTTATAATATGTACAGAGAAAACCTGTAATTTTTCGAAAATTGTTCTTTAATTTGTATTTCTACTAAACACTACCTTTCCCTAGTAGCTTCAAAGCTCACAATCAGATCACAAAACTCCTCCCAACCTCGAACAATACATAATAGAGAGGCATTCAATGAAATGTCCAGCTTATCCGTACTGATCCTGTATGAAATAATAAGCATACAGCTAAGTTATTGCCAGTCATTGTTGCTTTCATCCCGGCAAACGAATCTAAATTAGGATCACAGTATTCACAGCTCTATGTGAGCTAACAAGCGACTTCTGGATTTTGCTGCCTTATAGTAAGGTGGTCAAGCATTTGTTCGTAGTGTATAGCTTTGGTACAAAGGGTGGTATTAGTGTTGTACAATATTGGGGTCTTTTGAGTCAACTCAATAAGACTCGATAGGTAAGACTAGTCGCGTTAGGACTAGAGCTTTTGAGTCTTTTACTTTTATCTCCAATCACTTTATTAATACAATTTTGATACAGACAGTGCTAAACAGTAAAGTAGATAAATAAACTTGTAACGCAGATTCGATGCCAAATGTTTTAATAGTTATTTTTTTGAGTAGGTGATTCTTCTCTTTAATTTGTAACCAAGTTCTCCTGCTAAAATTGTGACTCAATACATACGACGTCCTTTCAATTCTGGGATTCTTCAAAATCGATTCAAGCCTTTGAAATTAAGGCCCGTATTAGAGAAGGAGACTCTTGATCTATACTTAAGTATTGATTGTCTCTTACTGTCACTATCAAAATGACAAAGACGACTGCTAATCAAGTATGAATCAGAGTTTTAGTCGAATTCTATAATACGCACCTAAGCCTCAAGAAATTGAGTCTTTTACAACACTGTGGCTGTCTCAATATCTTACACTTGTTACACAAGTACAGCTATACCGCACGCTACAAGATTGCAGGAAAGTCCATTAAAGTTAAGGCAACTTTAAATATCGTACTGTGACTTTCCGTCTTGTTGACGTTAACAAGGATGGCATAACATTTAACTGCTTTAATTTTAATGAATGTTTCTGCAACTGAGTGTTAATGATAGAAAATTTTGTTGGCTAAATTGAGATTAAGGATAATCAAGTTAATAGATGATTTTGGGTATCATTACTTAAAGTGACATACAAAGTATTAGTTAGAAGAACTTTCCTTACTAATTTAACTGTATTCTTTATCTAAGAGGATTTATGGCTTAGAATTTTATGTTTTTTTCATCATATTCTGCTATTTCAGTGTGTTTCTTGTGATTTCGATTGATGTTCTTAAGGAAGATTCTTCCTCATTCTTCCCCATTCGTATCCAGAAAAGAACAACCATCATAACAAACAACAGTAAGCTTATCGCATAAAGCAACCTCATAATTTACAGGGATTGAACTAACTCTAGCAAAGTTACGATCACCACCATATACGTATCCTTACATTACACAATCAACTCCTTTCTACGTCACCTTCTGAAATGATACGCGTAGGTATTCAATGCGTACAGGCGATCCAGTGAAAAGCTTCACCAGATAATGCACCGTGAGAGATAATAAACAACCTCTCATCATTTACATTGAAAGAGAGAGATAGCGCTATAAGGTAGGAAGGAGACGGCGGGATGTTTATGCGTTTCTCCGCCTACGCGGCGCTCGCGCACCAGCGACAGTTTTTCTGCAATAAACTTGAAGTTAAGTGAGGGTAGGTGACAAGCGTCGTATATTTCAATTTATATGGTCCCTCTGTTACTAGATGATGAAGGCTTGGGTGAGTTATAGCCTTACCACAATGGAATTAATAGTAAGAGACGTCAAAGTTGGGGCTACTAACTCACGACTCTGTCCGCTAAAATATAGACTCGATTTAGATGTGATATTTCTCTCGATAGTAATTCTAGTGAAAGCTAGACTTTCATGGATTTTGTTGATGTTTCTGTATTGTTTCTGAGAAAATGCTTTTTAGTCTCAAAATAAGCCAAGTTGGGTATTGAAACAGGCGACTTACTCCTGTGCGTAAGTATATTTATTGATAGGTACGGCAAGTAATTTGGGTAGGTATTGTACATATTTGCTACCTTAAGCAGTATCAGTGATGTGGTGCATCTATATCCATTACCAAGTAATGGTCATTATACTAATTTCGTTATCATATAGTCATTTGTTGACTTATTATTTTTTACCAGCACATATACGTCCCCACAGAGAGGCACGGGCCTCCTTTCGAAACATGAAGGGGATTTAGGCCATAGTCCACCACGCTGCGCTGGCCCAATGTGGGTATGTAGACCGCTCGTCTTTAGAAAATGAATTTTCTTGGGGTTTCATCACGATGTTTTCCTTCACCGTTGAACAAGCGTTATTTAGAAATCCGTACATAAATCCGAAGAGACGAATTTAGCGGTACAGGCCCACACCAGGATTTGAACACGCATCCTTCGGATTACCAGGATTACGGATGACTTATTATTATTACATATTATACATAATAAAGTGGTGCAAATAAATAACTAAAACAAAAACATAGTTATAAGGGCAACATAATGATGATCTCTACCTAATCTTTACGGTATCTCTTTAACATCGTTAATTCATTTTTTTGTGCCGTTTTTCCAATTGACATCCTCTACTGTAGGGTCTGTACCTGCAAATACTACAGACTTTAACTCAATCTATCAATTCCGATCCCAGGTCCCAAAAGGTTACCTTACCAAGTGTCCACTGTGTACTAGGTTGTCTATAATATTTATTGCTGACAGAAATGTCTGTCGTTGTAATGATAAATTCAACTTTAGATACAGGTACTACTGCCTTGTAGAGCCTTTCCCACGGATCAGGGGAGTTTGAAGTATGCTTTGGAGCTGCCACTTTTGGAGCTAATATTTTGCAAGTAAAATATTATATGTTTTTTTTGGGCGAATTGGACACTCTCAATTGTCAAAGAGTTAACGTTAAGCAAAACGTAGTTTTAATTGTGCTATGTACAGAAATAGTTTCATAATATCCTTCTCCTTTTTATCGTGTGTCGTGCAGTCCAGTGTGTGGCAAACTTGACTAACCCAGGAGCCGGAGTAATGGTAGCATAATTTTTCTTATAATTTATTTAAATCTGAATCAAATCGGATATATGAATTTAAAAATGAATATGTTTGTTTGCACTTTTTTCTCGTCGTGACGGAACAACGGATTTACTTGATTTTTGGCACGAGGATAAGAAGTTGGAAACCTGGAAGTAAACGGAGTCATGGGGAGAGCTATTCTACTCTAATGTTGTAAAGAGGAAATATTTGATTGTTTGTTTGTTTGCATTGAATATGCTCCGAAACTACTGGATTGATTTGAAAATTTTTTTCACCATCAGAATGACATATCGTCCCTGAATAACAAAGGCTACATAATTTTCACAAATTCCTACGGGAACAAAGTCCCAGGTAGAATGCTAGTCTACACTTATATTATAAAGAGGAATTTGATTATTTGTTTATTTGTTTGCATTGAATAGGCTCCGAAATTACTGGTCCGATTTGAAAAATTCTTTCATTATTAAAATGCTATATTATCCCTGAGTAACATAGGCCACATAATTTTCCCGAATTCCCATGGAAACGAAGTCCCAGGTGGAATGCTATTTTAAAATAAACACTAAATTCTGCTATTAGTAGCTTTACCAAATCAAAATATTCCTGTTCATACATAGCCAGACAAATAACCAGCTCTTGTTATCAATACACTGCGCAGGAGCAGACGTGACAAATAGAACAGATTACCCCACAACAGCCGGTATTATTCAGGCGGATGGGTTGATAGTACCGAGTTTAGTTCCGGGTTGGGTTAGGTTAGTAATTGGTATTATTATTGGAGGAAGGATTAATTATTGTCAAACTGCGCTTTTTTGATATACAGAGGTCAGCGTATCAGGTTACCCCGTTTAGGTTTTTTTTAATTGTAAGATGGGTTAACTCTTGACCTCAATCTTGACCATAAAGGTCAAAGATGAGGTCGACGATGGAGCGAGTTAACCCTGAAAATGCCTATAAAGGCACTGGTACTCCCACGCACCGACGGAACACAGCAGGCTGTTTGGCGTCGGACTTCGGTAGGTTTCGTCGGTAGGACTTCGGTTAGTTTGTTTCCGTGATAATTCGATAAAATTATGTAGTCTATCTATCATTCTTATGTTTAAGCTATGTTACTGCAAAGTTTAATCAAAATCCGTCCTGTAGTTTTTGCGTATAAAGGAATGACGAACATCCATCCATCCTTTCAAATTTTCACATTTTTAATATTTATAAAATTTTGGCGTGTGTTCGAATACCTCTGAACTGCCTTTTACTAATCTAATTCACCTAATTCTTGTTGATTTATTGATTCTTCCTATATAAATGTATATGGTAAGGTGAACTTATGAACGACATTTTTAACCTCTTTGAACCCACGCTGTTGTGTTCACTCGCGTAGGACTTTACTCAACACAAAACAAAAATGACTAGTGATGAGCCATCGTGAGCTTGTTCACCGAATCTGTACGATTGAATAATCCTTTTGCGAATTCTTTGATATGTAACTGCTTCTCTATATAAATTTTATCTAGACTGATTGAAAAAAAATAAGACAGAAGCTATTTTTGAAGTGAAATCTTCTTTAGCGGCGATGTGCACTTTGAAGTATATGGATAAAAAATGTTAAACTCGCGTCAGGACATGTGACCTGATTGAAAATTTGTAAGACGGAGCGAGAGTGAAAACTTCTTTAGCGGCGTTCTTTTTGGGATGGGTAAAAAATGTTAAACTCGCGTCAGGACACGTGACGTAAGACGGAGGGAGAATAGATCGCAAGGATCTACTCTTTCTCCGTCTGTAATAAAACTGTAACGATCTTTTTTAAATTTTTTAATGCACAGACCTACAACGGCGGACTTAATTCTTATTGTATGCATCGCAAAGGCAATAAATACATTACTTTGTTAAGTGGAACGTCATCTAGTTTTTTTTACCAGCCCATATACGTCCCCACCGAGGGGCACGAGCCTCCCTTCGAAACACGAAGGGGAGTTAGGCCATAGTCCACGACGCTGGCCCAATGCGGGTTGCGTCATCTGGTAGTTCAATTCAATTCTTTGCAAAAAGGCGTCGACAATATATTGATTTTACCAATATCTGAGCATTTTAATCAAAACTGAAATATAGAATGGCGAAGTTGACAATATTAAGTAAAGGAACTGTTAACGGGTTATAGTACAGAGCCTTGTCCGTTATTCAGCAGGATGCACTGCTGAGGACGACGATTTTCGAGCACTATAAGGTGTTATAACCCCACACACCCCATCTTGTAGTTATTCGATCATTACTCAATGTTTTCCCCAGCACATACCGCGATAAGTAATAATGTTGTCAGAGTATAAAAAAATATATTATTGTACCCATTTTAATAAGAACATGTACTCATCCCACCACCGTCGCATCCATCTTGTGTCAAAGCAATAAACTTGCATTTTTAAAGCTTGAATAAATTAATCGTCACGTGGGTTTTTACTGTGTTTTGATGGATTTAGATTCGGTAAATATGGGTTTTTGAATGCTTTTACAGTGACTGTGTTCTGTTAAGATAAGAATCTTATTTTTTATTTGGTGTGGAATAAAAAACAATACTATGTTTATCAACTTGTTTTTTTTATTTTTATTTGAATCAACTACAATGCTGGTTTGACGCAAAACAATTTGGAATTAAAAAAGTAATAATAATTATTTTGAATTCTTAGTGGGTTCTATATATCAAATAGTGACGCATATCTAACTCATATAATCTTTAAATAAATAAATTTATTGGGCCTTTATAATTCGAATACAGCACAGCAAAATTGTATTCCCATTGCCTCCTATGTAATAGTAATACTAGAAGCTGAGAACATAGGAGGCAATGGTAATTCAAATTTTGAAGTGCCGTGCCGTGCCGTTGGAATTATAAAAAGGCTCATTGCCTTACAATATCAACACGGTGGGGAAGGATCACTATTCCACTGATTTAATGGTGTCTCGATGGCGAAAAAAGCTATCAAAATTTCGTACACGTGATGATGGCTGGTTGGACTAGCTGCGTCACCGCCAACTGAATGTTAAGTTGTTCAGTAGTTTGTAACCTTTCATCACTTACATTATACAGGGTGTAAATTTGCAAGGTTGCCATATTCAATGGTGGAATAGTATGGTATGGTACCAAATTTATTCGATAATATCGAAAACGGAACATTTAACTATAAACGAAAAAAACAAGATTTTGTTTTGAGCTTTAGAGAATAACCCACCTAGACTGAAATAAAAAATTTAGTGCACTGAGAATACCCCAACATTATCGCATCTGTGCCATGTTATTTTAGTGATGTGCATATAGTTTCGATGAATTAATAATGTGCGCGCGAGTTGTCGATAAAAAAAAATTGTCAAAAATTTAGGTTTTTATATTATTATTGATTTCAACTCTATATCAGCTGTATATTTGCTCCTGTGAATATGGCAACCTTGCAGATTTACAGTTTGTATTTCATCAAGTTGTTTTAAAGTCAAAGTAAAAGACAAAAATAGCTTTATTTCATAGAACACTCAGGATGTTACCTAAAACAAGTCACAGTAGTGAATTACATTTGTATTTTAAAACCACTGATGCTCTGCCTACCCCGATAGGGATACGTGTGAAAATAATTACTCTGATCAGACGCTAAAAACCCTTTCGTACATCGGATCAGCTATAGGCATTACAGCAATCAAGATAAATTAAAAATTGCCTCTTAAAAGTCTGATAGAAAACTCAATAAGCTGGACGCCATCTACCGGCGATGAGCGATAATTTGCTAACATCGTTAGACAGTGGAGGTAATCGCATTCGATACCTCCCCCCTAATAAGGAAGGGGGGGTAAGGGAGACAGATACCCAATACGTGCAGAATGCATTGCAAGTGAATGAAAGCAAATAGAAATTAACGACACATTTATTTTTTAAATTGTCGTAGTTTCGTCGTAAATGGAATTGAGGAATATTGTATGACGTCAAATTAGATAGCGAAAATTGAGAATTTGAATGAGGCTACGAAACTGAACAACTTTTCCCATGGAATAAAGGTCGAAATGTAAATTAAAAATATGTAGACTCTACATAAGGATTCACGGATTGCAAAGTCGATTTTTTTGTTGAGAATTTGATGTAAGTTCCTTAAGGAAAGTGGTTCAACAAACCCCCTATAGTTTTACTGGTAGAGAAAGACATACAATGTTCCAGCTACCAACTCTTCCCAGGCAACTGTAGAAGTGGAACGCGAGGGTTTACGGGGAAAAAATTAAAAAATCACTTATTTAATCTTATAACCCCCCCCAATGTGTGTCAAATGTGGCGTAGAGTAGGTAATTCTACTAATAAACGATTTAGTTCAGTCACAGGTTTTAGTCACAGTCAGTTTTTTGGAATAGTTCTAGAATCACATGATACTCTGGGATTACAGGCGTGAGTGCGTATGTTCGTTATTTTTAGCCAATCAACAAATGTATGAAAGCATAGTTTTCAATTTCGGATAAAATGGCATTAACCAATGTCATTCAATCGTCATTTATTAGTAGAATAGACGCTCAGCAGCTCGAGTACGATGGTGATAGCGAGCGTAATGCGCCGCGGTTCTATGTCAAACATTGACAACGCCAGAGGGCGAGCAAGCCTTTGCGCGGGGCCCTCGCGCAATCAAAGTGAAGTTTCAGCGTCAGCCGAGTGGTGTGCCGCAAGAGTTTGTCGCTATCGCGCTCGAGCTGCAGGTTATACAGAAACCTCTCCTTCTATGCCAAAGAAATCCAATTTAGCTTAACATTAACAGGAACTCAAATTAAACCAGCCCCACTAAAATACTAAACAGCTTATAAAGTTAACAATAACATTACAAATCAGTGTAAGTGGTGTGTTTGTTGAAACAATTAGCTATTTGTGTGAGCGATAACATCTCGAGTGCGGTTAAGTACTGGGTAACACTGGGTGACGGACTTAGGTTGTGGCCCTAGAAATCTACTTTTAACAATCACTGCCTGATATGAAAACGCAAAAGTACTAAGACATTCACGTGTGCGACTAGAAAAGAAAACTTTATAAAAATGAACAGTACTTGAAAACTAAATCGATGATTATACAGGGCTTTAGGTATCTCTCTTTCAACTTCTCGGGTGGTTAATCAGTCCATGAAACTGAACAACTTCCCCAAGGAACATAGGTCAAAATACGAAAAAAAAATGTTGATCTCCCATACAAAATGCGCTATATGCTGATGAAGTTTATATGGGAAATCAAATTTTTTTTTCGTATTTCGACCTATGTTCCTTGGGAAAGTTGTTCAGTTTCATGGACTGATTAACCACCCGAGAGGTTGAAAGAGAAATACCAAAAGCCCTTTATTGCTGGACTAGAGGATGCCCTTCGTTCCCGTGAAAATTTCATAAAGTTCTTCCTTGTTCCTTGCGTTCGTTATAAAAGGAACATTACAGCCATACTTAAACTTTCAAGATCCCATGGTTTGGGCTGGGTGTTGATGAGTCAGTGAGTCAGGACCTGCAATTTGATATATTATGAAGATTAAAAAAGCTTCTTTTCACCGGCAGGTTTTGATATTGATTGAATTTTTTTTTGCGGTAAAATATCTCATATATTTGAAAAACTGAATAAATTCTTATCCTTTACGTGTGACGCAGCAACAGCAACGGATCAACGTGATTTTTTGATAGTTAGACGCCTGGAGGATGACATACGTTAGGTGGAAAGCTAGTTACCGATAAAACATCCACTTATGCCTACCACACCAACCGTCGACAAACATTTACAAGGTTCTTATCTACTTGTGAAAGTATACCATTTTCTTATCGCTCTGTCTTGATATCTTGTATGGACCTACACAGCATGGGGCTATTATTTTTATACCTTAATGCGGCCCTGTTAACTCTATGTGTAGTGAGGTCACAGACCTGCGTTTGCGCATTTGATAACAGGTGCGCTTGATTGTTGTTTCTCAGGTGGTTTTGTTAAGTTACTATGGCAAATTTTATTTGTACGTATCAAGTTAAAAAGAGGCACGGTTATAAACACTGAATTTTAGTCTTATTTGTGTTGAATAAAGTTCTTCTTTGTGCTAAAAAATATTTTTTACCGCGATTGACTGGAACTGAAAGAAAAATGGCACATTGCCAGCTGCCAACTCTTTCCAAGCACACTTTAGAAACCAATGAGTGGCACGCGAAGATTTTCCTGTATCGCGGGCAAAACGCTGACAATCTGTCACTACTATGCTCATGTTCCATCTAATAACCCACAGAATGAAGAAGTAAAGTGATTTTAGAACCAGATGATGTTCTGCTTACCCCAACATATTACAGACATGAGAGCATGTATGTAAAAGCTAGTTAAAGTCTTGAATGACTTTAGAATCATTCATTTAAAACGTGTCTGTGAATTACCCATTTAATTGAGATGTATAATTTAAGAATTGATTATTAATTTTGGAAAACTTACGCCGATTCATATTTAAGTATATGTCAACTTTCATATAATATTTCTTTTTTTCCAATTTATTTAACTTTTTTTTCTAAGGAAAAATAAAAATAATAATAATAATAATTCAGACATAATAACATTTAAACAATTTACAATGTCCATAGAGGGTTAGTGCGTTAATAACAATGGTAGCTTAGAAGTATGTTAGTAGTGTTAGTGCATAGAATCAAATCAAATAAATAAATCACATCACATGTCACACTAATAATTATTACCTATTATTTAAGCCAAGGGCAACCATCATCCAGTGCCTTTGAATGGGGCAGTCCGGCCTGGCTGCAATCATTTTCAGAATGCTGTTGTTACTGTTACGTAGGCGCTGCATCAGTGAGACCGACTTTTTACGCATAATGGCGTAAAAGTCGTCCGTGTGGAAATCGGCAAACATTTTTGAAGCACTGCAGCGCCACGGCAGTCTCAACAGCATTCTGAATGCTTTATTGTACCCCTACCCTACTAAAAAATACCCCACCCTATAGCTTTATTGCAGTTAAAAAAAATGTACAAATCGTATCCGCAACAGGCTGCGTCATAACTAAAAACATGCTTCGTCAGTTCCGATCAATATCCTAAAAACTGAAAATGTGTGTTCCTTATGCGTTCTCTTCGTTTCCTCATTTGTAGGTAACAATGCGCAATTTAATACGTCACAACCATTTTCACGTCGTAGGTGCACTGACCTAACTTAACTTAAAAGCATTTGCCCATGGATTTCTTTCATATTAGGTAACAATAAATTAGTAATAGAAAATGAAGGATGTGATTTTTTATTATTATTATTATTTATTTCGGACAACCAAGGGATTACACTATTACATTTTACAAAACTTAACATATCCACATGTACACAATTATAATCTAGAAAAATATTGTTAAGTATACAAGAGTTACAGTTGCTAACTAAACATAAAAAATAGGAAACATTAGAATTTTAAAATTATTACAGGTATTCAAATAAACTTAAACTAAAGGAATAAAATAGGTACCATTATATATTAGATCCTGAATTTGTTTCAAAGCTTTCGCACGAATGCACAACATAAAAACTTTTTTCTCGAGTTTTCGAAGAGTTTTCGTCTAAAAGCCATAAATACCCCAAATATCAGTGAAATAATTCAGGAACCGTTCGATTTAAAGAGACACGAAAAAGATGGGCTGTTTAAATTCCAAACGTCGTGACATCCCTTCCCTTGGAGTGACGAGTACAAAAGACGGGCATAATTAAACAGCATTCGATTATAAACGAGCGCTTTTCCTCTCCGAATTAACCTATAAGTTATGCGAGCCAATTAGACGTCTGTTCGATTGTGAGTACTCTACCAATTTGAAGATTAGGTCTGGGGTGGAGTCGTTGTTAGTATTGTAAAACTTAACAAGTTGTTCCATCCATAGTTTCGGCGGCTATTCCGCAATTGCGTCAAAATGACGATGGAGACCATTTTATCTGTTTACTTTTGTCACATTTAAAAGAACAAGGCAGCTATTCTGCTAACAGATGGCATCTCAATAATAAATAATAAAGAGACGCTACAGATTCAAGGACCATGGAATGCAAACTAACTTTTGAGTATCCAGACCCACATTTTGCTATATCGGTTGAAACGTTAACGAAACTTTTGTGAAATTATATGAAATTCTCCCATAAAATTTCGCCTTAAAGTTGTTCAGTATCGTGGACTGATTTACATATTTAATTTGTCTTAGCTAATTTAAAGTATAATTGACTGATTATTTCTCAAGATCTTACTGTTTATTGTACACAATAGACATACAAAAATAAACATACAAGAGAGAGACGACACAACAGGCACTGCTTATTTCTAGGTAGAAATTTCTTACAGCAGACCTAACAAGGGAGATTGAACGAAGTGAGGCGAGTACGACGTGCACAATAACGTGAAAAAGAAAACAAGACAGAAAATTAAACTTACGGTACGATTTAAATTAAATCAAAAAACATACTTATTGATCTTATTGTGTCTTTCCAAATATTTAGAGTTTTTTTTATTACTTTCAGATTTCCAAAGATTTGGTTGGCTGTTTGATAATCATCAAGCAGCTGGTTAACAAAAATCGTATAAAAGCTTACTTACTCATGATAAAATCTGTAAGTAGTAACATTTCCAGATATAAATTTGCCACTTTACTAAACTTCACAGCTTTTAAAATGTTTCCCAAATATTATACCCGTCATGTAAGATGATAAATAACATACTTTGAAATGGGTACGGTCTTAAAAATTTACGATTATCGCATAATACTTTTAGATACCTCATTATGTTAATAAATTGATGTTAATTCGTTGCTAATAACATTTCAGTTTTAAGACTACCGTTACAAGATCACGAGGATTTATTTATGACGGAATTCCTATTCTAATTAATTCATTTTTGTTTCTGTCGCTAATATTTATATTTACATAAAGTTAGATTGTATTAAGTAACTAGACTCTAGTCGGGAGCGAAGTTCCGGGTATTCTCTAAATTTCGTAAAATCGTTTACGTTATAAAAGCAAACTGCTTCAGCTTTTCAGCTAAACCATTGGTTTGGGCTGGGCGATGATGACTCAGAAGTTTCATTTACATATATAGATGATCAAAGTTATCATAATTTTGACCATTAGCAACTACTAGAACCCTTTAACAATGATAACACATTACCGTATAAAAAAATAATGTAACTTAAACCGAATGTTTCAAGGATTCCGACTTGCAGCTACCTACGTCGCTTAGAAACTTAAAGGCATTTATTATATTGACTCTAAAAAACTAGTTATATTTTTTTTTTAAATCTTAAATGTAGTAAAAAGAACCTAGTTATCTTATCCTTGATTAGAAATTTAAATATCTAAAATACTGAATGCCTTAA
The DNA here is from genome assembly GCA_949987775.1 of Aproaerema taeniolella. Classification (NCBI taxonomy): domain Eukaryota; kingdom Metazoa; phylum Arthropoda; class Insecta; order Lepidoptera; family Gelechiidae; genus Aproaerema; species Aproaerema taeniolella. Next base: position 719,636 of record OX465252.1, read on the forward strand.
ACTGCATTTCTCTATCCTTATTTCGTCTCAACAGTTTTTCCTGTCCAGAGAGAGTCCACCTGAGTTTTCTTTTTCCCTTTCATCAGTTCGAAATGAAGTACCTCCGTCCATACGTTACCGGAAGTGGACAGACCGAGTGAAATGGCTGCCACGTACTTCCGGCTCCCCCCTAAAGCTTCCCTTTGAGGGGAGGCTTTAATTAAAGTCTGTATAAGGTTTAACACGTCCACCTCTGAAAGGATCTTGGCTACGTTTTGCTTTTTTCGTCTCATCTCAAGTTTTTTCGCGAATTAAGGGTGATAAAGGGGTGAATCTGGTTGTGATGTCTCGCGGGGTTGCGTTTGTTTTTGGCTTTTTATGGAGTGGACACTTGGGGGCCTTTTCCTTGCAGAAGTGTTCGGGTTTCTTTGGTTCTGAGGTAATGTTTTCAAGACTTTGGTGGGAAATTTTAGTTAAGATTTATACAACAGCGGCGGTCAATATATTATACATATACTATTCAAAACTACTCAAAAAACCTTCCTTTTACTCCGTTCAATTTAAATTAAGATTTTGAAGTTTTAGATACAAACAATAATTATGTTCTGAAGTTTGTATTACAGAACGCGACTCAGACTCTGATCTACACTTGAATAACAGTTGTCTTTGTGATTTTAATAGTGAGAGAAAGAGACAATCAATACTTAAGTATAGTTCAAGACTTGAATCTCCTTCTGTAACATGGAACTAACCCTGTCTTCTAGTTTATATTCAGTACATCTACCAAATACTTATTTAGATTGAAAGCCCTGTGTTTGAAACCAAAAAATATTAGAGTTGAAAAAAAAAGATTCAACCGCCGCGCCATGTCGAATAATTTACGATAGTTTTTGGAAGAGCACAAGGAAATGAAAATTATTTACCAGATAATATTTTGTTTATTAGTTGAACTTTTGTTTATTGTACATTTTTTGTTACAGGTATGTGTTCATCTAATCTCTACTTTCTCTTCTACCACCAAAACAGTAAGTTATCAAAACAAATATATGCAAAACTGTTAACAATAGGAGATAAAATCGGTATTCGTAGGGTTATAAAAAAGCTGTAAAACAAAACGCAGGTTTTTGTGAAACTGTTTAATTTAGTTGTCCACGCGTGGGCGTGGGGTCATAACATAAGAAAGTCATAAAGTCATACCGCATCAGAAGTCGTTCATTGGTTTTTTAAATTGTAACATACCTACACCTCCGCGTTCAGGGTGTGGTCACACTGATGGCGAGGTTTTTATAGATGTGGAATAGCCAAAGTTATTTTTTTATTGTTTTTGACCTATGTTTCTTGGGAAAGTTGTTCAGTTTCATGGACTGATTAACCACCCGAAAGGTTGAAAGAACATACCTAAAACTAGTTAATCTGTAGCGTATGTGTTAATCCAGGGTGTCAGCTACCTCCATACCAAATTTTGTCAAAATTGGTCTAGCCGTTTTAGTGTGAAAGAGTAACAAACATCCATACATGTATACATCCTCACAGACTTTCACGTTTATAACATTAGTAGGATTTGTTGGATTCACGACCTACATAGGTAATTACTGGAAACAAAATACTCCAAACTATATCATAAATTTTGCATCCACAGACATCAAGTCAATTAAATGTATATAAAAAAAAACTATATCATAGAAAAAATACATTAAACCTGCCAACTCAGAACCCTCGAGTATAATCACTACATTAAAACAAACAGGGACATATGAATTGACGTTGGTCTGTGAATGAGCGATAAGCATGACACGGACGCATGACGTCACCATTGTGACGTCATAATGCACGTGTCGGTAATTGGCGGGAACTGATAGCAGCGTCACTGGTGTTTTATAAAAATACTGACGTTATAACCGGGATTCCATATTTGAAATTTTTTGTTTTTAAACTTAAACGACAGTTCGGTTTGTAATGGCCATGCATAAATGAGTGGTTGGTTCAAACGAATTTTGAAAGAAAAACAAGCTTCTTTGAGGAGTAATGTCTAGTTGTGTTTTTTACGTCGCGTGCTTGTTTACGCCGCGTGCGATACAAATTACGTACACCATCTGTTCAAAAAGCACGCGAAGTTTTAAAAATGTTGTATCATCCCAGACATTCGATTGATTATAACGTTTCAACGGCTAAACCAATTTTGATTAAATACAGCTATGAACCATCGGGACCAAGCCATCTTTCAAACAAAAAATACTGCATCGAAGTCCGTCCATTTGTTTCGGAGATACAATACATAGACATACAGATACACAATTCAAACTTAAAACACCTCTCTTTTTTGTTGTAAAAATACAAGTAAAAGATTGTGGGCTCTTGAGAATTTAGCGTCATTTTATTTTATCTTTGTTTTTATCTTACTGTGTATACAGGGCCTTAGGTAAATCTCTTTCAACCTCTCGGGTGGTTAATCAATTTATGAAACTGAACAACTTCCCCAAGGAACATAGGTCAAAATACAAAAAAAAATTTTGAGTTCCCATACAAACTTCATCAGCATATAAGTAGCGCATTTTGTATGGGAGATCAAACATTTTTTTTCGTATTTTGACCTATTTTTCTTGGGGAAGTTGTTCAGTTGAACTGATTAACCACCCGAGAGACTGAAAGAGAGATACCTAAAGCCCTATGTGAAGGTAGGTAAGTATGTACACCAGATGTTCTACAAACCGTGCAACTAGTATCAGAGGACACAGGGGATGTAACTAACTAGTTATCAAAGCTTGTATCCTAGATATGACAGTTCTAGTTAATACATCTGTCAACGATGGACAAGGCAATTAGGCTTCAAGAAAGCTCATTAATTGCCTTCTGATAAGACGATTCATGTAGAAAGCAGGTTGCCTGCGCCGATTTACCGGCGCTGGGTGGCGCTGGTTTTCGCTGATGGTCGGCGCTGGCAGTCAGGACCGAGTTCTATTAAGGGTGTAACAAACACAACTCATTGTACAGAAGCCAGCGTATTAGGTTACCCCATTTTCATTGCAAAACGTTCTTATCCTGTGGTAATAAAAAACCAGGACCCCAAACAATAATAATAGAAGGCAAGGAAGAAAAATAATTTCTTGCAAACTTCGATTTAAAAGTGTAGGCTGCGGAGTGGGGATGGACGTTTTTTTTATTTTTTATTATGAGATAGGTTAACTCTTGCCCCCAGGGTCTTAGATGAGGTCGACGATGGAGCGAGTTAACCCAGAAAATGCCCATAAGGCACTGGTATTCCCACGCACCGAAGGAACACAGCAAGCGGTTTGGCGTCGGACTTCGGTAGGAGGGTGGTCATGAACCACAAAGCCCTTTACAGAGCCTACCATACCGCATGAGACCATAGGACGCCACCTCAGATTCAGAACAAATTGAGGTGTCGTTGTCTGGGGTGAATTAATAGGAGGCAGGTCTCATTTCTGTTTCCTTAGTCGCCTCTTACGACACCCACGGAAAGAAATGGGGTGGTGGTATTCTCAACCGATCCCCACACGGTATAAAAATCAGAATTTTCTGTATTATGTCTTGCAAAACATGGCAATGTCTTTTAAGAGCACCAGGGAAACCTGTGGGTGACCATAAGTGGCAATTTATCACGAGCGTTTCCGTGCTTTGCAGGGCACATTAAGCCGGCGGTCTCGCGGCTGTTGTCGATTGACGACAGTCGTCAAAACCAAGTAGGAGGCCAACTGGCGGTTTGGGAAATATAATACCAGGGTTAGTCAAGTTCGCCACATGCTTGATTATATCCTTTATCCCTCTAGCGCTGTTCTCCTGGTGACTAAGGAGGAGAGGAATTTTGGCGATTTAAAAACTCTTACACCAGGGTAAGTCAAGTTCGCCTAACCCTCGACTATACCTAATTAAACGATATGAAAAGAAGAAGAGAGGCCTTTGCTTTGAAGTAGTGGTATTTCTAAAAGCTTTTTCATAAAAATGAGTTTTCAATGAAAAAGCCTGTAAATCTATCGCCCGTATTGTCACAACTTCATCCAATTCGAGTCTATTGAACGTGGCGTCTGTACCACATGTTACGCGCTACATGCCGCGGGCTGTAGACAATGCTCGGGAGTTTTTATATCCGCTGTCCATGTCATACTGTGGCGATGGACTGCACTGCGGTGTAGAGTTTAGACAAGCAATGGAGTAGGTGTATGAAGGTACTTTCAATTAGTTAGCGAAAGTTTGGGGGTGGTTCTTACCGTGAAACTGAACAACTTTCCCCAAGAGACTTAAATGAAAATCCAAAAAATTTTGATGTCGATTGACTAGTCTTTAAACAAATTCAGAGGCCATTTGACGGTTTGAAAACTCTGACATCAAGATTAACCAATTTTGCCACATACCTACTTGATTATACAAAGGCCAGCGTATCAGGTTACTCTATTTTCATTGCAAAACCGCTCTTATCGCAATGGTACACAGTGCATGTGTGTGGTAGCCTGTGCGACCGTCCTTACCAACACGATAAGGACGGAGGAAGGAATAAGCTTTTCTATTATTCGAAAATGGCACGGCAAACCGTATTACCATTGCTTCCTATGCACTTTCACTAGTACTAGAAGCTAGGAACAGAAGAGGCAACTGTTATTCAAATTTTACCGTGCAGTTCAAATTATAAAAAGGCCCAATGGGCGTTTTTCCACTTGACGGTACAGCAACAGTACAGCACCGGCGCCGGTAACGGCCCGGCTACTGGGGAAGCAAAAATGTCTGCAAATATATGGCATGTTCTTTCACTGACCGGCGCCGGTGCCGAAACGGCGATAATTTTAACCGGTGCCGTCGTCGCTTTCCAGTCGCTGCCAGCCGACAAACTGGACGACAAACCGTCAAGTGGAAAAACGCCCAATAAATGGATGTTTGTAATTCCTGTGAAGGAAGTCCCAGGTGGAAAGCTGTGTGTGTAGAAACGAAAGAACTCGGAGTGTAAAGAGAATTACATTATGTAGCTTAATTTACTTGACACTCTTCATCTTGCTGAAATGATGGAGATTCACTTGAAAGCAAGAGATAATAGTCGATCTGGAATGTATCTGTTACTCTAGGATAAGAGAGTTTTGGAAGGCCCTTCACTTTACCTCTCTTTTTGGCGAAAAAAATCACTGACAAAAAATCAAACAATGCTGGACTGGGAGTGAAAAAAAATTTTAATGTGCCAGCTATCAACTCTTCCCAGGTATACAGTAAAAGTCTGTAAGTGGGATTTTATGGTTTTGCTGTATAATGGGCGAAAGGTTGACATCTACCTCTACTGTAGCTCAAATCAGAATACTGTGACGCTCTGCAACTGATGGCTTTGTTTTGACGATAGAGTTATATTGCACGCAGTTGATTAACAAATTCCTGTGACACTAGCCGGTGATTTTAAGCTTGTCAATCAGGAATATCAAAACCAATTTTCTGGATTTCATCAGTTTTAAATGTTGCTCACCTGCTCTAAAAATTCTTGGCCTTTATATAAAACTAGCTGATGCCCGCAACTTCGTTTGCGTGTTAATTTTTTCTTTTGAACAGATTACACTTTATTGACGGTCCATTAATGGACCTTCATTTAGTTTTAAGATTTAGATTTTTACATACAAAAGTTTTTTCCCGCTAACTCCCGTTCCCGTGGGAATTTTGCAATATCCTGTTGCAACTAAGCTTTAAGTTTACTAAGGTACCTGCATGCCAAATTTCAAGCGTCTAACTTAGCGGTTTAGATTTTTCATACAAAAGGATTTTCCCGCTAATTCCCGTTCCCGTGGGAATTTCGGGAATTCCTTTCTTAGTGCACCTCTACGGTACCTAAGCTACGTTCCTTCCAAATTTCAAGTGCCTACATTAGCCGTTTAGGCTGTGCGTTGATATGTCAGTCAGTGAGTCAGTCAGGCAGTCAGTCAGTCAGTTTCTCCTTTAATATATTTAGAAGATTATTCTATTCTATTCTATCTTCAATTCATTTCGGTTTTGTGTCAAGTTTCACCAAGTCAGCTTTTATACATACTAAAAGTTATAGGATGCTCAGGAACTTCGAACGTAGGTAACCCTATTGTAATACAACATGAGGAAACAAAAACAACTTTAAATAAAAATTATATAGCTAAATATAAAACTCAGCGAACGTCATCCAGTCATTGATGAACAGTGAAAGAGAGTATTTTGTGTAGGTACACTTAACGGATCATCAGCTCAGTCAGAATTCAGGGGAAACTGGTTCAGGAATAAATGATATTCTGGTAGACTCGACCCCTGTTTATTGGTGAAAAACAATTGACAATTAATAGCATCTTCATTCACTGATATCCAGCAGCTCGAGTTAGATGGTGATAGCCGCGGTCCTATGTCAAACAAAATGTCAATATTGACAACGCTAGAGGGCGAGCAAGCCCTCACGCAATCAAAATGAAGTTTCTGTCAGCCGAGTGGCGTGCCGCGCGAGTTTGTTGCCATCGTGCTTGAGCTGCTGGTTCAGGTAAAATTATATTCTGGCAGACCCTTGTTTTTTTGTGAAAAACTATTGACAATTAACAGTATGCTTTTCTCTGATACTCAGAGGCATCATAATCTTTACCATACAACATAAAAGCATCACACTCAAATAATTTGCAACAGAAATGGATGTACTAGTTTCTGGTGCTATATTCTGTACAAATTGTATGTAGTAATATGACATGGTAAGGCTTTATGGTATCAAGGAGCGTTTACACAGCGAGCTGCGACTGACAGACGGATGTCTTGGTGTAAGCCATGAGCTTAGAGCGTTTTCTGTGGCGACAAAAATTTTTGATAACTAATGTAAAGTCACAAAACTAATGAATTTTATTACAGAACTAGCTTCCTGCACGTGGAAATTTTTAGAACCTCTTGAATCATTACATACGTTGATAAAGACCGTATGAAAATCCGTCCAGTCGCTTTTGAGTTTATGGCGTTCAGACAGATAGGGCCATTCTATAATACGAAAACGGCAAGGCACAATTGTATTACTATTGCCTCCTATGTAATAGTAATACTAGAAGCTGAGAACAGAGGGGGCAATGGTAATTCAAATTTCGAAGTGCCGTACCGTACCGTTCGAGTTATAAAAAGGTCTATAGGCACACGCGGCAGAGGACTTTGCTTTATTATATAGGATGATTTAATTGAACGTAGCACTAATTTAAAATCATTTATTAAAAAAATCGACTTTAAGTGTCCGCGATTGGTCCTATTGGCCCCTACGTTCCTAGTGATGATGATATCAAAGCTAGGAATATAGGGAGAAATGATAACGCAACTTTGGCGTTCTATTCAGCCATTCACCTCCATCATCGTCTACTAATTTTACCGTCGATGACCGATTCATTTTTAAATAATTATAATTTATATATAATTCACATTAAAGTGATCTTGTATAATTTTAGGAGGATGTTAAATTACTCACCCAATGAAAAAGCTAGCCCATTATCTATTACTCACAATGTCCTAATCAAAAGGATGAAAATGGGGAAAACGAGCTAATAGGGAAACACTACCTTGTCACAAAATTTTTCGATGTCACTTATATTTCATCAGACTCTGAACATCGAACATCTTAATGTTTTTCTTTTTCTTATAATTCACTAGCTGATGCCCGCAAATTCGTTTGCGTGTTAATTTTTTTTTATACAGAGTACACAGATTGAAAACATCTATCTTACGTGATTAAGATTTTTACATACAAAAGTTTTTTCCCGCTAACTCCCGTTCCCGTGGGAATTTTGTAATATTCTGTTGCAACTAAGCTTTAAGTTTACTAAGGTACCTGTATGCCAAATTTCAATTGTCTAACTTAAGCGGTTTAGATTTTTCATACAAAAGGATTTTCCCACTAATTCCCGTTCCCGTGGGAATTTCGGGAATTCCTTTCTTAATTTCAAGTGCCTACGTTTAGCCGTTTAGGCTGTGCGTTGATATGTCAGTCAGTCAGTCAGTGTCTCCTTTTATATATTTAGAGATTGCCACACCGTTTCTTTTGAAGGCGACAATTTCTGTGCACATTACACAATCATTTTTTGGACAAAAATATTCATATTTTGGAATTTTGTAAACTAAAGACTAAAAAAAATTTTGTAAACTATAACCGTAAAATAATGCTATCAAGTAATATAGTCAGTCAGTTTCTCCTTTAATATATTTATATTTTCTTTACAAAGCATTTTAGGGAAAGAAAAATATTCGGCGCGAATGGGACTTAAACCTACGACCCCAGGATCAGAGCTCCTAAAAATACTTAAAATAAAATCATTATTTTCATTAGACTTTATCTTTAAATGTACCGTATATCTTTAACCAATGCATCAACTGATATAATATCTCCCCGCTATAAGCTTATACTGCAGACTAAACTCCAAAAGACGGAGACAATCGCCCCGTCACCGCCAGAGGTCGCTACGTCTGCGGTCACAAATCAACAGACACGACTATTATTGTACTGGTCAATTCTATCTTAATATACTCCTTGAATATTAAATTCATATATTACGATATGAAAATAAAATATGAAACAAGTATGTTCATGATAACAACATTTTTATTTCGTTAAGTGATTCTTGCTGTTCCACTCATATAAAGTGCATATTTTTTTAAAAACTTTAAAAAAAAGTATGATGGGTTCGCTCCTGACTTATCTAGCTCAGGGGCGAACATGTGGTCGAGGATGTAGCAAGCTCACCGAAAACATAATATTCCTATTCACTCGAACTTTAAAGAGCACTTATTATGTTTGTGGAGTAGAGGAAACGAAAGAGGTGTATTAGATTGTATGAAATGGTAATCTGCCCCAGTGCGACAAGCTTAACTTATCTTGTTTGTAATACTTTCGACAGTTTCGATTGTTTTATAATTCATAACCAAAATTAACGTCAACCTTTAATTTAGTAATTTGCCTGCTTCATTTTTTAGTCTAGACAAGTAGTGATAACAAAGTGTTTATTTAACAAAACGTGTCTGGAAAGTCGCCCATAAAAAGCAGCTCGCTTTGATTAAAGATTAAGTTATCTTCAAAATGCATAAAAGATAGCAAACTTCCAAATTCAGCAAGCTTTCAATCCCAAGATGCGAGTAACACCAACAAGTCGAGAATTCTTTCCCAAAACCGCTGAATAAGCACGAATCCTGCTTAAAATACAAACACCCTGTACTGTATTAACCCCCTCCCCCTTTATCTTTATTATTAGTCTGCCGAGCGAAATTATGACGACTGCAAAACGTCTCTACATGCCTCTCGTTTGCTCCTTCACGGTTTCGTATGTCGCTGTCTTTCTCTGTCTTACGCTATGCAAGTCTTGCAGTGATTCTGTGTGATGACCGCCTGGGGACTTGCTCGCGAGGTTTATAAGTCCTTCGAGAAGAAGTTGAGGATATAGTTGGTGTTATCTCCAGATGGGACGCGCTACGGGTCAACTCGGGACTTTTAATTTGATTTTGGTAATGTTAGCTCTTTTTATTTAAGAGGTCTGCGGGTTTGTTTTGAGTTTGCTCGTAATTTCATTTGTAAATGCGGGTCTAGGTTTAGATTTTCAAAAGTGTACATGTAAATGGGTAATGATTACTTACTAGGTTTACTGTTTGTTCGAAATGTGGAGTAGAGATTTGGTGGGATTATAGAAAAGATAGTTTGGAGTTCTTGAATCATGGTATATGGGTTTTAGTAAGCTACCTTAAATACAATTTAAGTAAGTAGTAGATTTATTAAACTTTTTATTACACAGTACCTAAAACTTAAGAATATTGCTCGTAATGAGTTAAGCAATTCTGTTATTTATTCTGTGACATTATACTATATTGTTATAATGTAAAAATGTATGATGATTTGATGAACGAATCATGGTCAGAAACACAGTAAGTTAATGATTCCCAAACTTTAGTTTCTTTTTTTTGACCCCCAGCAAAAACAGAGGGGTGTTAAAAGTTTTACGTATTTGTCTGTATATCTGTGTATCTATATGTCTGTATGTTAGCTCCTAATCAAATGGACCGATTTTAATGCTGTTTTTGTGCTAGAAAGCAGATTGTTCACAGTTATATTTAATCAAAAAGAATTTTTCAGGATGAATTTCGCGAGTGATATAAATGTTTTAATTGTATGGCTACTTCTATCCCGATTTGAATAATTCTAATCGGGTAACAGAAACCAAAACAGATTTCATCAAGCAAATAGCTTAATCATCTCAGCTCTCTTTTCAACCTCTATAGTTTTCAACCGTTTCCCAAAGACTGCCATTTATTCAGTGGTAATAAGTTCTTGTCCGCAGCATCTTACCAATATTAACAATCTCGCGATCTCCAAGACTGGCATTACTCAAATGGTGTAACAAATGGGGCGGTCTACCCACACGAGCGATTATCCATTCGATCTACTCCCATAGATACACAAGATAATGCTGAGATCTAAGACTTGGGAGATAAAATGAAAATGGAGGAGCAAAGTGGCTTGAAACTCACATGTGTTGCAAAGTTATTCGTCAATGATGGGGCCATAATTAGATAAAAAAAATAATGTAACTTTGCATTTCGTCAAGAAAAAAAAATACTTTCAAAAATGACCGAAGAGACCGCAATAATGTATTTCTATCTATATATATTATATATATATTAGCAAGTATCATTCGTTTTTTTAAGCGAAAATATTTGGCAATAACTTAAAAAAGTCATAATAATTCGCGAATGAAGTCACGCAAGAAGTAATGAAGCTGATTATTTTGATCTAACTTAAATATATTTTTTTACATTTCAATTAAAATACCAATCAGCATTTTCCTGATGAAAAAAAAGTGTTTTCCAGGCAACCAACAACTTTGAACACAAGTGTGTCTATCTCGGGATTAAACACCTCCACAGTATATCTGAAGTTGTGTACTGATCCATCGAGTGTATATTTCAGTCGCAGATTAGCCGTCGCGCTGAGTAATAAGCCGTTCGCGCCAGGTATGAGTAATTGAGCGGTTCCAATTTAAAACCGGTCAGACAATCTCACGGTATCGGCAAGTATCGGTTTTCCGCACTTGTTTAAGAAGTGGTGTTTGGCCTTGAAAGCACATACGGTACATGTTGGGATCTGAAACAAACTTTTAGTGTAGGGAACATTAACAGTGTACAAATATGACTGGACTCGGAAGATTAGTTTGTCTGGCCTGATAGCTCAATTGGTTACTAATTGGAAGGCCGCAAATTCCTAATGGAAATGTTATTTTCAAGTATTTATGAGGAGTCTAGGTGTTTATGTATCATATGTATGTATATACAATAAAATGGGGTTAGTTGGCGCTATGTGACTTGTCCAAGAATGTTAAATTATATTTCAAATTGTATCTTTATCAGGGATCTGTCGGTAGCTACATCCTCGATAACAGCATCTTTACCTCTGTGATAGAGTGTGGTTAACAGCAAACTCCAAACATAAAATAATGACAAAACTAGCATGTACCCCATATAGGTGGTGTATTTTTTTTGTTTTACTTCCAATAACTTAACTGATTTCCAAGCTTATTTATTTCCTTCACTGCCCACTTACTTTCCTCAGTACACTGTTTAGACTCAGTCCTCAGCGCAGTAGAAATCGAGGCGGTATTTTCGCGTCGCCCGTGATTTACCGAACGTTGCTGTGCCATGCTAACTGCCTACTAACTCGAGCACTGCCTCCTAAACTCGCTCGAAATACTACGAGCGATGTGAGAACGGAAAGATAGCGTTGAATACTGCTTTGTAAGAGTTGTAGCCTAGTATGTAGACGATCTACAGACCATATTAGGATGTCTAGAAAGTAACGACTGACTCTGATGGGGTCCGGTAGTCTTAAAGGCTACTTACTGCTTAAGTGTCTTATTTATTTGAAAGACTTCTTTTGTTCAGTGGTTTCATTTGTTTTAAAAATATTACAAGTTTACTAAACAGGCTTGATACGACTTGAAACAGTAATCTATTAAAAACATACTTTTACATGTCATCGTCTTTACTTTCTTTACAGCTATTACTTACAAAGAAATATCAACGGCTATGTTACAACAGCTATTAAGCATACTGAAAATATATATTTTATTTATAAAAAAAATCTGTGTATAACTTGTGCGATCAGCTGATATATATATATATATATACTATCTGATATAATGAATGTTATAGTATGGAAAATCGCAATATTTTGTCTCGTAAAAGTTATTTATTTTTATGGGAAGAATCCCCCATCAGTTTTGCCATCAGTTTTGATAGTTAATTTAAAGTAACCCCGTGTAAAAATAAGTAAGTAACTCATTAACATTGCAAAGACTTTAAAGTAAATATCGTTTTAAACATTTTGAACTAGGTAAGTAAGTTTTTGATCAAAAACATTACCAATTGAAATCGGTATTCTCCCAAACAACTCTGTTAAACAAAGAAACCAATTTATTTTGCGCTGAAGATTTCCAAAATTTTTTTTGCCATGCTTAGATTACTTTATTTAATAAAAATGTATGTTGAGATATCTACTAAAAGATACAACACAAGAGTAAACGACCCTTAACAGCACATAAGTTATTAAGAACATAATAAATGCTTATTATTTCCCTAACCGCAAAACTTCGCAGGTTCATTGCATTTGGAATCACTTTTCTCTCATTTTCTCCACGTAGAAACTAAAAGTCTCGTAAAGAGGGAAAATAGTTGCAATTTTATTCTAAACCCTTCGAGTGGGACCTAAATGCACTATGCATGCGATTGTGGGATGGCTCAGTATTTTATTTAGATTTTTTAATTTCAGGTCATATTTTTATTGTGTTCATTTTCATTTCATTTCATTAAGTTTAATGAAAAAAAAAATGAAAAAATGTTATCACTATCATACATACAAATCCTATCCTACTAATCCTTACTTAATATTATAAATGCGAAAGTAACTCTGTCTGTCCATCCGCCTTTCACGCTTAAACTATTGAACCAATTTTGATGAAATTTAGTACAGAGATAAATTAGAGCCTGGGTAAGGACATATGCTACATTTTATCCCACAGTTGGGCACGATATAACCTGTAGTCCATACGGGCGGAAAGCTAGTATATATTATACTAGCATCCCGTTCGGGACTTCGTTCCCGTGAGAATTCGGAAAAATTATGTAGCCTATGTTACTTAGGGATAATGTAGCATCCTAATGGTGAAAGAATTTTTTAAATCGGCCCAGTACTTTTTGAGCCTATTCATTACAAACATACAAACATACAAAAATAGGTACAAATCTTTCCTCTTTATAATATTAGTGTAGATGTAGATGTAGAAATGTGAAAGTTTGTGAGGATGTATGGATGTTTGTTACACTTTCCCGCTCAAACGTCTGGACTATGGAGGTAGCTGACACCCTGGATTAACACATAGACTACATAATTTTACCAAATTCCCACGGGAAAGAAGTCCCGGGCGGAAAGCCAGTAAAACATAAATAAAGGAGTCACTACCACTCGACCTTTTGGCCGTCATGAAAAATAAGCAGAAAGATACATCTGCAACAGTTTTCGTGACGACAAGGTAAAATAGCAATTAATAACACGCTTCACCATAATTAGCTTAACAAATATACAGAGCTTTAGGTAAATCTCTTTCAACCTCTCGGGTGCTAAATCAGTCCATGAAATTGAACAACTTTCCCAAGGAACTTAGGTCAAAAAAAAAAATATATTTGATCTCCCATACAAAATGCGCTATATGCTGATGAAGTTTGTATGGAAACTCAAATGTTTTTTTCGTATTTTTTTTTTGACCTATGTTCCTTGGGAAAGTTGTTCAGTTTCATGGATTGATTAAACACCTGAGAGCTTGAAAGAGATTTACCTAAAGCCCTGTATGTCACACGTATAATTATGTTACCTACCCAAGTCAACCCGGTGCTTCATACTCAATTTCACATTTACGTATAACAAACCAGTAAAGATAAGAAGACATGGATGAGAATTTTAACAAACTAAAGTTTTTCCAGAAGCTTTATTCAATAAATCGATGAGTTATCCATTCCTATGCCACATAGAAATTGACTTCTCATCACAACACCCTTCTAGCTTTTGCCATACATGATGTAAGGGACAACTTAGCAAATATTTAAACGGTGGAATCTATCCATAACTATGATCGATTATAGTAATTATTTTTTCCGGAAACGTCACGTTAAGGAGTTTTCGTTATTTACCTAATTTGGCGCTACGCAATGTACGAATGCGATGTTAGGTATGCTTATGTTCGTATTTCACGTTGTTATCATTGTTTTTATCGGAGAATGCAGTATATTAGGCGAAATGATTTTATTTTAAAACGAAAAACATTTAAAAACATGAAAAAAATATTCCTGAGGAAAATTCCACTGGAAAATCATTCAATTTTTTTAGACCAGTTCAGGTTTTTAGTTTTTGTAACCAGACCCTTACACCCTGTATAAATATGTATACATGTAAACATATGACTGTATGTATGAGTGCATGAGCGTCTCCCGACACATTCCCATGCTAATCCCGGGGTAATACCGCCGGGATGTTTAGCTAGATTCCTTCGAGATAGTAAAAGCGGTGAAGGTTCAAAGTATAGGATTATTTTTCGATCATTCAGGGACATAAAGGGGTGAGCTAGGTATATTAGCTCTGTCATAGCAGTGTGATGATCGGTTGAGAATAACACCACCCCATCTCTTTCCGTGGGTGTCGTAAGAGGCAACTAAGGAAACACAGATGAGACCTGCCTCCTAGTAATCCATGCCAGGCAAAGACACTTCATTTTTTTTGAATCAGGTGTCGTCCTATGGTCTCATGCGGTGTGTTAGGCTCTGTAAAGGGCCGTCTGGTTCGCGACCACCCTCCTATCGAAGTCCGACGCCAAACAGCTTGCTGTGTTCCGTCGGTGCGTTGGAGTACCAGTGCCTTTATAGGCATTTTCTGGGTTAACTCACTCCATTGTCGACCTCATCTTTGACCTTAAGGTCAAGATTGAGGTCAAGAGTTAACCCATCTTATAATTTAAAAAATATATATTCTTGGAAAATTCTCACGGCACCATCTAACTCCCAACAAAGCAAGGCTTGTAAATTATGTAGATACTATAATCCTCTTTTGTTTTTGTAAATATGTACATACAAAACACACAATATAGGAGTTCACAAATACTTAAAACATACGATTTTTATAGTTATTAACGATACTAGTGTCGTAGGTAATGTGTAACGTGAGCCCATTTGAAACACGAGCGAAGCGAGTGTTTTATAGGGCTCCAGTTACACATTACCTAAGGCACGTATATTGTTCAACGTTTTACAATGCAGTAGCCGAGGAAAAAAACTAAAAAAAATGTTGTCAAAAACTTACATCGTATAGGTACATCCAAAGTTCTTAAAAGATAGTATTTCCATTTAACGTTCACTGAAAACGTGTTGCAATTGAACAATGTGCACTAATATTTTACGATTAATCACAAAACATTAAGGAATTAACATTTTTATAACACAAAAATGATTTTGTTGAACAAATAATTTCAAATGGCGGGCAAAACAAGGCGAGCAAAATATTTTTCCACAATTATGAGGCAAAGACTAAGTAAATAAAATGCCAATCGCGCCTGCAGAAATGATTAAATAGTTCTATTATTTGTTAAAAATCTGATTTGTTTTATTGAAAAAGTAAAATAAATAATTTACTTTTATATTTTATTTCACTGAAAATCAAGATTTTGGCCACAAATAATTATTTTGTCCGGCATAAAAACTCTTTGGTGTTATTCTATAAAGCCAGTATGAAGCTTTATGAAAAAGGTAACACTCTCACTTGTCAAAAGAGTCACTGAATTATCAAATCAGTTACTCTTTATTGTGTCATACATTTTTGTCAGTATTTTATTCACTTTTTGCTTACTTTTTGTGCATCATTTAATTAAAAAAATTACTTTACTGGATCACAGAATAGCCACTGAAGTTGAATTTTGGTATATGAAAAATGGTTTATTTGCTCATTAGTTCAAATATTTTTTTTCTTTTCATAATCTTCTTCTCATTTCAAAATTACATAACATGACGTGTGTTTTATGGGGTATGTAAACGTACACTCCGTGGCCATGTTACGGGGCCATTTCCGAGCAACTGCATTGTAAAATATTTTTACAATGCAGTTGCTCGGAAATGGCCCCGTAACATGGCCACGGAGTGTACGTTTACGTACCCCATAAAACACATGTCATGTTATGTAATTTTGAAATGAGAAGAAGATTTTGAAAAGAAAAAAAATATTTGAAGTAATGAGCAAATAAACCATTTTTCATATACCAAAATTCAACTTCAGTGGCTATTCTGTGATCCAGTAAAGTTATTTTTTAAATTAAATTATGCATTAAAAGTAAGCAAAAAGTGAAAAAAATACTGACAAAAATGTATGACGCAATAAAGAGTTGCTGATTTGATAATTCAGTGACCCTTTTGACAAATGAGAGTATTATCTTTCTCATACAGCTTCATACTGGCTGTATAGTATGTGACAGCAAAGAGTTTTTATGCCTGATAAAATAATTATTTCTGACGAAAGTCTTGATTTTCAGTGAAATAAAATATAAAAGTAAATTATTTATTTTACTTTTTCAATAAAACAAATCTGATTTTTAACAAATAATTGAACTATTTAATACTTTCTGTAGGCGCAATGGGCATTTTATTTACTTAGCCTTTGCCTCATAATTGTAGAAAAATATTTTGCTCGCCATTATTTTGCCCGCCATTTACAAATTGGACTCTCCCAAGAAGAAGTACAACTCTACAGAACTTGACATTGGCCTAATCAACGAAGGAGAGCCATAGACAAGAAATTGAATTGAATTGCCCGCCATTTAAAATTATTTGTTCAACAAAATCATTTTTGTGTTATAAATGTTAATTCCTTGATGTTTTGTGTTTAATCGTAAAATATTAGTGCACATTGTTGAATTTTAACACGTTTTCAGTGAATGTTGATTAGAAATACTATCTTTTAAGAATTTTGGATACACCTATACGATGTAAGTTTTTGATAATATTTTTTTTAGTTTCTTTTCCTCGGCTACTGCATTGTAAAACGTTGAACAATATACGTGCCTTAGGTAATGTGTAACTGGAGCCCTATAAAACACTCGCTTCGCTCGTGTTTCAAATGGGCTCACGTTACACATTACCTACGACACTAATATCGTTAATAACTATTATTGGTCAGGAATCGAATCCGCAAACATCAGATCGTAGGCAAACATTACCGACTGAGCTAACAAGCTAATGATGGAGATATTTGAATATTCTATTACGTATTAATAAGTATAATCATCTTGACGCATGACGTGTGTTCTTAACGCGAGTTGCTAATACTCGAGGAGGCAAAAGAAGTGTGTTTGGATCGTGCCAAGTGGCAATCTGAGATCTCTGCCTACCCCAATATGAAAAAGGCGTGAGCTTCACCTTAAAATATATCGAATACATGTATGTATATATGTATGTATTCGACATATTTTAAGGTGAACAAAACTAAAATGAAGTAAATAAATCAACTGAAAGTTATGTAAACAAAGCAGTTATAAAAATAAATAAACTTTATTACCATTACCTTTTTAAATTCAGTCAAAAACAATCAGGAAGAAATACTTAAAACAGACTAAAATACTACAGTAAAACAGCAATTCATTTTTCCGTACATCCAATAATATTTTATTGGTGTAAATCTCGTTTCATATGATGGTGTGTCGCGTCATTTTACGTCACCATTTACGTGATGTGACGTTGTCACGTCACGGTACGTTGTGATGTTGACGTCAACACAGTTCACAAGTAAAACAGGTAGTACGTGGAGACCACTGAGCATTAATCACTACGTTTTAGTGAAGACTACGTGTCAGCGTTGAGTAAGAAAGCCTATTTTAATGGATAACCATTTAATGCATCGTAATGGGATTTTGTACACTGGATTATTAAGCGAGTTAGTAATTTGAAGAAGACACTTTATTTTATTTACCATAAGAGGAGGCCTGGGACTTCGTTCCCGTAGAAATTTCGTAAAATCCTTCCTTATTCCTTGCTTACGTTATACTATAACGAAGCTTTGGTCCAAATTTCTCCTTTTTAGAGCCAAGTGTTTGGGCTGGGTGTTGATAAGTCAGTGAGTCAGGATATGCATTTTTATATATTTAGACAATTGAAATATATATTAATCACTAACCCAGGGCTCCGCTGTAATTAGCTGTTCTTTAAGGTGTACGGATCTATGTATAAATAATGAATAAATATCCTTTAAAATAAATAAATTAGATATTTTTTCCATATATTTATGATGCTTATTATGGTCACATGTAGCTTTTTGTGACTACTGTGACGCGACATTCAAGAATCGGTGTAGCGTGATGTCATAAGACGCTTTATTTATTCAGAGGAATTGGATAGGTACTATATCATTTTCAAAGTATTTCTCGTTTTTATAACTTTTGTTACAAATAAGACGAAAGACTTCAGAAAAAGTCACTAACTGCCGTACTCAGAGACGTCAATTAAAGTTAAATACTATTAAACTCTGATGTTGTCTCTTTCACTCTTGTTGATATAAACAAGGATAACATGACATTTAATTACTTCTTAACTTTAATTGACGTCTCTGAGTACGGCAGTAAATGTCTTAAGACACTAAATCACAAAATGCTACAAATCATCAAACATTAAGGCATTTCTCCCTAGATTGTTTGAAGTGGCCGTTTACATACAATTATGAAAACATAAGAATCTAAACCTTGTAAATATTGTAAGCAGGTTTCGCCCTTGTCATAATCTACTTCGAATATGTTGTATGAGTTTGTTGTTCTCCGTACGAAACACAGATGGCGCTAACCTACACGCACTACGCAATGTGCTTAGTAAGGGAATGAGTTTCGCCGCTTGAATTGAAGGCAAGATAGCTCAGTTGGTGAGAGCACCGTCTAATCCTGCCGTCGTGGGTTCAAATCGTATTCCCGCCGGGAATTTTTCTTTCCCTAAAAATTATATGTGAATATCCCTCACACGGGTAAGCGTTTTAAAATACTAAATGTCTTAATTAGTTTCAACCTAACCCGGCCGGTTTGGTCGAGTGGTAGTGACGCTGCCTCTTGAGTGGGTCCTGGGTTCGATCCCCAGTCGGGGCAAACATTTGTGTAAAAAGCAGATGTTTGTTCTCGGGTCATGGGTGTTTGTGTTTGTCTTTGTGTGTTCCAAGGGACCCACGACACAAGGGAAAATCTTAGTGTGGGCCTTTGAGTGTGTAGCGTTTATTTATTTATTTATTTAACCTGACAAAATGTGCTTTTTTTCGACACAACTATGCGTTTACTACCGTTTACATTATTTATAAAGCAATATTTGTGCTTGTTGCAGGTAAGTCCAGCGCTGCAATATCTCTGGATGCACGTCAGGCGCATCCATCATCTGGAACATCAATCATGGCCGGCGATCTACGAGCTAGATTCTACTTCAGGTATTCTACCGATATAGAATCTTGAAGTCGCTATAGCTACCGAATGATAGGAACATTTATAATTGACTAGCATTCTGGCCGGAACTTCGTTCCCGTGGGAATTCGGAAAAATGATGTAGCCTATGTCCATCGGGGATAGTGTAGCTTTCTAATGGTGAAATAATTTTTCAAATCGGTCCAGTAACTTCGGATCCTATTCAATGCAAACAAACAAACATACAAACAAACAATCAAATCTTTCCTTTTTATAATGTTACTAGCTCCCCGCGCGGGACTTCGTTCCCGTGGGAATTCGGGAAAATCATGTACCCTATGTCCATCCCGGATAATGTAGGATTCTAATAGTGAAAGAATTTTTCAAATCGGTCCAGTAGTTTCGGAGCCTATTCGATGCAAACAAACAAACAATCAAATCTTTCCTCTTTATAATATGTATAGATATAGATATAGAATAGAAGTATGGATAGTATAGATCACGTATAGATGAAAACAATTTATGATGTTATCTACGTACTTATTTTACGTTAACACGAATAAAAACACATAGACAAAGATATACAAAGATTTAGGGTAAGTTTTTACATCCATAAATACGCTCACACCTATAATCTGAACGGGGTAAGCAGGGCATCAGTGGTTCTAGCGAACTACTTGATGCCACGTTTGACACAAATTGTGAGGGTTATCAGATGGAACGAGTTGTATAATGGTGAGAGGTGGTCAGACTTTCCCTCATTATACAGCAAACCCCTCGCATCCCTCTTACAGACTTTTATTGTGTACCTGGGGAAAGTAGGTATGCAAGGATCTTTCACTCCCAGTTCAGCGTGGAAGGGTAAGTTTCTTTTATTATAAAAGACATTACTTTGCATAGTCATCACTCCATTTTACCCAATCGTCGAAAGATCATTTTTTGACACTCCGTCTTTAAGTATTTCTGTGCAAATTCACGTCGAGCCATACTGTGTCACAACAAACAAACAAACTTCCACATTCCTCATGTTTGTAATGATTCTGTATATTGTAATAATTTCAATTAAAATATGAGTTAACTAACTTACCATTTACAGAACATATAGTTACAAAACGCTGGTCTAATTAGATCCGAGCAAATGTCTATTTCAACAACTTACAATGCAGCAATCAGTTTCTCCTACAAGGAAGCGACTATAGAGTCTAATAGGGCCAGTTTTGACTTGTTGGCCTATTAGCTCAGTCTATATTGAACAGACAGGCGGGTGCCATTCGCTTAGCTTATTTTATTACTAGCTTTCAGCCCAAGACTTTGTTCCGGTAGGAATTTCGGATAATTATGAAGTTTTTGTGTTAGTCCATGGTGTAAGCTATCTCCGTACCAAATTTTAACAACTTTGGTCTTTTGAGCCGTTTGAGCGTGAAAGAGTAACAAACATTTATACATCTTTATAACACAATATTTATAATATTAATAGGGTTATTTTAAAATTGGGACGTCCAGAAAAGTACCGCTAACGTGACTATTCCAAAATTATTTGTAACTATCCCTAACGCGGATAAGCGTTTTAAAAATACTAAAGTGCGAATCTTCCTGTTACCCAAGTTTTTAAGACTTCTTGAAGTCCTCAGAGAGACAACATAAGTCTGTTAATTCCTACATGGCCGGAAGTATAACCATCTTTGAGACTGTCTTTTTACTGCTTCTGGCTATGTAGAGATGGTGGACCTTTGTTTTCTATGAGACGTTGAAGTTTTTACCGAAAGTGACAGATTTTTATTTTATATGAGTAACTAGCTTTCCACCCGCGGCTCTGCCTGCGTGGACTACAGGTTATATCTTGCCCAGCTGTGAGATAAAATGTAGCCTATGTCCTTTCCCAAGGGCTAATCTATCTCTGTACCAAATTTCATCAAACTCGGTTCAGCAGTTTAGGCGTGAAAGACGGACAGACAGACAGACAGAAAGACAGATAGACAGAGTTACTTTCGCATTTATAATATTAGTAAGGAGTGCGAAATCTAATTGATTTTAGCTTTATTCACTCGTGTCCTATGTTACGTAAGAAAACTTAGGTTTTTTTCCATTGTTTCCTGGTCGTGAAGCAAAAATAAAGAATACTGCAATTTTCACTTGGTCCTCCTGACCATACATTATTAGGATGCCTGAACTCCAAATAAGGCATACCTTGCAAATTATCCGCTCCTAATTAATCAAGAACAGTGCACCTACGCTCACTTTCTACCGCCTTAGCCGGAAAATCATGCTCCTATATTTAATTAGGGTCTTAATGAATTCCATCGAGGTATCTAGTAGCGGTCTAATTAAGGACGCGTACAGCTCTGGCGACGCGTTGTCCGTGCCTGGGGACCGTGTGTGCGAGGTTTTATTTTCTGAAGGTGTTGTGGTATACACTTTACTTGGATCTGAGCCATCCTGATTAGAAGAGTCTGCTGTGTTTTAGCTTAGTTGGACGTTTTTGTATGAAGTACTTCTTTTAAAGAAATATCACATCTTGTACCTCTTCTTTTTAAGTGTGTTTATCACGACTAAAGGTTTCTATTTTTTATAAAACCGTAGACAATGCAATCATTCAAGCTAGGTACGCTTTTTTTGCCAACATTATTTAGTGTTTTATTCTATTTCATTCTAAGGACTACCTTCCTATATAGATTTTTTTTTAATAATAATAAACGCTACACACACAAAGGCCCACACTAAGGTTTTCCCTTGTGTCGTGGGTCCCTTGGAAAACACATAAAGACAAACACCAACACCCATGACCCGAGAACAAACATGTGCTTTTTACACAAATGTTTGCCCCGACTGGGGATCGAACCCAGGACCCGCCGATCAAGAGGCAGCGTCACTACCACTCGACCAAACCGCGGCCGTCATGCGACAGTAACTCTGTTTGTTACGCTTTCATGGCTAAACTACTGAACATATTTTTATAAAATTGTGTACAGAGATAGATTAGACCTTAAGAAAGGACATAGGCTACATTATTATCCCATAGCTGGGCATGATATAACCTGTAATCTACGCGGGCAGAGTCGCGGGTGGAAAGCAAGTAACCAATAATTTAAACTCTTATTTTTTTTCGGAAATTCTTTTTTGATAATTACATTTGTCGATAGTCGCTATTTATTGTATAAACCTGCAGATCAAACTATCATGTAAGTGAAGTTTGGTACCTTGCAACCAGTAAACTAATGTAAAACTACTGACACTACATCATGGTTTATGTAGAGTCGTAGACCCGGGCGATAATAACCGCTTACAGAAGTGAACGGTGAAGCAATAACGTATTGGTACAGTCTACTAGAGTTTATAGGCGCCTGATAAAATGTAATTATCGTTATCGGTACTTATAACTTATATTTTGATCTAAATTTGTGGAATATAGTTAGTTTATGCTATTAACGATTGATCATTTTTAAGAATCAGGCGTTAAGCGAATTATAAATCGAAAAGAGAGAGGTAAAAATTGATTTGTTGCTTGTATGAAAATTGATTTTTGTATTGGATATATGCGTAGGTTCTGGATGGATAGGTTATTTTTATATCAAACTAGCTTTCCGCCCGGGACTTCGTTCCCGTGGGAATTTGGGAAAATTATGTAAGTATCCTATGTTCATCACGAATAATGTAGGATTATAATCGTGAAAGAATTTATCAAATCGGTGTAGTAGTTTTGGAGCCCATTCAATACAAACAAACAAACAAACGATCAAATCTTTCCTCTTTATAATATTAGTATAGATAAACTTTAGATCTCAATCTTGACCTGAAGATTAAGGTAAATAAGTTTTTTTACAGTGGAGCCTTATTTATTAATCTCAAAAAAACCGGCCAAGTGCGAGTCGGACTCGCGCACCGAGGGTTCCGTACAAACCTGCTTAAAGGTATTATAGACCTTATATAAAGGTATTTGATATGAATTTCAATTTAATACCTCTACGTGTTCATGAGGAAAGGGGTAGTAAGTTTAAAATTATTAAAAATATTTTTATGATATAATGTAACTAAAAATTTACGGTTTTCGCAATTTTTCCTTTATCTGTGCTATAAGATGTTGCTTCGTACCAAATTTCAAGATTCTGAGTTCACGGGAAGTACCCTGTAGGTTTTGATTCCCTTGCGAGTGTCGAAAATTTGCGGAAATTCGCGACATAAATGGCTGTATCTTTTGATTGCGTTGGCTTAGAAGTTTGATTTTTTCACAGCTCTAAGGGACAGTAAACTTGAGTATTTAATATAAATTTCAGCTTCATACC
The DNA here is from genome assembly GCA_949987775.1 of Aproaerema taeniolella. NCBI lineage: Eukaryota > Metazoa > Arthropoda > Insecta > Lepidoptera > Gelechiidae > Aproaerema > Aproaerema taeniolella. The sequence continues at coordinate 743,349 of OX465252.1, forward strand.
TCCACGCGTTCCTGAGAAAAAGGGTCTTGACAGACGGACGGACGGACGGACAGACGGACAACAAAGTGATCCTATAAGGGTTCCGTTTTTTCCTTTTGAGGTACGGAACCCTAAAAACGTAAGTGGGTATATCTATCTTCTTATTTCCTTCCCCACAAATTGATAAACCAAATAAATCCTCTGAATATGATTCTTGAATCGCTCGAAGTCGATAGCGCACGGCCGCGCGCAGTCGTGGATCTGATAGCTTCGGACGCAGCGCCATCTATCGTCGCGCGCCCGATCTAAATAACAAACGTCGCGTCGATCGCTGGATAAATCGACGGCGTTTTTCCAGATGCTTGTTAGGGCATAATTAATAGGAAGAATGAAGATTATAAGGCTCTCTTTGTTTTAAGAGTTTATGCAATTTTTTAAAATGATTTAGTGATATTATTAGCATCCACAGGTTTTGTATCCGTAGGTACTCTTGTCTAGATTGAATTTTATTTTTATTTTTTGCTTTACTATATTTTTTTTTTTTTTTTTTTTTTTTTTTTTTTTTTTTTTATTTCGAGACTTATATATCTAGCTTACAAATTCGAGTAATAATCTAAGGCAACAGAGGTACAATAATTGGTACTTAATTACAAAACTAAGGAAAATAATTATTGAGAGTTTATTATAGTTGAAGCTAGTTATGATATGGTAAGAGTTTCCAGGGGTTCCCAAACTAGGCAGGGCCTGTATCTTGGGAAACCATGTTTTATGTTACTTATAGAGTTGAATTGTACTTATAAAATAAAAGAATGAATGAAATTACATATAAGTTAAGAGAATTTAATTTAATTTCAGTAAAGCGTTAGATTGGGAGTCTGTTTATAACTATTTAAACAGGTCAGAATATGTGGTGTGTTCGATGTTGCTTGATTAGGAATCAATAGTTCCGTGCCGTCATAATCCAAAAACTTCAACCAGTTAGATAATTTTGTCTTGACTTCATAAAGTGAATTTGTCTTGAGGCGCAAGTATTTTAAAATATTATTGTAAGTGTACGGAAAAGCGTAATTAGCAAATCTTTTAGCAAAGGTGGTCTTACATGAAGGAAGAGGGGCTCTATATACTCTCCGTCTAATAATGGAGTCATAATCGGGAGATAACATTATAGATTTATGAGTTTCCAAGCAAGCTTTAAGAATGTAAATTTGACGCACTCTGAGGACTTGTGCCTCCCGGTAGAGAGAATCTGTGGGATATCGTACTTTTTTCTTGAGCATTACTTTAAGTACAGCTCGTTGAGCTCTCTCCAGTTCCATAAATGCGGATTTGGCCGCGCAACCCCATACTCCGATACAATAGGAGATAATGGATTCACATATAGCTATATAGGTGGATCTGAGAATATGAAAGTTAGCTGAGTTGCGGAGTTTCTTCATCAGCCCTATAACTTTTCTAACTCTTGCAGAAAGGACCGAAATGTGTGATTTGAAATTAAAATTTTCATCTAGCATTACCCCAAGATATTTCAGGTTCAATGACCTTGAGATAGAGTCGCACTTGCACAAAGTGGAATCTGGTGTATAAATGATATGATCACAGCTATGAATTTTAATTTCTTTGATATAAGACGGATTTGTAGGGGCGGATTTGTGGAAGCAAAGGAATTTAGTTTTCTTTGTATTCAAAGTTAAGAGGTTACTGTTTAACCATCGAACCACTGTGGCCAAACCTAGCTCAGCAGCATGAAGAGATTCAGACCAATTCTCACCTTGAAAAAGAATTGCAGTATCATCCGCATAACATATGGTTTCTGAATTGCTTACATGCAATTGAAGGATATCATTAATATAGGTCGTAAACAGGGTTGGCCCAAGAATACTGCCCTGAGGCACGCCAAATGCAATGTTATTGGTAGAGCTTGTACAGTCACCGACTCGAATAATTTGTTTTCTACCGGAAAGATAACTCTTAAACCACGCCAGGGCCTCTCCCCGGATCCCAAGACCCTCTAGCTTTCGCAGAAGTAACGTGATCGAGACCGTGTCGAAAGCCTTGGCGAGGTCTAGGAACACGCCGATACAGCATTGACCTTTGTCCATGTAAGAGGACACTAGACCAGACACTAATCTGACGGCATCATCCGCAGATTTGCCTCTTCTAAACCCAAATTGCCTAGGGGACAGTAAATTGTTCTTTTCTAAGAAGCTAGTGAGCCGGTTATTAACTATTTTCTCCAGAATTTTAGAAAAGCTGCTTAGGAGTGAAATGGGGCGGTAATTGCTGGGGTCATTTTTGGGGCCATCTTTATGAATCGGAACTACACAGGCCACTTTCCAAGCGTCTGGAAAGGTCCCTGAAGACAAACTTAGATTAAAGATATGCGTTAGAGGTATAGTTATTTTACTTTTTAAGGTCTTTATTAATTTATTATTGAATCCGTCTAAGCCAGGAGCACAATCATTTTTTAATTTAGATATAAGAGATTCTACTTCTTGAGGGTCCGTTGGGGCTAAAAAGAGAGAGTTGGGAGGGCCATTGTTGGTATCCACCTGAGAGGCGAGACTGGATTCGGTTTCATTTGAGTTGATAAGAATATTTTGGGCCAGTTTTGCTCCGATGCTTGAGAAATAATCATTACTAATGTTAAGAGAGCCTACCTGAGTATCTGAAATTGTTAGTAGGTCATTTGGATCAGCCTTTTTTGGTTTAAAGTTGCAAATTTCTTTTATAGCAGCCCAAAGTCCCTTCGGATTAGACCTATTTTGTTCTAATTTGTTACTTTCAAACTCTCTTTTTAATTTCCTTACTAGATTAGAGTAAAAGTTTCTATAACGTTTGAAAGATAGTTGGAGAACCTTATCCTTGGGGTATTGTCTACACAAGGCGTGCAGATGATCTCGGTGCCGAGCACATCGTAGGAGACCTGGAGTCATCCACGGTTCGATATTATATTTATTCCTACTGATTTTAACCATTGTAGTATGCTTATCAACGGCAGCAGCAATTACTTCTTCAAAGCTTGCGACGGCTTCGTTCACGTCTTTGTGTTGACAGACGACGCCCCAGTCAATATGGCTTAAGTCATTGTTGAGTTCCTCATAGTTAATTACTTTCCTAACTCTATTTATTTGTTTTTTCTTGCTTGCCACAATACCCAAAATAATGGGGTTGTGGTCAGTTAGATCGGTATCAACAACTACACCCGTTGCCGAGGACAAGGTTCTTATAAAGAAATGGTCCAAGCAGGCAAGTTTTCGCGTCGGTTTAGTAATAGCAGGCATAAAGCCATGTTCTGCCATTAAGCACAGATAATCCGAAGGGTTCCGACTGCTAGTTTTATCTTTAGCCAGGATATCAATATTGATATCACCTGTGATTACAACGTTGGGGCAATGTTTTAGAGATGAGACTACTTCGTCCAGAGATACCAAGAAATTAGAAGTATTTTTAAAAGAAGGAGAGCGATACAAGCTAATTACCGTAAGTACATTTGGTATTTCTATTAAAAGACAACAAGCGTCAGAGCACGATGGCTCCGTGACTGAGACACTCCACACATCCCTAATGTAAGCAACTATTCCGCCACTTTTGTTTATGTTACGGGTAGAACAGTAGTGTGAGTAACCTGGAATCCTATTTACCTGAGTCGTATCATCAAGCCAGCACTCTGTGAGAATAATAATATCGAATGAGACCTTTGATCTATTTAATAAAACATTAAAAGAGTCAAAATTTTTATCGATGCTTCGAATATTGGCTGTGATTATTTTCAAATTATGAGTTTTATTTATTAAATGGAAGCATTTTTCAGGCGTCGTTAGTTCGCAGCTTATATTACAAGAGTTATCAATGTCAATGCTTAAATCTGAGTTAACCATAATATTCAAAGAGGAATAAGGGTGATTTATGAGGTTGGCGTTGTTGAGAAAATTTGGTGTTTATAATTAGGGTTAAATGAGTGGCTGGTTGCTTTGAAGTGGCAGAGAGAGAAAAAATTGGTTTCCAGAAGCCATCAGACGTCATTGTTTGGTTAGACTTTGCAACAATCTGTATATTATAGACAAGATTTAAATGATAGAGGCTACTAATTTCGGAACAGACACGGTCTTGATAAAAAATTGATATACAATATTTTTTCTTAGAGTATGGTTGGAATTTTATCACAAACATAATGATTTTAAGTATTGCCGAAGAGTCTAGACATAATGAGAAATACTTCAAACATAGATTGAAAGGAATTCTTACAGTTATTAAAATCCACTTACAAGCCAAATCTACACAGACTGCATTGAGAAAGTATAATTTAGACTTAACACGAATTTTTACTAAAGCCTTATCGTTAGGAGCTAGATTGAGGGGGAGTAGGCGGGGCCGAAGCCCTGTGTTCGGGGCCGTTCGTAGTAGAGTTAAGGGTCAGCTTGTCCAGGATGGAGTCTGAGGAGACACGCAGTACAGAGCTGGTTTCACTTCTTCTCATGTAGATGTTCCCGTTACTTGTCCAAACAAATCTGAACTTAAGTTCAGCTCCAAGTGCTCTCGCTCTGCTGAAGAGAATTCTCTTTTCTTTGGTTAGATGCTCGTTGATATACAGTTTCCGCGGGTTTCCTGGGATTCCTAACATATCAGAGGTTATGTTTCGACGGACCCGAGCAGCTCGAAGCAGATTGTCGCGTGGTAAACGGCGGGTCAACGTGATAATCACCGGCCGCGGTCGAGAGTTTTCACCTGACTGGCGCAGCCCCATACGTTTTACGTCGTCCACATCCGTCTCATTGAGTTGTACGCCGAGCTTAGCTGAGAGAGTGGTTACTAACATAGGCAGGTTTTCTCCGTTGTGTTCTGGGATGCCCGAGACTTCTACATCCTTTAGAAAGTGCTGCTGCTGCCTGTAGTTGAGCTCTTGACGGAGCTCTTGAACCTCGGCTCGCAAAGCGGTGACCTCCGCTTTGTACGTTTCGATCTCGCTAAGCTGCTTCTTCATGCCTGCAATCTCTTGGCGAAATTCACTCATGTCGAGCGAGGCGTCATTGAGAGACTTAGTGAAAGTGCTCAGCTGATTTTGCATATCTTGGAAGGATTTCTTAAGCTGCGAAATTGAGCATTCGAATGATATAAACGTCGCAAAAGAGGTGTCAGGGCTAACTTCGGGTGGAATGTTTTTGTATGCAGAGGTATTAGCAGTTGCTGAAAGCTTAGTTTCTGGTGGTTTATGCGGTGATGGACGAACCACCGTTGAGTCTGTAATGCGCTCTTTATTTTTTAACTGGCAGCTGGGGCAGTTAAAACTGTTCAAAGGATTTGTGCGAAAAGCTCGAAGCTAAAAAAAAATTTATTTTATACCTACTCCATAATTTATGAATTTTGAACACTTGTTAGTGACGGATGAATATAAAGGATAAAATGATTACGATCATTTATTTAGTTTAGGATCTCCATTACCAAACAATTCAGCTGATTTTAAGTGTAACTTATTTTCTGCAATCATATTAATTATTTTATTTAATTACTGTATACAAGTAAATTCATTAGAGATAGACTTATTTATCTACTAATTCTAGCATATAGATAAACCTATATCTGATTTATTTATTTACCATCAAAATAACTACGTGAAACTTGAGAAACAGAAAAAGTTACTTCATAAAATTATACTTCAAAGAAACAATTCCTTAGCCATACTTTAAAATTAATGACGTCTCTATTTAATCCGTGCCCTATGAGATGTTTCCCAGCAAAATGAGGGCTGTTAACGCGCCTTTAAGAGCGGTTCAGTAATGGGACCTCTCAATCTTAACCGCCTTTATTAATTTTGTGCCTTTGTAAACTTATTTCTTAACTCTACAGAAACAATTAGTTATATTTTTATTTTATTTATTTTAAGCGTTAGCCCAAAAGTTTTTTTTTTCAATTAAGTAAAATAACTACAATAATAGTTACATTGGACATTTTCCGATTGAGTATTTGCTACACACTCGACTATAACTACACGATAAAAGTAAGAAGAAATTGTTGTCATTATTTAAATTTAAATCTAAAGGCATAGGATAAGTTACTTCAGGCATAGGCCGGTTTGGTCGAGTGGTAGTGACGCCGCCTCTTGATCGGCGGGTTCTGGGTTCGATCCCCAGTCGGGGAAAACATTTGTGTAATAAGCAGATGTTTGTTCTCGGGTCATGGGTGTTTGTGTTTGTCTTTATGTGTGTTCCAAGGGACCCACGACACAAGGGAAAACCTTAGTGTGGGCCTTTGAGTGTGTAGCGTTTATATTTATTTTATATTTTATATTTATAGGTAATCCTGGTTTAGTATCTTGTCATGATATCATCGGTCTCTGCTTATGCTTAGCTTTTAGTAACTGATGACGCTACCTAAACAGTATATGAGATGTTATAATCAAAACAAACTGCCTAAGTTGATATGCATTTCAGTCCTTTTTTGTCCTGTTTAGTCAAGTTCCCACAAGGCCTAGTTTTTTAAACATCTTGATACATTTGAAACAGTTGTCGTTACATTGTTAAACACACAACCTAGCAAACAACACCTACAGCTAACAGGGCTAACATAAACCTACAGATAAATAGTCCATCGTCAAAAGAATGTCGCTGTACCCCGAGACACTTCGTTGGCAAGTCCTGACCTCCGCCATAACGTTCAGTTTTTGTCTCCGGTCTCCTCCATAAATTATTCTAAATCGGACCCTATTAGATATTCAGAGGTTAAAACGGAGTATGCTAAAACATGGTGAGGGCTGATCGTATATCAATCGTTTCGATAGCGATGCGGTTCGTATGGGGAATACAGTAGGAAGATTTGCGAATAAACCAAGGTTAAAGAGCAAATGTAATTGTAGTAATTGAGATATTTTAAGTAGGTAACATGAAGTCTGCTCTACGAAAATAAAGCATTTTTTGTCTTTGAATGGTGCTAGGAGAAAGTAAGAATTAGTGTTTAAAACACTATTGATTTGTTATTATTTTTTCATTGCTGTGTCAGAAAGTGATTTTTGATGTATTTTACCAGAACATTTTTTGTCATACATATGCCAGATCATTAAATTAAGTACCACATTTTCATAACAAAACCGTTTACGTAGATTCGCGGCCCTCTTAACTGCTTAATTTGTATTTTTACTGTTTGAAATGTATGTTTTAGAAGATATACCGTTTTCATGTAATATGCTAAAATGTATTTTTCATTCTACTGAATAGTTCTTTCTAAATGAATATAATATTAAAACCAAAGCTCTTATAATGTAAATACTGAGATTTTGTATTTTGTAGCGTGAATCGTGTCCCATACTGTCTCCTCTTTGTCGCTTGTGGTCCTTTAGTTTCAGTTCCAGGAAACAATGCGTGCGAGTCGCTACCTACCTGTTGTTGTGCGTACGATTTGTGGCCGCAGATTTGTTGGAGCATTTCAACATTCATATCGGCTGTTGGGCCAGTGATGTTGGCGAGCTTTGGCAAATATTGGTCGAAAAATTTGACTGATTTCCTTTATAATATGACTAAATTGGCAACAGGTTTCTTCGTCCCAATTAAAATGTTTTCCAATAGATATTTTCCCAACCACCCTGTTCTACACTCTTATTAACATAGCTATCTCAAGCTGTTGAAAGTCATCTGGTTTAAATTTAAGCTCAAGGGGGCTACCATGAATCGTGAAGTCGATTTCGACGCGACGAAATCGATGTAACTTCATACACACATTGCTTCAGAATTATAGCAACTGAAGGTGTAAACCAAATGTAGCAATGTACTCCATCGTTCAGTCGAAATCATTCATCAACAATCATCGCTGTGTAGCTCCTCTTCACAAAATTTGTAAGAAAGTATGGTGTGGGTAGATTCATATATTTAGATGAGTTATTAACGGATTGCCTAATACAAATTGCCCACAATACGTTGGTTGTAAGACGTAAACTCCGGTCACTAGGTATGTAAATAACCGTCGAAATGATAATTCGTCTAATGGAGTCACCATACTCACCATACATACATAATATGAGCGGAACAATGTTGGCCAAACTCTTAGAACACATTTTACAAGCAACGAATGCAAACAACGCACCGCACACAACTGCAGCCGATTTCAATGATATCATCGAAATAAATCTTGCCGTGGTAAGGCACAAGCCTTTTGTTTTAGAGACGAAGATATATGCGCTTGCGATTCGATACCGAGAATAAGGGCAGATAGCACTGACCTTGAGACTGGACTGAATAAATATGGGGCTTAGTGCATTCCGATGTCCATAATGCTACCAAATCACACACACATAAATCCTCTGAATTTGAAAATTTACATACAATTGGGGAGTAATAACATCCCAACAATGAAAGAGCTTCTGTCTCGATTCTGTAACTAAGTAATAGTTTTGAAGTTTTCTGAATAGTTCTGTCTACACGAATATAATATTCAGAATGCAGATCCTACCCAACACATGCCTAAAGCCCAAAGAATGAGTAAAATGGTACGAGGACGCGATAAAACTATGATGACATGTTCGAAATTAACTCTTCAAAATATTGAGTCATATTGAGTCATTGTCTCGATTGAAGAAATAAACACCCCACCGGGTATAAAAGGGCCTTCAAGACACAATCCCTTGTCTCATCATTGATCTGGCATCTCCATATTTCTCAGTCCACATAACGCAAATCAAAGCTCATTAAGTCGCATTCGCCCCCTCCCACATCTCATGGAAATGAAGACTTAAGCCTAGCACAATAACGTCGTCAGTCGCCGTATGTCACTGCCGACAGACTTACTCCGGCCCACCAGACATGTTTATTCAAATCTTAATGCCGTAATATTTAAAATTTATATTCACCATCTTGTATCTATTCTTGTCGGTTTTATTTTGAGTTATCGCTGATTGCTTTTAGAAAAATCCTGGAAGGTACAGATGGTGGACGCCGTCATTCAAAAAGAGTCTATAAACAATAAATTCAACTTAGCGCAAGAAACTTATTATGTCCGGGCATAAGTTCGGATGATATAGTAAGCAATAAATTGGTCCTTGTGACATCGGAATCTATCGGTGGTAGACAGGTAGAGGCAGGGAACATAAAATTAAATTAGATATTTTTGAGAGCGTCAGTGGGGGCTATTTATTTATTTTACGATAGAGTCGACATATTGTTGATGCGTTTTTTGTGGCATGTATCGAGAGTTTACGAGTTTAGTGGGAGGGGTGCAACGTTATTGACTAATCGTGTGGAAATTATTTCTTGAGAAAGAAAATAGTAACGTTGTTTCTACAAACTCATTCTCATGTCCTTTCATTTAATATATATTCAAACTCTCGGTTTCCTATTTTATTGGTAAATAGCTTTCCGCCTGGAACTTTGTTCCCGTAGGAATTTGTAAACATAATCTAACCTATGTGTTATTCTGATGTCTTAGCTACGTAACTGCAAAGTTTAATCAAAATCCGTCCAGTTGTTTTTACGTGAAGGAGAAACAAACATCCATCTATCCTTACAAACTTTTGCATTTAACATTAGTAGGGTAGGAGTAGTAGGATTACCTGTAAGGAACAAGAGGAAGAAATATTTCTAATCATATTGTGCCATTTCATTCAGCAAATTGATCACCTCCATCACAATTATTAATATCAATGAATTCAATTCAAAGCAGACTAGCAACACCATTTCTTCGAATGAAACCGAAGGCGTATTATTTCACGTGTCATATCATGTGCAATTATTCAATTGTCATATTCATGTGCCGTGCCATTGCATGCATTTCTCAATTGTCGGATCAATGTAGTCTTTGGCGAGACGAATGCGACTTTTGGCACCGGTTTACGAGACTCGACAATTTTATGATGCGCTCTGACATCATATTTTTTGTACTTTATTTTGTTAGTAAAATCATTAAATTATATTTCTTTATGACTGGATTCAATTTCATCTATTGTAACGATATCGCTTAAACTGATTTTAAAAGAACTTAGAAAATTTGTAATGCGATTTAAAAGAACAACCTCAGAGTTTCTTGCCTGTTCTTCTCTGAGGAAGACTGCACCTTTGCGAATAGGCGTAGATAGTCAGTAGGGTCAAAATATCGAATGCGTATGTATGTATTTAAATCGTTTAATGTGTGTTTGTATGTATTTCATTGTAATCTTGACTTGTTTTAAGTGGCATCCTGAATGTCCTATAAAATAAAGATTTTTTCTATTCTATTCTATTCTTAATTTTTTTACAGATAATAGGTTGCTCTTGACCACAATCTAGCCCTGGGGTGGAGATGTGGTCAAGGATGTAACAAGTTCAACCAGAAGATACTCTCTCGAGTTCGAGTTCTCTCGAACTTTAAAGATATTCGGGTTAATTATGAGCCCGGAAATACACACGCATTCCTTTCCTTAGCGGTGCGCGATATAAGATTGAGAAGCGCTTAATACGGATTCTTATTGAACTTAGGCTGTTATTAGGTAATCAATAGCCATCTTTTTTTATTTAGTTTCAAACAATATGGTAATTTGTCGCAACATTTTCTGTTTTTATCAATAATTGTTTGATTGTTATAAATTAGAGAATATTACAAGGACATACTACAATATTACAATATTACTTCGTACGTAAGAGACAATTTGAAAGCTTGTCTTATTTTTAAGAACTAGTACCTATTTCCAATGCTGACGTGTATTATGTGAGGGATATACCTAAACCACTCTTCCATGTTATTCAAAGTAATTGTTTCGGATGTTAAATCGGTTAAAATGAGACTACTGCATTCATGCCGTTTATTTTCGGTGCTATCAAAAACTGGGATGTATTGAATGACATTATTAATATCACAATGCACTGCAAACCTATGCAGTTTTTATGTGAAAAAATTAAGGTAATCATTTTTTATTATTATTTTTATTAATGAGAAATCCGTATATGAAGTGATAACGAATGTTCATATATACTTAGCGAATGCAACAGTGGCAAGTTATATGAAAGAATCTAGGTAGTTTAAAACGAAGCTGCAGGCATTCTCCAATTAGAACAACTCTGAGGCAGTTATCTTCGAAAAATAATTACAAACTTAGGCGTTTGGTATTCAAGCACGCCCTGAATAGAGTGGCAGTGTTTTATGTTGATCCACTAACTAATAAATATCTCTAGATACGTATTAGTTAACGCCTCTCCGGTTGATCTGTACAGCGTATCATCAATTACATACCTAAATACCACTTCGAAAGATCTATTAAAATTTATAATTGCAGCTATTATTAATGTCTGAAAATAATGAAATATTATTACGATCTAATAAATAGCTATTTTGCCACACCTCTGGATCGATAAATCAATCCCTAGTTCGTAGTATCTGGGCAGTGGATCACGCGCAAAGTGCCGGACTGTCATAGGTGCGCGCGCGCAATTAAGACGCGCAAACTGATATATCACGCGATTAGTGCGCGAATTATGCCCCCGTCGCCATTTTCGTTATGACACGACATTTCGTCGGTGCGTTTTGGCGTGTTATTCCCGACGCTTTGTGGTTTTGTAGGTTTTGGACTGTGATTGGCTAAGAGTTACTAGCTGAGGAAAGGTTTCGTTCTCGTCTCATGTGCACGAGATTTGTGCATCTCTCTATAACAGTGTCACATGAATAAAGTAGCTAATATAGTGTGAACTAAATCCCTGTGATGATAGTTTGGATTGCGCAGAACTAGGGACATTGAATGAAATAATTTAACGAACTCCTTGTGTGCTTTTGAATTATAGCCGTAGTAAACATTTTACGATGCTAAATTGCACCTTACGGATGAGATATAGTTTTAATTTGGTAGAAAACCAACCTAATACTAAAGTATTGAATGGTAGCAACAGAAATTATAAACATTTATTTATACTTTATAAATAAATCACTTCAAATGTGTTTCGGAAGGATTAGTATCAAGTTAACTTTTGAAATATTAGAGGAACAGGCCTCTTAATAGATGAAAGCACCAATTTTTCAGTTCTATAATCGTTGAAAAGGGTTCTTCTGAAACAGAACCGTCACTATCACGTTGACAACTACACGACTCCGGAGAAAAGTATTGCTATGCGAAAATAGACTTTGATGTTTTGATAATTAGGGCGTAGGAGAGGGAAAAGTAGAAGTTTACACGATTGTAAGAGGCGTGAGACATCTGTCATTGACTAACAAATGCAGACAGTTATTGATGTGCGCATGGACAGTGAAAAACGCGGAATCGTGCGTCCGGCCGGCGCGCGACTATTTTTAGTCGCAAGCGCAGCTGTCGCGTCGCGTCTATGTATCAAATCAAACCACTTTTCAGCGTGTACGCATCTTAGAATAACCTTATAAATCACTTTGTGTGAAGGCGGAATTTTCTCGCGTGCGTGATATAATTGTGAAATATTTCGACAAGTCTGTTCTATTTCTACAGCTATGACATGACTGATATAATATGTAACAGTTTCTGAATCAACAAGTTTCAAAGATTTTTTTTTTAAAGTCTTTGTCCAAGTCTGAGTAAAAACTCAAAACTGACATACAGTTATGCTGTTTGTAACTTCCAAGCATTGAAACTCAAGTACCATTAATAAAGTGGTCCGCTTAAAGTGTCTCATCTGCACATAAAAATAACTTCTAGTCTATGCGTTAACCTCTCTTCTATTAAATTAGCAAGAGAGTAGGTAGGCGGTATGCGAATCAACCGTTGATATTTTCCAAAAAGTAACTTTTGCAAACAGAAAATATCTGGAGTTTTTGACTGTTTAGCACCTTACTAGCTCTATAACAAAAATCCTCATTGTTGGATAAATCCACCTTCGTGCTACATGAATATGAATGTTTTATCCACTTGAGTAGCTCTTTTACATTATAGCATAAAATATTAAACACATATTTGACTGTGTCCAATGTGACGGTAGCCTCACTGCTCAAAAGCAGTCGATCTAGTCCCCGGGAAGCGAAACCGAGGATGTCATCCACATACTAAAACATTTTTGGTGTTGAATAGTAATTGCAGGGCGTCATAAGATAAGCTGTGAGAGAAATATTATTATGACGTCATCAGCCCATAAATACCCCCAGCGCGGAGCAAAGACCTCCTTTCGATACATTGAAGGGGTTTAGACCATTATGATAGGTCACCACGCTTGCCTAATGCGGATTAATGGACTGCCTTTCGAAAACTGAATTTTCTCAGAGCTGTTTTCAATGTGATCTGTTCCTTTTCTTTATTATAAGATGGGTTAAACTCTTGACCTCAATCTAGACCAAGGTCATAGGTCGACGATGGAGCGAGTTACCCCAGAAACCTTCACCGCTGAGTAAGTGATAATTAATGAGTTTGTACATAAATTCGAAAAGACAAATTAAATAGTACAGGTCCAACTAGGGTTTGAATCTGCAACCTCTAGGATTTGAATCAAAAGGGGTATATTTTTTGGATATTACCAGTCAATTGACGGCTGGTTTGGTCGAGTGGTAGTGACGCTGCCTCTTGATCGGCGGGTCCTGGGTTCGATCCCCAGTCGGGGAAAACATTTGTGTAATAAGCATTTGTGTGAAAAGCAGATGTTTGTTCTCGGGTCATGGGTGTTTGTGTTTGTCTTTATGTGTGTTCCGAGGGACCCACGACACAAGGGAAAACCTTAGTGTGGGCCTTTGAGTGTGTAGCGTTTATTTAATTAAGTTTTATGACTCTACACGAAAACGCTCAATCACAGAAATTCATATTATAACTTTAAATTTAAAAATAAAGACCTAAAATATGACATATATTTGTCATTACATTTTCGACAGCAGACATAATACACGGTACACCTGTATCATCTTATCCTACGCATGATAAAATAAATGTTTTATTAAGACTTATAATACGATAAATAAGTTCATAAACCCGAAGAATTAAGCCCGCCGAAGCGCGGCCGTACAATTTGCCATAAGTCAGCATTTTTTATGGAATGTCCTTAACATTATTTACCTGTTATGATTATAATATTCCGGCTATACCTAACAACAATGTATTTGCTTTTCAAATCCATCCTATCATCAACTAAATAAGGTTGAAAATGAACCAGCTGGTTTTAATTTCCGTTTGGTCGTAAAATGTCAAATTCTGAGCTTTGATAAAAAAATAGATACTTGCGGTCGTGACAGGATTGATTCACGATGTTTTGACAGTTAGCACGAAGTCGATGATAGTCAAGCAGTTAAGAATGTTTTTATTTTAATGGCATTTGTCTAGGTCGTCCTTTCTTAACTTTGGGATTGCTCAAGAGGCGTTTGAAATCTGTTTTAAAAATATTCCTATATTTCATAGTTTTAATAAGTAAAGTAAAGTAAATAGTAAATAATAAGTTTATTTGACACTACAAAGATAGCCAGCACATTAAAATATTTTACAAGGTTTGTCCACTGAGCTATATTATTAGGGACAGCAGCCACTTAAAATAGGTTTGATAAAAACCTGTGCTATAAGTGTCTGCTTTACAACTTGTGTAATAATTTACACATTATAAATGATTAGACGTAGACATCCATACCTAAGGTGTATGTATGTACATACAACTCTTTATCGCAAACTCTTACACACTAATACAAAAGAAACATAGCAGTGTGCAAAGGCAGACTTATCCCTAAAGGGATCTCTTCCAGTCTACCTGAGATATGGTAAGAGAGAATCAGAGGCGGTGCAAGCTATAACGCAATAATGTGTGCATTACCTGCCTTTAATAAATAAATATAAAAGTAGGTAATATTGAGCATACTAACCTATTCTACTATATACAAAAAATAGTATAATATACAAGTATAAAGATATTAACCTTTATATCAAAGTAAAAAGTAAAAATAAAATAGATTTTTTTTTCAGGATCTGCCTACAGGTTTCTTTATGTTAATTGTCTAAAGATCACAGAAAAAATCAATGGAATACGAAAAAAAAGCTGATGAAACATAAACTAGGAGCACCGGTAGATATAACACTAAATCATAAACATAAAAACAAAAAGGTACAAAGAATGGCCGCGGTGGTAGAGACAGGACATAGATCACAGAACAATGACACACTAGTCAGATAACGTTTATAAGTCATGCACGTTTAACTCAAGGTTATAATAATGTTAAAATGTTGTGCTGGCAATTTATTTAAAATAAAAACAATTCAATTTTATTAGATGCACTAGATACTCGTATATGTTTTGTAGCATCGCATTAATTAATGAAGGGTTTCCGTAGAAGATTACATCCATATGTATGGATGTTTGTAACAATTTGTAGTATTCTTCTCTTCCTGTATTTTAGTTAGTTTCTATTTCTTGTTTTATTTGTTTACATTGTATTTTGCATTGTCACAGCGGTCATGTCATTAGTCTGTCATAAAATACAGGAAGAGAAGAATACTACAAATTTCACGCTCCAACGACTGGACCAATTTTGATAAAATTTGGTGTGGCGGTAGCCGAACACCCTGGATAAACACATACGCTACATTATTTTTATAATTTCCTACGAAAAAGTCCCAGGTGGGAGCTAGTAAAAGCCAAATAAATATTATTTTCTGTGCAGAGTACAAGTTTTTTTTTTATCTTTTCGTTCGTTTAATAAGAAAATCTTCATTGATATTACATAATTTTGAAATTATGGAACAGTAGTCAGTACTTGAAATAATTAATTTTCATATCTACACCATCTGATCTCGGCACATTATAGAGAGGAGAACGGGAAGAAATGGCTTGGAATCTATAAATCTAGGGAGGCGATCTTGGGCCATCACAAATATGTCAGAGCGGGGGCCATAAAACGTCCCGAGTACATCCCTGGATAGTTTATTAGAAGTTACACAATGAAAATATGTTATTGTTGTGCCGATTGATGCAACCGTCTTTTTAGGTTCGTTATTATTGTATAATATTCATAATTTACAATGATAGCTATTCTAAATCTGTGATTTACGTCAATGTGAACCTTGGCGTCCAGGTAAAGTTGATCTTGGGTTTTTGAGAGATATTTAATCTTTATTAGTATTCGTATCAATGATAAACATTGACCGAAACAAATAAAATCAAAAGGCTTAAATTATACACTGAAAGTGACATAGATGTAAAATGTTAAAGAAAAATAGTGTTCTCTGATACTTCTTTTAGTCGTGTTCTAGGTCTTTTAATATATTACAGGCGTTTCCCATCAAAATTTTAAAGAAAACTGATTTTTCCCTACCAACATTTTGAGACTATTCTCGGTAACGCGAAAACAAATAAAATAAATAAAACAGGCAAGTGCGAGTCAGACTCGCGCACGAAGGGTTCCGTACCATTACCTATAGAACCGGCCAAGTGCGTGTCGGACTCTATAAAATCCATTATCTCTATTAAAACGGCAAAAAAACCACGTTTGTTGTGTAGGAGCAACAAACGTAGTTTTTTGGCGTTTTTATAGAGATTTATTAAATATTTAATTTATTAAATATTTAATTTATTCTACTTTTTAGTATTTGTATTATAGAAGCAACTAAAATACATCATCTGTAAAAATTTCCACTGTCTAACTATCACGGTTCATGAGATACAGCCTCGGACAGACTTATCTATAAAAACGAGCAAAAAAATCACGTTTTTTTATGGGAGCCCCCTTTAATATTTATTTTATTCTGGTTTTTAGTATTTGTTGTTATAGGGCAGATAGAAATACATCATCTGCGAAAACCTCAACTGTCTAACTATCACGGTTCATAAGATACAGCCTGGTGACGGACGGACGGGCGGACAGCGGAGTCCTAGCAATAGGGTTCCGTTTTATACCTTTGAGTACGGAACCCTAAAAAAGGAAGATTATTAAAACAACATTAAGCAACTTATTTATTTTTGGAAGCGATGAGTATAATAATGATAGAGTAAGTATACCTAAGCATTGAAACGGACGACAGATGAAACAAAACTATACTAATTTGACCTTTGTTTATAAACCCAAAGTTAACTGTGTTCAGAATCTCCCTAATATGGACAAAAATTTAACAAAAAATTTAAACAAATATTAGTGCTTGATAAAAAAAATCGGCAATGTACTTTAACACTTGCATTCTTTTATTTACTTACTAGCATTCCACTCGGGACTTCGTTACCGTTGGAATTCGGGAAAATTATGTAGCCTATTATGTAGTTACTCAAGGATAATGTAGCATCCTAATGGTGAAAGATTTTTTGAAATATCGGTCCAGTAGTTTTTGAGTTTATTCGTTACATACAAAAATACAAATCTTTCCTCTTTATCATATTAGTGTAGATACTCTGAGGTAATGTGTTCCTAATTCTATCGTACCTATACATACAAAATCAAAACAATGAATATCAAGACAGGTAAAAAAAAAACAAACCATCATTGACTATAAAGTGATAAAATATACCGTTTTAATTTTTCGAAAATCATTTACAAAAAATGTAAAATGATCGTAAAAAAATCCGAAAACAAGTTTTGAAACAGTGTCGCACTATAATTATAAAATACTAGCTGATGCCCACAACTTCGTTTGCGTGTTAATTTTTTTTTGTACAGAGTACACAGATTGAAAACATCTAAGTATCTTACGTGATTTAGATTTTTACATACAAAAGTTTTTTCCCGCTAACTCCCGTTCCCGTGGGAATTTTGCAATATCCTGTTGCAACTAAGATTTAAGTTTACTAAGGTACTCGTACCTGCATGCCAAATTTCAAGCGTCTAACTTAAGCGGTTTAGATTTTTCATACAAAAGGATTTTCCCGCTAATTCCCGTTCCCGTGGGAATTTCGGGAATTCCTTTCTTAGTGCACCTCTACGGTACCTAAGCTACGTCCCTTCCATATTTCAAGTGCCTACGTTTAGCCGTTTAGGCTGTGCGTCGGTATGTCAGTCAGTCAGTCAGTCAGTTTCTCCTTTTACGAGTATATATTTAGAAGATTGCCACACCGTTTCTTTTGAAGGCGACAATTTCTGTGCACATTACACAATCATTTTTGGACAAAAAATATTAATATTTTGGAATTTTGGTTATTATCATAACAGAAACAATCAAAACCACCTACCACGAATAAACTAAAGACGATTTTTATGGTTTTTAAATTGAATCGCTTTACTTTTTTACTTAAAATAATTTTATGTTTATTATCATTTTATTGGTTTAAACACTCAGCGTTTCACAACAAGTTTTTAAAAGTAATTTTAAAATATTGTGGAAGGGTAAAACGGTAAGCAGGTACAAGATAACCGTAAAATAATGCTATCAAGTAATATAATATAATAAAAATAAAATGAAACACAGATTTTACTAAGTTAGCGATTTTTTACCTTCATCAGCCCATACACGTCCCCGCCGAGGGGCACAGGCCTCCCTTCGAAACACGAAGGGGTTTTATGCCATAGTTCACCACGCTGGCCCAATGCGGGTTGATGGACCGCTCGTCTTTCGAAAATGAATTTTCTTGGACGGGCGGGTTTCATCACGAAATCACCATGTTTTCCTTCACCGTTGAGCAATTGATAACTAGAAAATCTGAAAAGACGAATTTAGTGGTACAGGCCCGCACCAGGATTTGAACCCACGACCTTCGGGTTACAAGTCTGGCTCATTACCAACTGGGCTATCACTATCGTGATTCCTTCATTTTTTACACATTGAAGGAATCACAGGGTGGTTTCTAAGAGTGAATATGGGTGTTTTTAAAAGAATTTCCGAATTTAAACAACTTTCCTGAGGAACCCTATAAAATTATTTAAAAAAAATCGACTTCTTGCTTACTTAGGCAATGAGCTGATCACTCAAGTTCTATGGAGGGGCAACAGTTTTTATTCATATGTCAACCTATTTTCTTTGAGGAAAGTTGTTCAGTTTCACACCCTTAGTTTTCGCTACCTTATTATAATAATCGCCAAAAATACATAATTTTCATAAATTCAAGCTGGTATTCGCAGAATGGCGTAGGCAGAGCTACAAAATGAATACGAAAGTTACTTGCAAATAAAACGTAAGTGAGTAGGTTCATATGTTGTTAATAAAGGTAATTCTTTAAATTATTTTCAAAATGGCCGCAATCAAAAGTCCCAATTAGTAACATAAACTGCATACATAACTTACTCAGGTGAATGAAACCTGAATATTTATCTCGATCAAGCGAACGCCAATTTTATCGCATAAAATTCAGTGAAATACGACAAATGTCACAAAATTAATTCCTACCTGCCCTACTAATGACATGTCATCGAACGAATCAAAAATGAAATCCGATGTACGGTCAAAAACAAAAGTGTAACAATGAAAATAATATTATAAACAAATAAATGCCGCAGATTTTTCTATCCTTAAAATTATTTGTTTTAGAGAAAGAAAAATAATCAAAAAATATATACCACACGAGGGCAAGCTCTTAAATAATACAAAAAAAAAATTAACCTTTTTACTAACAGTTTTCGCACTGTGTTCGTTAAGATAGGGACACTTATAATTTGACCTTTTAATTTTTTTATGTTCTGTAGAAAATTAGAAAAGACTGCAGAGGGAGTTTTGGAGAGAAAAAAATAATGGTTTTGGCAGTAGGACGACATAATGTAATGGGAACCTTTGCACCAGGGATGACGAGGGGCTGACTTCTCGATTAGTGTTATTTATTATTTTGACAACGATACATCTAATTATTATTTGTACATACAAACATTATTTCTAAATGACACTTTCAGTGATTTTTGCCCTTTACAAAAAAAGCTTCATTTTTTATATTCAGCACAATCTCTATGTATTAAAAATGAGAATGAATTCCAAAATAAAATGAATTAACATGGTATGATTACAAATAATAACTTTATTTGCAACAAAAGACATGTCATCAAACTTTTCAAAAATCGAATTTATACACTCAAGTTGAAAACTATGCCAGTGCAGACGACTTGATAAATATAAATAGGTACAATTAGCGTTGATTTATCCGCCAGCCGCCGGCTTAAACTCGGCGATTAATACCGACATCTGCTTCAATCGATCCTACCCGACCTTTAGCTTTTTTCCGTGGCTGTACCTATCAGGGGTATGCAATTCATTTGTTATGTTGACCTGTTTTGGTTTTCAAAATGTTGCTTTACTTGTTTGTCAACTTATTTAGCTTATTTTATTAATTAAAAAGTTTGGTTTATTGATAAAATAATTAGTGGATCGCTTTTTCTACGTAAAAAAACTTTGAAAATAATGTTTTTTTTTACCAGCCCATATACGTCCCCACCGAGGGGCACGCGCCTCCCTTCGAAACACGAAGGGGATTTTTAGGCCATAATCCACCACGCTGGCTCAATGCGGGTTGGTGGACCGCTCGTCTTTTCGAAAATTTTCTTAGACGGGCGGGTTTCATCACGATGTTTTCCTTCACCGTTGAGCAAGTGATAATTAGAAATCCGTACATAAATCCGCAAAGACGAATTTAGTGGTACAGGCCCGCACCAGGATTTCAACCCACGACCTTCGGATTACAAGTCTAGCTCATTACCAACTGGGCTATCACCATTTATTATGTAAAGAAAATACTTTTAAGTGTGATAGAGCTATACCACGTATAATTAATATTGTAGTAACTATGAATTACTAATAACTAAATGAGTTCTGGTGAAGATAAGAAAAATTCATATGGTTGAATTTTTAATTTGCATGCATTTCCTTATTAGGTTTATATTTATATTTATACCATCTAATATACTTTGTCAATCTATTTCGTCTACCCAAGAATTGCCCGAGATTGCAACTTAGTAACAAGGCCGCCGTACACGATTATTTTATTGTTTTTTTTGAGGCCTCTGCTACATCGACAAGATAATATCGTTCACCAAGCGTTCGCCATACGCCACAACATTGTAGCAAAGGCATCGAGAGGCCTTTGCTACAATGTTGTGGCGTATGGCGAACGCTTGGTGAACGATATTAAAGTTTAAAAAAAATATATTTTTGTCCGATATATCAGACTTTGGCGGCGAGGGCATGAAACTTAAAAGTCTGATATATCATACTTTGGCGGTGAAAAGGTTAACTTAATATTTATTCTTAGCCAAAGTCATAGATGAGGTTGACGATGGGAAAATGCCTGTTAAGGCTCTGGACTGGCACTAATTTAAAATCTCTCCATACATCCCGTATCTACCTTAAGTTTTAAAAAAATAACTTGCTAGTTGCACATGGTCTTCATGACAGGAGCAAACTAAAATGACCTAATAAACAAAATAAACAATGACGCCATGCAAAAACAGCTCGCGGCCCGCGGTGAGCTGGGGACGGGGACGGTGAGACGAATTAAGCGGTTGGTAGACAGGGGAGGGGTGGACTCGACTTTGTAATATTAAGTTTTGACACTGGCGATGAGCTTACTAGGAGTCACCTGCCACTAGTTTAAAACTTGTCTTGTAGAATAGAAATAAAGAATTTTATTTTAATTTAGTATTTTTAAAACGCTTACCCGCTTGAGGGATATTGGCGCCGAATATGTTCCTTTCGCTAAAAATTATTAAAATAATTTATTTTATTTATTATTTACTAGCATCCCGCTCGGGACTTCGTTCCCGTGGGAATTCGGGAAAATTATATAGCCTATGTTACGCAGGGATAATGTAGCATCCTAATGGTGAAAGAATTTTTGAAATCGGTCTAGTAGTTTTGGAGCGTATTCGAACAAGATCTCAATTAAAGAAACCAATCCTGTTGTAAAATTTTAATTACCCGAGAAACTTATCAAATGTATGTAAACAACAATCTCTAAAGAACCGATAATTGATTTTCTACTACAAATTTTGTTTTTAGGTTTAGTCAATATTTTTTATGAACTTAGTTAAAGTATTAAACAAGTATGTACAAATCACAAAAATCGGTGGGTAACTATTGTTTTGAAAAATTCTTCAAGCGAACAAGTAAATCTATGTTGGCACAATCTATCATTTCACGCACACTTATATTATTCACTTATTAAAATAGAACAAGCGACTCCATGCATTCCACTGTGCCACCCACGGCATCTCAACGCAAACTTGTAGTACAAATGTCATGTCAACTCTGTTGTTATTATTATACTTATTTATTATTAATAAACTGTGTTTATTTTCATAAAAGGACTTTATTTTATGTAGACAATTGTACCCATTGAGTAACACAGCGCCTGGGAATTCGTTACCATAGGATTTTTAGAAAATTATGTAGCCTATCTGCTGTTTTGATGTTTAAGCTATATTGCTGCAAAGTTTTATCGAAATCCCTCCAGTAATTTTTACGTGAAGGAGTAACAAACATACGTCCATCATCCAAACATTTACATTTATTTATAATATTAGTAGGGTAAGGTAATAGGAGAAAAGATTGACGAGGTCAGGCAAGTAATTTTTGGAAGTACCTGGTAGCTGAAAATTGGCCGACGGCCCAGGCTAGGTCTGGCGGCCCTAGGATCTTGGTCTATTACCTGGGCCCCGTTCTGTAACCTAAGTTATGTGTTGATGAAATGGATGCCATATTCATCCATTCAGGTGGCCAAATTGAGAACTATCTAAATTTCATACATCTAATGACGGCTGCTTTGACTGGTGACGCCACCGTCAAATGAATTTTCTGTTGCCAGGTATTTGCAACTTTACGTTCAGTTGGCGGTAGCGCTGCTGGTCGAGGTGACTGTCAGTAAGTATAAGAAAATAAAATAGTTCACAATTTCGCCACCTGAACAGATAAAATAGCCTCCATTCCATCGACACACAACTTAAGTTACAGAATCGGGGCTCAGTAGCCCCAATAAATCTATTACCTCGAGCTAGCTGTGTCACGACACTGCTTTGTGTGTCTGACACTGTCTCCAGAGCTGTCAGCAACACTCCTACATCGGCGTGACAAGACACTGTTAGGGTAACATGTGTATTTTGTTTAGTTCATAGAGGTTACTTGAAAAAAATGTGTAACTGTTGTTTGGAAGTATTCGTCACTAGCTTTCCGCCTGGAACTTCGTTCCCATGGGAATTTGGGGAAATGATGTAGCCTATGTGTTAATTCTGGATGTCAGCTACCTCCGTATCAAATTTTACCAAAATTGGTTCAGCCGTTTGAGCGTGAAAAAGTAATAAATATCCATACATCCTTACAAAATTTCACGTTTATAATATTATAGTACATACCTAAGGATAGGTAACTTCGGCATTCTATAACTAATTACCAATTATTAGGCTAGCTTCCTGCCCGGGATTTTCATGCCCTTGGGAATTTGAGATTTAAATATTATTGCCTATTTTGTTAATATTATTGCAAAGTTTTATCAGAATCCGTCCAGTAGTTCATGCGTTAAGGAGTTACCACTTATCATAAACCTCATAATACTAGTAGTCTATCTATATCTATACATATTATAAAGAGGAAAGATTTGATTGTTTGTTTGTTTGCATCGAATAGGCTCCGAAACTACTGGACCGATTTGAAAAATTCTTTAACCATTAGAATACTACATTATCCAGGATTGACATAGGGTACATGATTTTCCCGAATTCCCACGGGAACGAAATCCCGCGCGGGAAGCTAGTAGGAAATAAACATGATGTAGTGGTTTTACATGGTTCTATGAGAAACTATTTCTTACAATTTCATATGAAAATAAAAAATTTGTAGAATATTGCTTACACGGAGGACTGTAAGATTTGGCTTAGTTTAAGTTTAAATGGAAGAGAAGTGTAGAATAGTACAAAATACTATTCAATTTTTCCATTTATTTTCTATGATTTTTCTTTCATCATATTATCTTTTCATTGGCTCTCTAATCATTATCGCTTACTCTCAACCCCAACCATTAATCGAAACTTAAATAAACCAGCAAACAGCCGCAAATTTCAAACCTAATTGTGCTTTCTATGTTTATTTGTAGGCTAAACTCGAATTCTAGACTAAACTGCATTCGAGACGAGCATGTCGAAGTATTTTTGTCGCCGTCGTCAATTTGTAATGGCCACAGGGCTAGTCTGAGAGCTAATGTGTGTTGATCTAAGTCTTAAGCTGATATGCGCGTGACATGTCCCTTAACACCGGTTTGGGTGAGTTTCGTTCGAGTTGCAACAGAGTTTCACTTTGGAACAGTGGGACGATTTTTTTGCTTAACAGGTTGACTCTATTATAAGTTTATCAAAACTCAGGTTAAATATTCAAAAGCAACTAAAACTCGAGTAATTGATTTGGTACGTAGAGAAGCCAACAATTATTATCTTGTGTGAAAATGTATAGAACTATTGTTTTCAAACTTTTTTTTTGTTAGCACGCTCTGTCCCACTGCTGGGCAAAGGCTTCCCCTCGTTTTGACCACCTATTTCGGTCCAATGCATTTTTTTTGAAACTGTTAGTAAAAAAAAGTAATTCCTGGCATATCAAGGTACACTTATTATAAAATTTTATTTAAAAAAATTAATTATAATACCATCCATTCTTAACTTTTACTCCTGTTCGTGTCAGAAATACTATTTAAAGTATAACTTTTAGACACCGGAGTTTAGATTTTTCTTTCTGGTAATCATATCAACGGCTGTGTACTCATTTGAATCAGGCAAAACCATTTAGTTTTAAGTAAAGTCATATGATGCTGTGATACCCTCCCGACAGGGCTTATGGGCGTAAAAATATGAAAACATTCGTTTGAAGTTTTCTCAGGAAAATCATTTTAGTTTTACTCACGGTTAGAAAGTGAGAATTTATTGCAAACCTAGAACACATGATAGGGGCTGAGGATGTCTATTCCGGTGTATCTTAACAACCCGTAGTAGGAAGGATGGAAACGGAGCAAAATTGGATAGCAGTGGCAACCACAGCTCGAAATAATACCAAATGTATGGACTACTAATTTAAAAGTCTGTTTTAACTTCGCAAACGTTCTTAGGCCCGTACTACAGAAGGAGACTTTAGTCTTGATCTATACTTAAGTATTGATTGTTTTTTGTCTTACTATCAAAATAATAAACGACTGCTGCTCAAGTATAGATCGGAGTCTGAGTCGCATTCTTTAATACGGACCTGCAGATTGAAGTCAGAGTCTGATTATCTCCTTTGTCTGTGCCTGTGGAGGATTTTAAGTAATTTGATGATAATTTTCCACTTAAAAAATTAATTAACCCACTTCAATCTTAAAGGTATTAGCAGAGAACTACAAACCAGAACGTCATCTTAATATAGTGTGTTGGTATTTTTATTTTTGTTTATTTTCTTAAAAAGCGCTAATACATAAAATATATATGGGACCATCTCAGAGTCCCATATGTTATCGCGTAGCAAACATACAAAAGAAAACATTCAATCGAATTGAAAACCTTTCGAAGTTGGTTAAAAATACTGAAAGTACAGTGGCGATATACAATCAGCATTTCGCTCTTTAAATATACTATTAATTTAAATTTTGTACTTATTTTATTTTCGGATAGAGAAGCAGCTGAAACAAATTCTATGTCTTTCTCTGGCTATAAGTATGCTCACGTATTCCTTCTACAGGGGTAGGCAGAGGTGTAAAACAAGTCAACTTTGGACCGAAACAAATAAAACCTCTTTTGCGTCGTTTAGAACAATAAAGTTAGAAGTTCGTCATCATTTTCAAGACTATTACAATTATAAATAATTAAATTATCTACTCAAGATTTATATAATTATTAATTATACTGAATATTATTGTTAATAATAAAAGTCTATCAATCTATGAACTATCAAAACATCTGCTAAGTCCCACACACATTTTAACTGCCTGATATAACAAAACTTAATGTCATTTTTACGCATCGTAAAACTGCATAAAACGATAGTGTTAACTTTTATCGTAAATAAATGGAGAGAAGCAAAAATCTCCGTTTTAATCAAGAAATATTTGCGTGGGTTTGTGGTTTGCTAATTAATATTCACATTTTTATAGTCTTACTCCAATTTTAGTGATATTGTGATTAGGATTGTTTATGAAAATGATTGTTGACGGCAGATGTCTTGGTTTGTTTTCGTTCAACACGTTTTATAGGTACCTACTTTGCATGAACATACATAGATACATTCGTTTACGTCCTTAAACCCTAACGGGATAGGCAGAGCATCAGTGGTGCTAGAACCACTAGACGCCACGTTTGACACAAATGGAACAAGTTGCGTAATGGTGAGAGGTGGTCAGCCTTTCGCCTATTATACAGCAAAACCCTCGCATCCCTCTTACAGAATTTTACTGTATTAATGGGAAGAGTAGATAACTGGCACATTCTAAGTTTTTCTTTCACTTCCAGTCCAGCATGGAAGGTCTACTGAAAACACAGACGTACAACACAGTGCTGTCGTTGTACTCATTACATGGTAATTACCTACCTCCTCCAACTGCTAAAAACACCGGCATAATATAATTGTAAGGTACTTATCTTTTAAAAGTAGGTACCCCACAAAGTATTTGACGCCTCTAGAGTTTTTTGTTTGTTATATTTTCGCTTACGCCGTAACGAAGCAACCAACATCGAGATATAATGTAATTTGAGTGGTAAAGACTAATAAAAGTCAACTTTTTTCACGCAAACTCAACTAAAAGAGGAATACTACATCATTATTTGATTTTTTCAGCTTCCCTATCTTGTTCTCATTAAAAAAAAATCTGCATAAAATGCCAAGAATCCTTACTTAATTCCTTAGCAAGCTCGACAGTATGCACATGCATTTCTGGTGCAGTAGATGCACTTGTCACCTTGTATTTAGCGGCGTCAGATGCAGTTTGTTGCCATCCAACCACTAATGGGATTTTTAGTACAAATTTTGTTGGTAGAATTTATTTTTCAGTTTCTTGCTTTGTTTGGTTCAAATCTTGTATTAAGTTTGGTGTTTTTATATCTATAATGAAGAAGGAAATTTCATCTTCCACACTCCCATATCTCTGACAGGATAGTTAGAGCTTCTTATGGTTTTAGAACGACTTGACCCTTATCTATACATATTATGAAGAGGAAAGATTTGATTGTTTGTTTGTTTGTTTGTATTGAACAGACTCCGAAACTACTAGACCGATTTGAAAAATTCTTTCACCATTAGAATCCTACATTATCCGGGATGGACAAGGGGTATATGATTTTCCTGAATTCCCACAGGAACGAAGTCCCGAGCGGAATGCTAGTTAAATTTATATTCTGAAAGTTACCTGACGTAACTGAGTTTAGTAATGATAGGTTGTCACCCTTTCGACCACAATACAGCAAAACTCTCGCATCCAACTTACCCAGTTTTTATATTTATAAAAATTTCTTAACCATTAGACACTGCATCATTAAGGCATTTTCTGGCAGAACACTAGGTCTACTAACACCATGAACCTAAACTAGTTTAACACTTTTTATTAGTCCATCAATTCTAACGATATTTAACTAACTACAATTAAATTTGTTACAGGTGAGTAACTTTGGTTGCCGTTACTCTTCGAATCACCTCATCAATGGAAAATGTAAGTGTGTATTGGAATTATTGAACTACTAGACTGAATCGCCTACTTTCCTGTCAATAAAACCTCACTGCGACGACATCAAAGCCGCCGAACTAGTTAGGGGCAGTTAAAACTGGACTGATAAAGCCACCAGCCATCATTACCGATCATTTAACATACACCCATTAAACTACTATCGTATATTCTTACCATAAAAACTTATGGCGTCTCTAGTCTAAATATTTTCAACGCTTCGCGATGGGCGGTGTTTAGGATAATAAAAGTAGTCGTAAAGAGATGTACATAAAAAAGTTTATAGAGGACAGTGCGTCGTGACAGATGCAACCGTTCGGCTGCGCCCGCGCAGCCAATCGCAGAGCCTAGCCGCTCTCCTCTGCATTGATACCTACTTCCGCGTATCGACATCGTCTCACGATTTACAACCGACTCCAACCATAATTTTGATTGAGATAACTAATTAATCACCCTGTTAATTGCGCAAAATAAACGAAAACACAAAACAAGTTTTATTGCAGCAACAGGAATACGAACAAAAAGCATTTACTGCGCACTGACACCGATTGATCGCGCGATCGACGCACACAATGAACCCGGCACTAACCTGCGCAAGAGTCGAAGGGCCGAATCCATCACGCTGTCAACACTAAAAAACGGACGCGGCTTCAGCCAATCCGCGCGCCGCATTTGAATAATTGTTCGTTTAGCGCGGACCAATAGCGAGCGCCTGGGGCGATTCTTATTCTGAACTTCCAATGATTAATGTGAAATGTAGACGTATTTACGATCGGTTTTGATGGGTACTTGAATGATTTGTGCGACTGACGCGTCACTATGAGCCAGATTTACGGTTGCGTGTACTCCGTTCTCGACTCGAAAGCCATGTTTATTAGCGCACAATGACGGATGACACTCATATTTTATATACGTAATTCCATGAATATGTTAAATAGCGCAGTGATGCGGCCGTTGCTGCGATAATGCCATCCTATCCTACCAACTCCGCCGGTTCATTCCTTTTACGACTTCAAAATGTAAATTCCCCAGCACGCAACTGTGTTTCACCTTTCAAATATGGTCTTATTTGACGTTAAATAATTGTATCTCTCTTTGGTAATATGCACTTTCAGATAAACAGTAAATAGGCGTAATTTTGTCTAAGAAAGTTGGAAAATGACTAAAAGTTTCATAAGCTTCATATTGGTTCTAACTGGGCTTGAAAGTGAAACAAATAAGCAACTGACTATTTAGGCGACACAAGGCATTTATAAATACTGTCGGATATCTTTGGTCGATTTACATCTTAAATCAATGGCTTTTCTTACCAATTGAAACAATTTTTCCAACGACATATATTCAGGAATAGAAGCTTCTATTGATAAAGACAGTTTAACATCTATTATAGGTGTGACGGTAAGTTTTTATTTTAAAACACATTAATTTACTTTCTAAGACAGTCAATTCCAATCCTCATCTAAGGCCTGTAGATTTCTAAGAAGAACGAGGTTAAGATACTGGTAGTTTCTTTATCTCTTCAACTAATACTCTATTAGGATCGTAATAGGATAGTATTTTAAAATGAGGTTGCAATAATTCGTGCCCTAAGACGTAGACTTATGGAGCTATCTTTTATTATGAATGGGAGCAATATTCTAGTGCTTTCTATTGATGGACCTATTGGTTCTCTTCGGTTGATAAGCTTAATAAGAGATCTAACTAAGTCTAAAGATGCCTATTCATACATTGATGTTACTTATCTTTTTACTTTGTCGCAATAAATTTTTATAGTAACTTCCACGCCGCCGGACTAAAGCAGCCAGTGGGACGCGAGGGTTTTGCTTTACCGTGGGCGAAACATTGGCAAGCTATCACCATCTTCATCAGCCCATATACGTTCCCACTTCTGGGGCACGGGCCTCCCTCAATAACATGAGGGGTAAATGCCATACTCACCACGCTTGGCAGACGGGTTGGCGAGGGTTTTGATATAATTGCAGAGTTTTCCTTCTCTGTGTGCAGATGAACTTGCTTGCATATTTACCTTAGTCGCCTTGTACGACACCTCGGTAAGAAAGAGGGTGGTCCTATTCTACTCTGCCGGGGACTCACACGGCAAACCCTCAAAATATATGTTAAATGTAGCCTTAAGTGGTTCTAGAACCACAAGATGCTCTGCCTACCTTGACAGGGAATATAGGCTTGGATGTATGGATGGAAAATATTTTCTCACATTTCTTTTTCTGGATTCCGTAGGCAAAATGATTTCTTCAGTTTGGCTTTGTTGGTCTAAGTCTGATTTTTTAGAAGTCTCAATTTTTTTTTCTTAAATATCGAAATAGTTATATATTCTCCAAATTCGTGCATTCATTTAATAAACAAAGTCATTTTCCTAACTCTTTCAATATGTGAAATAATGTGCTTTGCAAAATTTCTAGATCAGGAAACTAAAACAGACATCCTGTGTGTATATGAAATGAACCAATTATAATAGGATATTTTTCAAAATCATATATCTACTTAACCTTTATTTCATCTTCAACTTTTTGAAACCCTATTACCGTTTGTGTGTAAGCCTAGAAACTTGTACCCGTTCATCTCGAGAGCGTTTTGTTTTAAAATATAATTTTAATCTTTCCTCCAACCAGAACATTACTAAACTCTAACCCAACAAAAAGAGACCTGAAAACCCTCTTCCATAAATCCCTTTACGGCTTATCAGCATTCAATACTTCGAAAAAGTAAAGGCAGGTCCACATGTCCGGCGATATCGGACATTAAGGTTTAATTATCTAATCGCGCACGCAATCGTGCCAACATAATGAGGCCAGAGAGACGTCCCACATAAATCTGTCCGGGCTCTGCGCCGGCGCATAGCGCACGCATCTTGATCGCTGCATGGGAATGGCTCGGGATGGGAGCGGATTTTTTGTCTTTAGCACGTTTTGGGTTTGGTTTGTACAAAAAGTTGGTACTTTTACACATCTCAACTATGAAACCAAAATCCTTGTAATTTTCTTTCACCTCTTAGACAATTCTGCCTTTTGCTCCCGATAATACACCTGTATATTATATGACAAGCCAGTGTCGGCTTGATAGCAAATAATAATGAAATTACCAGATACATTTTTCTGCTCTGCATTAAATGAGACAGATTCTTATCTTCTTGCCTGTAAAATGCGAATGTACCCTAATTAAGTAGTTAAATTCATTGAAAATTGTTCTACAAAGATTGGAATCTACTATCACCTAAGAGAAAACATTCTAGTAACATTCTATAAAATATATCAATTCTAAATCTTCACTAAGAGTGTTATGTCCGAGTGTCTGAGTATATATTATGTATGTATACCCTGCTGAGTGACTGACTAACTGAGGGTCATTCATCCAATAAATTTCACCCAAACCCAATGTATTACCGAAATGATATTTAGTAATTTAGAACCGATGGATATTCGGGTATAAATCAAACGGTAATGGTTGGTGGGCGGATATTTTTGTTACTAGTATGGCTTGCAATTAATGAGCTTTTCAAAATTCTAATTTATGTGATGATGTAGTTGTAAACGATTTGTTTTGAAAATTATATTAAATATTGGGATATTTGTCATGTATGTATGATACATGGTAGTTATGTTGATTCGAATCCTAATCAATTTGGGGACTCATTAAAATGCATCTTAATTATGTTGTTAAGCAACTAAGATACTTTGCTTGTATCTGTATGCCTTTTTGATCATCAAATGGTTGTACAGAGCCATGTGACCCCACTGCCATGACTTTAGGTATTAAGTTCTAAGTTTTATTAGATGCTATACGTATATGTTTTCATTTCTTAGTGCATACTGTTATGGCTCTCATGGGGTCACACACATGGCTCTGTACAACCATTTGATGATCAAAAAGGCATAAATGAAAGGCTGAATGTTTACTTCAATAACTAAGTATATGAAATTATAGTTTAAAAAGCCCATATCTATATATATAAAAATGGAACCCGATTTTCGTTGTCACGGCATCACGCGTGAACGGCTGGACCGATTTGGATGATTCTTTTTTTGTTGTGTTCCTTATTGTCAGGAGAACGTTCTTATGAAAGAAAAAACTAAAAAAGTGTCACAGGAACGAAGTCCCAGGCGGAAAGCTAGTTTAATAATAATTGTCGCTAAGCCAAATCCAGTCCCTATATAAGTTACTCAAGAAGTCAATGGCACCAAAACAACGTCTACGAGTATCTGCTCTATAAACGTCATATTAGTGACTAAGTCCTCCAGTTATCCCTTATCTAGACCCTTAAATTTGGTCGCCATCTATATAGAAAGCCCCGCGGCTGTCTGTCCGTCGATCGCGCGTAACTCAGGAACTGAACGCGGTATCTGATGTTAGAGTCTGCATCGTTTGACGCGCTATAGCATTTGTTCTTAGAGTGTTAAGTGAGAGGTGGTAGGCAATGTGGTTTGGGATTTTCAGCAGCTGCTTTGGACTATGTGTTGCTGGATAAATACTTCTTAAAAACTTAAACAACGGGCGCAAAAGCATGGTTCAAAATCTTTTAAATGCAAAAGATCATTTAACACTTTTCTTATCATGCCTTGACCCAACAAGAGGACCAAGGGTACAGGAAAATATTCCAAACTATGGAAAGTATCCCAAATAATTTTAATTAATTTTTTAAAACAATTTTGAATCCTTTCAAAGCTTCGCGGACTACTTTTAGAGCAGTCTGGGACCACTGGACCAATCAACCACTGCCGTAGGTGAATGCTAATGTTAAGCCTTTCTCCGCTGCTCTACAGTTCGCCCAAGCTCCAAGTTACAGCTCTATGGCTTGGATATATCGATCGCAGATCGCTCGTATTTCACATTTCAGTCTAGATCGTATCCTCTGTGCTGTTGTCTTGCGGTCAATTATTTATTATATCGAAACCACTCACAAACGTTACGGCTAGAGTTGATTTTATGCCGGTGATAAGTCTGGTGCGAGAGGATAATTCGTAGGAATAGAGAATGCTTATTGATCAATGCTCAATATGCGCCTATTAAAATGAATACTTAATTAAATCTTTATTGCCTTTATAAAATGTGCATTTATCACTAAAAGAATGTTTAAGTTTATATGTATATGTACGTACATTTATATATTAAAAAATATATATTTGTAATTAATTTTTAAGAAATAATTAACAAACTTATTTATTTTATTATTACTTAATAAATATTTGCGCCTTTCCCGCATTTTAAATTCATATAACTCCTATACCATAATGTTGCCTGAAAGAAATTGCTGTTGAGTACTTTTATTTATTCTGTGATAAGGCTGCTTATCTGTATACATTGTTCCAAATTTGCTGTAAAACATAATTTGTATTTTCTTATGTGTTCAATAAAGTATTTTGTAAGAAATATATTATGTTGAGCTTGAATTTTTCATAACTATGTAAAAATCATCGATTTCCCACGCGAATTTGTTTGCACAGATCTTTTTTTTTGTAAACTTACCAACACTTACTACACCTCACGATACGAAGAAGTAATTAATTAACAAATACATAAATACTTTACAATACACCAAGTACTAATTGTAACATAACACAACATTACCACAGCACATTCTCATTAAAACAAACAAAATGAATATTAGAATAACGACTGTAAAAGCCATCTTACAGTCCACCCTATGTGCTATGTGGTCACTAGCCTATGACGTTTAAGCTTTCTTAATGTCACTGCATTACAATTTAAACTGTATGCATTCGCATTAAGGGTCAACTGCGCTGCACAAATGGGTTTAAGTCGAGTGGTGCAAGTGAGAAGCATTCGTGGAAATTTTGTGTCGTTAACTGGAAAATAAATAACTTTATAGCCCTGTAATTTAACAAAGTTATGGTCAGTTTGGATGAGTGGCAATAGTCTTGATCGACGGGTCCTGTGGGTTCGATTCCCATTTTGGTTTAATATTTGTGTAAAAAGCAAATGTTTATACTCGGGTCATAGGTGTTTCGTGTATGTTCCAAGGAACCCACGACACAAAGGAAAACTTTGGTGTGGGCTTTTGAGTGTGTATTTTTTTTAAATAATTCATATCCTTGCTATCCTTATCCTTGAAGTAAGGATGTGAAAGTGTGTCTGATTGTTTGTCTTTCTTTCACGACTAAATGAGCAGCAGATTGACGTCATTTTTTGCATCTTAGGGAGGGCTGGAAACTAACATAAACTTCTTTTAACAAAGTCGCGGACGAAAATTTAGTTTTTGGATAAAATAGGTCACGCGAGAATGCACTAAAGAAACGCTAAGTCAAGTTTTGCTCTTATATAATTTGCATACAGTAATTCGTTAGTAATGAGAGTAGTCATAAATCTCAGTGCTGATTTCTCAACCTTACCTGTTAGAGGTGCACCCTGCTGATCAACGGAAGAGGCTGTGACGTATTGGTAGACAGACAAAGCATTTATTAATTGCTTTAAAATTAAATCATACATACAACATACAAAACAACCATTGATACAAATACACGTAATAAACAAAAAGGTTACGAAGTTATTATGGAGTGTTGTGAAGGTTTCTTTACTTATAACTTTACCATTTACTATTTTTAATAGTTATTAAAATACTTTGACAATGGAAAATTAAAGATTGTGGAAGCCATTTTACCAAGAATATAATTGACTAGCTTTCCGCCCGTGGTTCCGCCTGCGTGGACTATAGGTTATATCGTGTCCAACTGTGGGATAAAATGTAGCCTTTGTCCTTTCCCAGACTCTAATCTATCTCTGTACCAAATTTCATCAAAATAGGTTCAGTAGTTTAGGCGTGAAAGATGGATAGACACACAGACAGAGTTACTTTTGCATCTATAATATTAGTAAGGATTGAAATGAATTTTTACAGAACACCAGAGCGGCGCAACTCCCGTGGGTTATCTACTGTCGCTCTTTTTTCGTCGCTTCCACCACTCGTCAAACGCCTCGCTACCATGATCCTCTATGGGAGCGTAGCGTGACCATTCCCATGCTAATTTTATTACATCCTACCATTTTCTACCACAATAAACGACTCTCCATATTGATTGATATCTTAATAGCGTATTAGTCGTCTGTCTGTCGGTCTGTTAATGGGTCTAAACCTGCAAGATAGAGCTTAGTTTTGTACATAGCCTGCGTTATAGTTTCACCCTTATTGTAACGGTATAAGGTTGTCTTTGTAAGCCCCGAAGTGGTGTTTATTGAAAACAGTAGAAACATGCTAGATAAAGAGGCATTTACCTTTTTAAGAACGTTTCAAAGTTATTTTGCAATTGTACCTACAATGGGTGTAAAAGTATTGATAGTTATTAAATAACAAAAATGTTCAGTATTAATGCGTAATTTTTTTAAACTTACATTTTTTTTAAATTTATTAATGAAGGGTTCGCTCTTGACCACAATCTAGCCCAAGGGCAAAGATGCGGTCGAGGATGTAGCAAGCTCACCCAGAAGGAGCCTATTCACTCGAACTTTAACGAGATTCGGGTTATATGAACTTGGAAATACAGACGCAGGCAGGGAATTCCATTCCCTAGCAGTGCGCAATACGAAAGATGATGAAAAGCGCTCAGTGCGAATCCGTGGGATATCAACAAGATAGGGTTGGTTTTATTTCGGTATTTTAATCGTGTTGGTATAGTTAAGAGTGTGGCAAACTTGGCTAACCCTGCATCTTCGGCATCTTGATATAATAGTCGAAAGCACACGAGATATTTACGTAATTTTTTCTTCCATGCTTGACTTTACTCCCTGTAAAGAAAAATCTCGAAATGTGCCAGCTGATAACTCTTTCCAGGCCCTACTGTAAGAATCAGTAATTGGGATGTGAAACTAACAACCACTATACGCATGTTTCATCTAATAACCCCATAGAATGTACGAGATGTCAAACGTGGCGTCAAGTAGTTTACCTACCACATGATGCTCTGCCTACCCCGACAGGTCTATAAGGCGTGAATATATGTTAGTGTTTTATTTTCAGATTGTAAATTTTAATAGGACTTAGAGAAAACGAAACAAACGAACTATTTTCTAATCTCGAAGTGAACTCAAACATAGCGCAAGAATTACTAGTAATTTGACAAGTGGACTACAAGTCAATGACCCAAAACAAACCTACCTAAACAGTGCCCCAACACAATGGAACATAAACTCCTAAAACGACCAAAGAATAAGAACTAAAAACAGTAACGACATTCGTATTTTACCTACACGCGCGACTCAATTCCTTCCCTTAATTCTATACCACGGTCCCGACTCACTATTAGCCGTTTCCGTTATAGCAGCTCTCACTCAGCCCGATTGGTCGCACGAATGTAGGAAATTGTCTATAATAAGTTACTCCTAATAGCGGAATTGTACAATTTTCTTATCCTCAATTTCTTTGGAGACTTTAAATTCTGATGTTTGTCCCAGTTTTATTAAATCCTCTAAAGTTTGTTTTTATGTATTAAGCTTCCAGTTTAAATGAATGACTTTGTTTTTGCAGTGGTTTTTTCGGTTATTTCAAATTATGTTCATGTCACTTAGTTATACTTGCAAAGAAAAAAAAGATTATAAGTTATGGTTGGCTTATTCAGGAACATTAAATAAATTAATAAACGTTGTATTAAGTACACTATTTGTAAGGTGGAGCTAACTTAATTAAGATTTAAAAAAAAAAATTAGTAAATCAAAATTATTTTTTGGTGTCTAAGCTACCTTTATAGTCAACATATTTTTTCCAAAAAATGTCGATTTCAATGTTTTAACTTACAAAACGAGCTGGATAAAAATAAACCAGCGTAAGCCTCTGAGAGTGCCCTATAATTTAGGCAGTGGACTTTTCTAGTGTCGCTTCTGCGTTGCATGTTCTTTGGTCGATTCCCTGCCGTTTATGGCAGTTTTCACTCAAGGCGATTGGGAGCGGGATTGAACCTGCACCTATTGTGGTAGTGCAGTGCCTTGTCGGTGATACTGTGCTACTAGCGGCTTGTTTATTTTATCGACTGTTTAAGTAAGGATAAGAGACAAAGGCGAATTATTGATATCGGTTTCTGATAGTGATATCCTAATGACTGTGCAGTACCAGTATGATATTATTTTGTAGGTTTATGCAAGGGTGTTGTAAATGATTCTTTACTGTACTTGTGTGAAATTAAATAAAGATAATACTGAAAAAACCTAGTTAAATTTTTAGAATTATTTTGAATAAGCTTTCCTTAACTGTTATATCACTAGCTTCTCATTCGGGACTTCGAAATTTGGAAATGAAATATAGATATAAACCTTCCTCTTGAATCACACCGTCTAATGATAAAAAAAGTATGAACATTCGTTCCCTCGTTTTTGAGTTTATCAGACAAACGCGGTGGGAGGGGACTTTGTTTTATAATGTAGTACGATTATTACGCCAAACATTCAAAAGCCCAACCTCTCAATCAGGTATCGAATCCAGATCCGCATGTAGAAAACATTATTCCTGTTACTAAATCAAATATGCATTTGATACATTACATTGAAATGTTAAAGTGGAAATTATACTATTGTGCCTTGGAAATACACCTAAAATTATGAAAAGAGACATTTTTCACCATTAAATAGCTTCGTGAACACCCTGAAATGTTCCATATTCCCACTTCCTGCGGGCTCGTATTAAATCTCCCCTTATCTGAGAGTCCCGTGTAAAACAAAATCAGCAACTCCATCTACAAAACTAAATAATTCCCGAAGAATCCACCGTTTATTTCCTTATGTCATTAGCTGGAACTATCTCCCACCTCACACCCTTCCGCCGACGAGATAAGGTTCACAATTCTTTGCACAAAAACGACTTATTTTGTTCTGCCAAGTTTTACTTTGCGGTGGAGAAAGATCTTATTTCAAAGGAGTAGAGTCTTGTTTAGTGAATATAAAGTGAATTTGACTGTTGTTGAGCTGTGCAAGGGAAGGCTGTAATGCGACAGTTTGTAAGCATGAGCTCAGAGGGGTATGAAAGGGGATGCGGGGGGTTAGGGGTGAAGAAATACAAGTCCTTACCTGCGGGTTGTTGACTAAAAGAATACTAGGATAGCATAGGTGACCTGAGGGTAGGATTCGTTTTTTTGCCCATACTATGTTGTCTTTTCCGAATGGATGGAGAATTTTCGTTTGTTTTTCTATGCCAATACTGCGTTTGCTTCGTGTTATCATGGACTTTTAAAAAAATTGCCAGAAATTGAAATTAACATGCATAACATGGTTTTTATCTCTGTTCAATTTGATTGTCTCTATAACAAAAAAAAAATACATTTTATTAACGAGCAAAGGTGACAGTTTATTATAAAGAAAAATATGTCACAGTTTTGAAGAAAATTAAACAAATACGTACTTATACAAGGTGTTTCAAAAAAACCCAAAAAAAATAAATTCCAAAATTTTATTTTAAAAGTGAAATAGTCGCAACTCTAGTAATCAGTTGTACAGTTTGACATCTTTCAAAATGGAAGTTTTGTATAATTAATATGACATACTTGTCATATATGTAATAGAGCTGCGCAATAAGCTAAATTTTAATTAATTTTGATTTGACTTTTTTTGGGTTTTTTTGAAATACGTTGTATAATTATTAATTACGTTATATAGAAATTAAAAAATAGTCGCGTGTCCTCACGAAAATAATTAGGTATAAAAAGACTTCTTAAAAACTAAGTTTTCCAGACCCGTAAAAATTCAAGTATAAAACTTCAAAACCCGGAGATTAATTCCTAACAAATGAGACTTTATCTACGCCCAGTCAGTGCCTTTGAAAGCTACCTCTCTGATCCCAAACAGTCAGAGTCAACTCAACAATTGACTTCTTCCTTATTCGTTTTACACGATTATCGGAGACTCCCTTTGACCCCCTAGGGTGGTAACAAATGTACAGTCGCCAACAAAAATCGTTCGATTTTTAATTAGGAGAGACGGCGCGTGACCCGAATGAAACGATCGCTCATTGCAACTGAAATGAAGTTACATGATTTGACTGAGTTTCTAGTTAGTGTAATTAGGTTTTCAGGTCTTTGCTTCTTTTAAGTTTGGAATCAGGAAAAGAGAAACAGTTTTTTCGTATTGATGGGTGACTTGGTGCAGTATTATAAAATTGAAAATATGTTTCAGTTTCATCTAAAAGAGAAAAAAAACATGATTTAATAAATATAATAAATAAGTAAACGCTGCACCCTCAAAGGCCTACACTAAGGTTTTCCCATGTGTCATCGGTCCCTTGGAACATAAACAAATACAGGCACGAATAGGACGAATGACCCGAAAACAAACAAAAATGATTTTTAAACAAATACTTGGTTGTTTGATCGATGAAAGTTTAGGTAATACTACATACTTAAAAACAACTTTTTACGCAAAAAAGGCATAAGAAAATTGGATTTGCTATAAATTTATTTCTCAGAATTATTCTTTAATGAATAGACAATGCGTTTTCTTAGCAAAACGTTTTTTTTTTTCAAACAGTACTTTGGCAGTAGTAAAAAATTCAAGAGCTTTAAGTTAATATGTCACCTTATTGGTTTTACATAGCCAAACATCTTTCATTCTGCATTGTATAAGCTCTAGATTGCATGAACTGGTACATAAAAGTGACTTATACTGTACAACAAGCTAAAAGCTAGGCAAGTACCTATAAATCAAGAATTTTCTTAATTAAAAACCACTTAACTGATTTATGACTTATGACTGAAAACAGCAGAAAAACCTCAAGTTAAAGACCACCGGCTTGTATAAAACCTGAGCAGGCTGATTATAAAGTTTAGTCCATATTTTCTTAAAGCAAACTCAAACTGTCGCGGCTCAAAGGCAGCGGACGTCACTCACTTTATATAAGGGGTATAAATAGCTGAAAATAAACTACCCTGTGTGTGCAGCCATTTCTTTGCCAGAGTTATGCTTTGAGTCGATTTTAATTTGCTTATTCGCTGCTGGAAAATTGCTGGTGTGTCGAATTAAGGGGGGTGGTCATAGGGGAGAAATGAGGGTTTAATATTTTTAATATTCCTTACCTATGTTTTTAACCCCCGACAAAAAAGAGGGGTGTTTTAAGTTTGACGACCAGTATGTCTGTGTATCTGTCTGTGGCATCGTAGCTCCTGAACGAATGGACCGATTTCGATGCGGTTTATTTTGTTTGAAAGCTGACGTAATCGAGATGGTTCTTAGCTATATTTGATCAAAATTGGTTCAGTCGTTTAAAAGTTATAAGCAATCGAATGCGGGGGTGATACAACATTTTTAATTGTAGAGTAATTCACTTCATATTTTTTTACTGATCCTTATTTATCATTAAACTCCAGGTTGGTCCTAGACTAGACAATTTTTTTTTACCAGCCCATATACTTACCACCGAGGGGCACAGACCTCCCTTTGAAGCAGAAAGGGGATTTTGGCCATACTGCACCACGCTGGCCAACTGCGGATTGGTGGACCGCTCATCTCAGAAAATTCATTATCATTTTCGAGACTGGACATAAGTTAATGAAAACTTTCGCAAATCGTTAACTGACGTGTTCGGTTTTTCTGAGGGGTCTTGTCCACTGTGACCCCCCGCTGGCAACGCTCCTGCCAAATATGTCGCCTGGTCTAGTGTTAGAGTTTTCATGCCTTCAAAAAAATCTTGGGCCACGCTTGGGTATGTTAAAAAAAGAAAACTTGTACTTGAATCAAAAACTGAGCTAGAAAGATAGTTTGTTAATTAAAGTCAAAGTCAAAAGTGTTTATTTCATTGAACATATAAAATGATACTTGAACACGTCAATATTATGAATTACATTAGCACTTTTGGCTTTGCGCCTATTCGCAAAGGTGCAGTCTTCCTCAGGAGAAGAATAGGCAAGAAACTCCGAGGGTCGCTCTTTTTAAGTCAATCATATAAATTTTCTTACTGTTAATTTTAATTGACTTAATATCTGAAAAACTCTGGAGCTGAGCAATTTATTCCCATGGTTGCTTGTCTAACAGATAATCCGAAATTCTATAATAGCCCTTTTTACAAAGTTTTTGTTTAATTATCGTCTTAAATTTTTCTAAAGGTAGGTTTTGAATACACATGGGAATCTTATTGTAGAAGCGTATACATTGACCCATAAAAGAGTTTGTTACTTTGTAGAGACGGCTGTCTAGTATATCCAAGTTATGTTTGCTTCTAGTGTTTACATTGTGCCTATCACAATTTTTCTTAAACAATTGTTCATTTTTCTTTACATACATACTTACATACATAATTTGAAATGTAAATCTAGGTTTAAATAGTACAAATCACACATGTACAATAAATTTTATGTCATCCAATAACACAATTACTC
This sequence comes from Aproaerema taeniolella, assembly GCA_949987775.1. NCBI lineage: Eukaryota > Metazoa > Arthropoda > Insecta > Lepidoptera > Gelechiidae > Aproaerema > Aproaerema taeniolella. Next base: position 784,075 of record OX465252.1, read on the forward strand.
GTATTACTGTAATAAGCATATACTTACCTAGAAAATTATCACCAACATACGTCAACAAAATAGTAGAGACGCAACAAAAGTTCTTTTTGGCGAAAAAATTACAGCCACAGACAAAAGGAATTAATGTGGGCAACGAGGCACCTTGCTGGAATAAAAATAAAACGAGCAAGTGCGAGTCGGACTCGCGCACGAAGGGTTTTGTACCATTACCTATAAAACCGGCCAAGTGCGAGTCGGACTCTATAAAAATCATTATCTCTATAAAAACGGCAAAAAAATCACGTTTGTTGTATGGGATTTAATTTATTCAACTTTTTAGTATTTGTTGTTTTAGCAGCAACCGAGATACATCGTCTGTGAAAATTTCAACTGACTTACTATCACGGTTCATGAGATACAGCCTCGGACAGACTTATCTATAAAAACGAGCAAAAAAATCACGTTTTTTGTATGTGAGCCCCCTTAAATATTAATTATAATCTGGTTTTTAGTATTTGTTGTTATAGGGCACATAGAAATACATCATTTGCGAAAATTTCAACTGTCTAACTATCACGGTTCATGAGATACAGCCTGATGACAGACGGACGGATAACGGATGGACGGACAGCGGAGCCTTAGTAATAGGGTCCCGTTTTTTCCCATTGGATACGGAACCTTAAAAAAAGAAACAAACAAATAGGACTGTGCACGAGTGAAGTAAGTCTTGATTTGGAGAAAACCAGGAAAAAGTGGTCAGTGTTTTGTTACTTTGTGATTAGAAGCCCTGGATTCCTCTGTTGTAAAGATTTGAAGTGAAAATGGACATTTCAGTTTTCACTTCAAATCTTTAAACAAAAGTTTTAAATAAACATTTTACAGAGAGCAGGATACACAATGGCGAACTTAACTCAAAATGAGTTCTCTTCCAGCTAACCTAAGTGACAGAGAAATATTTACTATTGAAGCGGGAAAAACTGTACAACACGGGGAACAAAAATAATGACATGGTTAAATAGGTATATATTTGAATGGAATAACTATAATAAATAAATTTACATACTTATCAAATTTTATATTAAAAAAAACATATTATTATATCCTATGCCGGTTTGGTCGAGTGTTAGTGACGCTGCCTCTTGATCGGCGGGTCCTGGGTTCGATCCCCAGTCGGGGCAAACATTTGTGTAAAATGCAGATGTTTGTTCTCGGGTCATGGGTGTTTGAGTTTGTCTTTATGTGTGTTCCATGGGACCACGACACAAGGGAAAACCTTAGTGTGGGCCTTTGAGTGTGTAGCGTTTAATATATTACAGTAAAGTACAGTGCTTTTTGTTACAGTAGATGGTAGATATTTCTTTTATTTTTGGGTAAAAAATTTGTAAGCGAAAATTTAAGTGTAAATCAGCCCATGAAACTGAACAGCTTCCCCAAAGAACTATGGTAAAATATTATGATTAAAAAAAACAATCGCTTCTCCAATCTCCATCTACTTCTGCGATTAGCTGAATTGAGGCCCGCAGTCTAATGTGAACCATCGAAATTATATGTTTTTTTTTACCAGCTCATATACGTCGCCACCGAGGGGCACGGGCCTTCCTTCGAAACCCGAAAGGGATTTAGGCCATAGTCCACCACGCTGGCCCAATGCGGTTTGGTGAACCGTTTGTCTTTGGAAAATGAATTTTTCTTGGACGGGCGGGTTTCATCACGATGTTTTCCTTCACCGTCGAGCGAGTGATAATTATATTTAAGACAAGCAATTTTTTTTCTCCAAACTAGTAAAAGTGCCGGGAGACAGTGGACAGTTTAACTATGGTATTTTCTTTCTTCATCCTATGAACGTGTACTTGACATTAATAATCATTATCACTTATTATTAAGGAGTCTATCACCGAATAGTTGATTCAATGAATCTCCTCTAAAAAATTCCCTGATTGTTAGAGTTTTCAATCACCTTAGAACGGCGACCGTCCGAGCCTAATGAAAACCGCGGAGACAAACGATACCGCGTTTTAGAATACACGTCGCTCCATCTAGCGGAATTAAATGGAAACTTTGTCATAGCAAGTGTTTGCTCTATACTCGTGATAATATAAAAATAAAATCAAATGAAAAGCTAAGAATTTAGGAATTTCGTTTAATAATCTTAAAGCTAGTTTTCTAATATTTATTTTCTTAATTAAAAAGTTGATTTATTTCTCAATTTTTAACTGACTTTGTAAATAATAGAAAGTATACATGAGAAATATTGTAAGTGCCCATTAAATTAGAGGGTTGCTTTCGAATCCTCTGGGATCCCATCATCAGATCCTGACTTGGTTTCAATGGGACCACCTCTGGAGTATTCCCTTTCGAACAAAAAAATAATAATTTTGAAAATCGGTTCTCAATTTGACCGTGAAATCGGTGAACATACACAAAAAAATACATACATACGGTAGAAAATAGAACCTCCTCCTTTTTTAAAGTTTGTTAAAAATAAGATTTCATAGTTAATTAACTTAAGATTTTGTCCATGACTTGAAAGTATTGAGTAATTTAATGAATTTATTTTGATTTTAATACTAATTTTAATTAATGTTTTTTTTAATACGTTAAATTCTATTTTTAGTTAAGTATTTTAATATCTGTACTTTTTATTCCGCTGTTAGTGCAGCATAATACTAGCATTCAGCTCGGGGCTTCGTTCCCGTGGGAATATGGGAAAATCATGTAGCCTATGTTACTCAGGGATAATGCAGCGTCGTAATGGTGAAAGAATTTTTGAAATCGGCCTAGTAGTTTTTAAGTTTATTCGTTACATACAAAAATACAAATCTTTCCTCTTTATAATATTAGTGTAGAAAATAAATAAATAAATCAATAGAAATCTAGGTCTTTCAATACTTTAAGTAAATGGGGTGACTTTTAATTACCCAGTGTGATTCTACCCATGAAACTGAATAACTTTCCCTAAGGAACATATCGTTAATTCTTTAAAAAAAAATCTACTTCCCGTATAAAGGCTTAATACGCTACAATTAAGTATGTGAATTAGCTCACTACGCTGAACAACTTTTCCTCAAGGAACATAGGAACATAATATGCCGAAATATGGAATACTTAACTTGAGCGTCCTTGATTGTTTCACTGAAGTCGATATTTGAAGTGAAAACTTCTTTAGCGGCGTTGTGCACTTTTTAGATGGGTAAAAAATGTTAAACTCGCGTCAGGGTCACGTGACCCTGATCGAAAATTCGTAAGACGGAGGGTGAAGCGAAAACTTCTTAGACCGCAAGGAAATAATATATGTTCAAGTTTTCACTTCTGCCGGCACTCCCGGAGTGCAACCCGTTTTTTTTCATAGGGAAAGTTGTTCAGTTTCATGGAAGAATCACCCTTTATTAACAAGTTTTGTTAGCTAATTTATATTATTAACTAGCTAGCTTTCTTCCCGTGGTAATTTCTTATATACACATAAAAATTCCTCTGAATCACTTCATCCATTGGTGAAAGCTGTATGCAAATCCTTTTAGTAGTTTTTGAGTTTATCGCATTCAGATAGACAGATGCGGTGGGGGACTTTGTTAACCCCCGACGCAAAAAGATAGGGGTGTTATAAGTTTAACGTGTCTGTCTGTGAAGGTATCTGTGCATCAGTCTGTGGTATCGAAGCTCCTTAACGGATGAACCAATTTTCGTTTAGTTTTTTTTTTGTATTATAAATAATTTTATCCCGAGTGTTCTTAGCCATGTTTCATGAAAATCTGTTTAGCCGTTTAAAAGTTATAAGCAATCGAATGTCGAGGTGATTCAATTTTTTAATTTTAGTGTTATTTTATTAAATTTAAAACCTATCATGTTATTATTATAAGTTTTGTTTTGTTAAAGCTTCATTTTTTTCTGAATCTGAGGTGTCGTCCTATGGTCTCATGCGGTGTGGTAGGCTCTGTAAAGGGCCGTCTGGTTCGCGACGACCCTCCTACCGAAGTCCGACGCCAAACAGCTTGCTGTGTTCCGTCGGTGCGTGGGAGTACCAGTGCCTTTATAGGCATTTTCTGGGTTAACTCGCTCCATCGTCGACCTCACCTTTGACCTTATGGTCAAGATTGAGGTCAAGAGTTAACCCATCTTATAATAATAATAAAAAAAAGCTGACGTGATCATAGCAGCCACTGACCTTAATATTCACTAGACAATTGTTTACCCACAACAATTAATTTTCCTTCATCATTCACCGAGAGCAACTAAAAATAGTTTTAAAAGCTTCAAATATGCAACGTCAATACCATCACAACTTGGTATCTAAAAGCAAAAGTTGTGCACAAAGGGAGTGATCACAAGTCACAAGTCAGTTTGCTATAACATTAACGTTGAGTTAAAACAGCGGCCCCGAGCACCCTGCCTGAACTTGCATCGGATGACGTGCGTCGCTGTCGCTGCCACGTCCCCAAGTTTACTCGCCGCTGCTGCGAATTTCAGACGAGACTTGCTTGACGGCGGCACAAGGGAAGAACGACTGTCTTTTCTTAAAGAACGTCACAATTCGTAACTTAGTTGCGATTACTGTTTATATACAACTCGTAACTTAGTTACGATTCGTGTTTTAAAACTATGATAGACCTTTATTAATAACAAGAGTAGTCACTGGTTATATTGTCCAGACGTGAGAAGCGTTTGCAAACCGTTTACATCTTTCTGTATACAATCAAGAATAAGACAGGGAGTAAGGTTGTCATAACATTAACGTTGAGTTAAAAGAGCGGCCTCTAGCACCCTGCCTGAACTTGCATGGGATGACGTGCGTCGCTGTCGCTGCCACGTCTCCAAGTTTACTCGCCGCTGCTGCGAATTTCAGACGAGACTTGCTTGACGGTGGTGCAAGGGAAGAAAGGCTATATTTTCTTATAGAACATCACAATTTGTAACTTAGTTGCGATGATTATTTATGTGCACAATTCCTAACTCAATTACAATTAATGCTTAGAAATTATAATGGACATTCATTAATAACAAGAAGAGTCACCAGTTACATTATCTAGATGTGAGATTTATTTGATTTGAAGAGTACTTTGAATTAAACACAATTGGTAACTCAGTCGCAATTAGAGCTTGGAAACTATTAAGGACATTCAATAATAACAAAAATAGACCCCAGTAACATTGTCCAGACGTGAGAAGCGTCAGTAAACCTCCTTCATATTTATGTATACAATCAAGAATAAGACAGCGAGTAAGGTTAATATAACATTAACGTTGAGTTAAAACAGCGGCCCCGAGCACCTTGCCTGAACTTGCATCGGATGACGTGCGTCGCTGTCGCTGCCACGTCCCCAAGTTTACTCGCCGCTGCTGCGAATTTCAGACGAGACTTGCTTGACGGCGGCACAAGGGAAGAACGACTGTCTTTTCTTAAAGAACTTCACAATTCGTAACTTAGTTGCGATTACTGTTTATATACAACTCGTAACTCAGTTACGATTAGTGTTTTAAAACTATGATAGACCTTTATTAATAACAAGAGTAGTCACCGGTTATATTGTCCAGACGTGAGAAGCGATTGCAAACCGTTTACATCTTTCTGTATACAATCAAGAATAAGACAGGGAGTAAGGTTGTCATAACACTATCGTTGAGTTAAAACAGCGGCCCCGAGCACCCTGCCTGAACTTGCATCGGATGACGTGCGTCACTGTCGCTGCCACGTCCCCAAGTTTACTCGCCGCTGCTGCGAATTTCAGACGAGACTTGCTTGACGGCGGCACAAGGGAAGAACGACTGTCTTTTCTTAAAGAACTTCACAATTCATAACTTAGTTGCGATTACTGTTTATATACAACTCGTAACTCAGTTACGATTAGTGTTTTAAAACTATGATAGACCTTTATTAATAACAAGAGTAGTCACTGGTAATATTGTCCAGACGTGAGAAGCGTTTGAAAACCGTTTACATCTTTCTGTATACAATCAAGAATAAATAATAAGAAGACAAGGGAAGAACGACTGTCTTTTCTCAAAGAACGTCACAATTCGTAACTTAGTTGCGATTACTGTTTATATACAACTTGTAACTCAGTTACGATTAGTGTTTTAAAACTATGATAGACCTTTATTAATAACAAGAGTAGTCACCGGTAATATTGTCCAGACGTGAGAAGCGTTTGCAAAACGTTTACATCTTTCTGTATACAATCAAGAATAAGACAGGGAGTAAGGTTGTCATAACATTAACGTTGAGTTGAACAGCGGCCCCGAGCACCCTGCCTGAACATGCATCGGATGACGTGCGTCGCTGTCGCTGCCACGTCTCCAAGTTTACTCGCCACTACTGCGAATTTTCAGACGAGACTTGCTTGATGGTGGTGCTAGGGAAGAAAGGCTATCTTTTCTTATAGAACATCACAATTTGTAACTTAGTTGCGATTATTATTTATGTGCACAATTCGTAACTCAGTTACGATTAGTGTTTAGAAACTATTACGAACATTCATTAATAAAAAGAGTAGTCACCGCAAAAAAATTCTTTTTTGAGCGTTTAATAATACAATCGAGAACAAAAGTTGTGAACAAAGAGAGTGATCACAAGTCACGAATTAGTTTGCTATAATGTTAACGTTGAGTAAAAACATCGGCTCCGAGCAACCTGGCGGCGTTGCTGTCGTTGCCACGTTTCCAGGTTTACTTGATAGCAGTGCAAGGGAAGAAATGTTTTCTTTTGTTGAAGAACTTTCTCACTCTGAAACTGGTTTCAAAAGCTGTCACATCACCGCGACTTTCAGCGTCACTCAATTTTACAGAACTGTGACTGCCATTAAAGTCTTTATTCTTATTCTTCTTCACATTCTTCTTCATATTTTGTCTTTTTGTTAAATGTCTTTAGGACCAATGAAAGCCAGGATCCACTGAAATTCGTTTAACAATATTTTTTCCGGGAAGAAAATGATCAGCGCAAATGGAACTTGAACCCACGACCCCAGGTTTAGATTTCCTGGTGCTCTAACCAACTGAGCTATTAAGTCTTCACGTCGTGCCTTCAAGTCAAGCGGCGACATATCTCATTCCTTTCCTAAGCACATTACGTCGTCTGTGCGTGGTACGTAAACATTATTTGTAAATATCCCTCACGCAGGTAATTATTAAAAAAAATACTAAATTATAAATCCGCTTCCACTCCATCCTTGCACCAGATTCAGAAGTGAGTGCTGTCACGTCACCGCTAACTGTCTCGACGTTCGACGACAATGCGCGACTACTTTATCAGTGTTATTAGATAAAACATGAGTATACTTGGTCATTAGGTTGTCAGACTTTCGCTCACGATATAGCTAAAACCTTTCATTGGCTTATACAGTAGATGTACATTGGAATAGTTGGCAGCTGGCATATTCTCGGTTTTTGTTTTACTACCAGTCCAGCATGGAAGTTATTTACCTGTTCTAAACACCAACAAATGTAGTTTAGTTTTTTTCATACAAGTGAAGCTCAGGATCTATTTATTTATTTTTATAACAAATGGGTTCGCTCTTGGCCACAATCTAGCTTAGGGGAGGGGAGAAGATGAGGTCGAGGATGTAGCAAGCTCACCCAGAAGATGCCTATTCACTCGAACTTTAAAAAGACTCAGGTTATATGAGCCCGGAAATACAGACGCAGGCAGAGAATTCCATTCCTTTGCGGTGCGCAGCATAAAAGATGAAGAGAAGCGCTCAGTACGGATTCGAGGAGTATTAAAACCCGCTTCCTCTCTCTCCTTGCACCAGTTTCAGAAGTCAGCGCTGTCACGTCACCGCGAACTGTCCCGACGCTCGATGACAGCGCGCGACTGAATTGTTCCGCGCCAGTTCTGACGCAGACGTCTTGGTTTATTCGGGGAGATATTGTTATTGATTGTCACTGGCTATCGACGGACGGACACGTCGCATTCAGGACCGAGTTGTTTATTGGGTAATTAGAGCTCAAGACTTGTTGGGAGCGAAATTGTGCGTTTGGTTTTGTTTTTAAAAAAATAATTTTTGTGACATTTTTGCTTAGTTTACTTGGATGACATGATGATTATGTTGACAGTTCTTACATTTATGCTACCTCATGATATAAGAATACAGGGTAATATCTAAACCTTTGAATGCGTGTCGTAGGATTGCATTTACAAATAATCTGTAATAATTAAACTAATAAACAATAATAATAACAATTTGCCTCAATCTTAATTGTATTAAATTAATCAAACTATTTTTGTATTTTCACGCAGATCCTGTGCCATGAGAATGGCATATAAAATCTGAAACCCGAAGAAAAACTGTCACATTTGTACTCAGTAACTAACAAAAAACTATGTAAGTATCTCTTATCATGAAATTCATGACTGTAAATAAAAAAAAACAAAAAAAAAACAAAAAAAAAAAAACAACATGAGGGTCTTGTTTGACAAGCGGTCGAGGGCAGACGTCCCTGCACGTGCTCTCCTGTTATCCCAAACGTTGACAAAGTTTACGACACCCGCGCCCGCGCCTTTGTTCCCAAGTTCGGTCGGCTATTGTTATACTGCGTACCGTTTGCATTTTAATACTGTGACTTAAGCGATAGATCATATTGAAATGTTCTTAGTTTTATCTAGCCTCTATAGAATAAATCGTGACTCACTAAACTATATCGCGACTAGTGCTTTATTATATGGGGTACTATAATAATATCAGTGCATTCCGGTTCCACTCGGTAATACCTACGTCGCGCATCGCGTGCGTCATCCACACATCCAGTGTAGTTGACAGTGGAACTTATTAACGACGACCAAGACACAGAAACTTGAGCTAAGAACAGTGCGTTACACGCGCAACATCTTGAGGAAGGCGGAGAACCTGGTGAGCTCGTTCCATTGTAAAACATTTCTAGCCAAAAGGTATAATTTTTTTTCCAGCATCAACTCACAAGGCGATCCGTTCCAGCAGCCTTTTGGATATTTTTTTTTTCAGCATCAACTCACAAGGCGCCGATCTAACCGACATAATTATTATTGCAACTTGTAGGACCCGCAGCATACCGTTTAGCGTTCCTGACCGGCACACCATATTCTTAAACCTAGCTTAACAATCCGGATAGGTGGTTACCTCTTAACTTACCCTATCTACACCTTACTCCAGCTTGAAAATATAGGGTACTAGGGAAGTACGTAGAACGGCAGCTAGTGATTCACTCAATTAACACCTAAATAAAGGAGCTCGCCAAAGAGAACTTAAGAATAAAATTTGAATACACTTTCATTTGCAATTTCACGCGCGTTTGACAGCACGACACCTAAATTAATTGAATATACACTGTAACACAAAATCACCCGTTGCGTCTCGCGATACAAGTTTAGGTCTCTTACGAAACGCTAAAACCAGGAATCCATTAGCAGTATTGTGTGCTTCAAAGACATTACTACAATAAGCCACCTGACACACTTATAACATAATATATTATTCGCATAGTAAATTTATCATATCTTACTGATATACCATACGAATCACTAATCACTTAGCCAATCGTAAAACACATCGCATAGGAATCGCTCAACTTGGGAACAATACCAACCTTATTTAACTAAGTGCGTTTTTTTAATTTAAAATAATACCGACTAAAAGCAAGCAATTGACCGAAGAACCATTAGTTTGCCTAAGTTTTACAATAGGGTATAGAGAAAAGGATAATAAAACAATAATACTGTATCGGAGCCTGGGAAACGAAAGCTCATAAAGTCTTTCAACTTGATGCGCCCGACAACTTTATAATTTTTAAAACTACTAAACAAAAGACTCCACAGTCATTCGGTCAACATCTGGCTGACAGCAACCACCGGAAAACTATGGCAAGCCAGAACAATACAACCTTTTTTTTTAAACGCATCGAAAAAGACGGCAACTGTTTATGCAGATCCATATGTAACCAGATAAATACTACGTTTTACCTAACGTTTGATCACGCAATGATTAGGAAGGATCTAGCAACCTACGAGTCTGAAAACCGGCATGACCCACAAATAAAACTAGCACTACTTAATAACCTCACGGACACAACGCTTAGCATGGAACAATATATTAACCAACAATTCCAGGATGGATTCTGGGGAGGGGAAGATATATTAATAGCAGCTTCGGAATATTATAGGGGTAACGTCCATGTTTAAAACGAAAATCTATTGGAGCCACTCATTTATAAGCCCCGTGATGCACCAGTACCCGGAAACATCTATTTACACTTCGGAAACAACCATTGCAGTAGCTTGATACCCACCGATCAAGGAGCTTTATCTAACTACGAAGATGAAAATGTTTATGAGAGATGTAGTCCTGCAACATACTCACACTTCCAAAATGAAAAAGATGGAAAACTCTTTTTGCAATCCAATGAAACAATACCCGCCACGTTTGATAATCAATGTCACATTTCTACAGATTGCACCGGCCAGCGTCTAATTAGGTCATCACCGCAAACACAACACGATGTACCTACCCCCTGTACAAATTTAAGAACCGGCACATGGAATGTAAGAGGCTGTTCTAAGCTAAAAGATAGACACCATATCGATCAAGAACTGTCCAATCAACAGATAATAATAGCGGGACTTCAAGAGACGCACATGGCATCGGGAACTTTTGAATCAAATAACTACCACTGGATTCTTGGGGGCGGTAAACGCTCAAGGGAAAAAAATAGGAATCGCCATTCTTATATCAAAAACGACTGAATATAAAATAATTTCAACCCATTGTAAAGGATGTAACACTTTAGCAGTGCACTTAAAGATTAAAATCGCTACAACCGACAGTCCAGTAGAACTTCCCATTATTACCACCTACGTCCCTTCATCATCAAGCTCGTGTTTGTCTCAAATTTGAATTTTGATTCACCAAAAATCTAAAAAAGCGTATCCGATTATAATGGGTGACTTCAACGTACATATAGGCATAAACGACTCTAAACAATGCACCTCTAAAAGAACTGGAGAAAACTTATACCACAAGCATAGCAACTTTAACGGCAACTTATTTTTAAGTTTTGTTGAACAACACGAGTTGAAACTTAGCAAGTTTGGATGTAACACCTTTAGAAGTTCACCTAAAAATACATAATGCTACAATTAACAATCCAATAAAACTTTTATCGTCACTTCTCACGTCCCAACATCATCAAGCACATGTCTATTCCAGATTGCTACTTTACTACACCGGAGACCTAAAACAGCCTATCCAATTATAATAGGAGACTTTAACGCACACATAGGCATTAACTTTACAAAATAATGTAAAAGGACCGGAAACAACCTCTATCACAAAACAGCAATTTAAACGGTTAGTTGCTTCTAAGCTTCTTACAACAGCACGATTAAAAACTAAGTAATACTTGGAGAAGGCCCTCGTGCTGGACTACTTTGTTTCGTGGAAACCAACATTCGCAAATTGATCATATTCTAACAAGTGTTAAGAAACCCGTATTTATCAACTACGTTGTAGGAGAAAAAGGAAAACTAATAAACACAGATTACAAATTACTTTGGGGATTGATAGAAACCCCAGCTTTCTTACTTCAAACACCAAGATACTGCAATTAATATGGCATTTAACTATAAGAAATGCTACTAGGTATATGAACATTTACAAAGGGAATTTGTACAACACAAATTCCAAGGACTGATAGCCAATAAGATGAAAGTCTTACAAGAATCAAATACTTCCGCTCACACCCATTCAGACAAAAGAAGTTTCCAATTGGAATGCTAGCTAGACTGATATCTACAACATACTCAAAGAAGCAGTTTAAGAACTACTGATGAAACCAACTCCGAGATCCCGCGAAAATTGCAAGTCTTATTTATAAGATGCCTACAATGACTTATGGGCTCAATGGGGCAACATTAACCAAGTGTAACCGATCGAGATTAAGAAAATACGAAAGATAAAATTTTTAAGGAAATGTTCAATGTATCAAAAGATTTCCACGAAATACAACAAAGCAAAACAATAACGAAAATCATAAAAGTACGTAGAATTTTATACTACGGCCACATAAACAGACGCCGGAAACCACATTTTCTACGCTTATAATTATAAGAAATATAGGAGAAAAGTTGGACGTCCGATCTTCAATTGTAGGGACTCCCTAAACCGAAATCGTATTGGAAAACGATTGCTGCAGATCGACAAAAAATAAAATTAGAAGCCGAGAATATATACAATGTTACAGAAACAGACATAGAAACGAAACCCGATATTCTACTTCCAACCACATAATCAAGAATGAAAACAGTAAAATAGAAGATAAAACGAAAACACGTCGGTCGGAAGAAGAAACAATCCAGGACCATCGGTTACAGCAGCTCTATTCCCGCCCATTTATATATCACACACCAAGTATAGAATCTATCCTCCTTACGTTGGCTCGATGCTGGTATTCTTGTCGACTCACCTTTCCTATCCACTCCACATCCTGCTGCAACAGCCCCATACAGTCACAGACTCTATCTTATGGTGCCCCGTCGACCATTGACCGCGGCGATAGACAGATCGACTGTACTAGTTGGTACGAATGTCGAATCACTCAATCCATTACATTTTTGAAATGTAGCATGAATAGTGGGATTTGTGCATTCGTGCCACAGTGGCCAGACCGAGGTGATTGTCGTCGTTGAGTCTTTGTGGCAGAACTGCTGGGCGGGGTGGCCATTGTAACGGTAACGGTAACGGTAACGGTAAATAAAAAAAAACAACATGTTAGAAACAGGTTTGCAAAGTGAGTTATTCGACAGTTTTCAAAACAAAAACTAAAATTGGGTTCAAAACCCGTAATTTGGCATCAAACAAAGAACAAAACTCATCCCCAAACTACATAATATGACGTCATCGACACCCATCCGTAACCCACTCGTCCTTTGTTCACCGAATTACCATCAGAAGACGAACTCTAGCAATACAATAACAAATAACGATGCAATATCAAAGCGGGCTGGCATTGTAAAGCCGGTCCGTTCTTCAAGCGAGTGGATGGCGCCCGAGTGCACCCGTGACAGTCATTTAAGACACTGACGTGACGCCCGCGCCCCCCCACCATACCCCTAAGATACCCCCTCCACATCACCCTCCCATCACCCGCCAGATGGATTGATATTGCTGCAGCGAGCAGACGTAAGGAGCGATTGCATACGAGAAAATAAAAAATAACAGTTTGTCTTGCGTTGAGTCAAGTTTGTGATGGAATCAATATCGGGTGTAGGGTGGTACGGTAGAATATTGGAAGCATTTATGCGGTGACTCTTTATTAAGGAACGTATAGTGTTCTTAATTAATTAAAATAGCGGGATAAACTTTGTTTACAAAACAGGATAAACTATGTCACTTTACAGCCCTCTTATTATCGATCCTTAAACGACAATTTTTCGTGATCCGTCACTCATTTGAAAAATCAAAATATCAAATCCAGTGCCTAATCTATCTGCCTATTAAATTTCATCCAAAACTATTCAGTCGTTGTAAAACAAACTCCCAAGGATAATATCGCATTTGTAATATAATTATTGGAACATTATTTTAAATGTTTTTTAAAGAAAATGATCTCTTAACCTGTGAAAACTCAAAATACTTTTGGCAGTGGTCAGTTATAAGTTAGAGTAATTTAAGAATCTTATGAAACATACATTCCTAATCAAGAGTATTAATTAAACGCCAGTACCAAAATAACTTCCTTCTTGTCATCTCTAAGGTAGACTGGAAGAGATCCCTTCAAGGAAAAATCCGTCTTTGCATATTCTGTGATTTTGAGCTCAACCTAGCTTTCTTTTAGGACTAACAGGTAGGACAGCTGAACTTTTTTAGGTTTTTTTGCAAAGTTTTTAAAAGTCGTAGAATTTGCTAAATCAATTAAAAGTCACCTGCACTGGACTGGGAGTGAAATAAGAACTTAGAATGTAACAGCTGCCAACTCTTCCCAGATATACTGTAGAAGCCAGTAGTAAGACAAGAAGGTTTTGGTAGGTATATCGGTATATTAATGGGGCGAATGTATGTCAACCTATCACCACTCACTTTTTTGGTCGAATGTAGCGTAAAGTGGTTCTACATAGAGTATATGAATTTAAAGTCAAATGAAAATTATTATTTTTTAAGCAGAATTCATCTTGCTTACTCCAGAAGCAACACTGCCCATGCAATCGAAAATAGACTCTAACTGTTTAAAAATAAAGTCTATCATTTACCAAACGTCTGCATGTTCTGTCAACCCTTCTAGAGAAAAGTATGCGATGGACGCAAACGAGACGGCCAGCCGTGACGGCGATCGTGAGACAGTGACGTGACACGTTGCACCCCCACCACCCTCCTAAGCTTCGCGGTGGGGGCATATTGACCCCCACCCCTGGATAATAAGGGGGCTATGGACTGGGACGGATAGAAGTCGTGGCCTCTTTTGTAGAAATGTGCATTAAAAATGGTTATGGTTCTGTTTTGCTGTACGTGCTTTATAAAAAATTTACAATTTTTTTACATTTCTTAGTAGTGTTAAAAAGTTTTATCACTTTAATGAGTTGATAAGTAAATTAGTTGTGTAAATAAACATTTATTTCACTGAAATACAAATACTGTAAAATATTAAAACGTCTGTTAACCTTTTCAATACAAGTGACAACCTATCCTGAACCACAAAAGACAAAAGCACGAAACAACCAAAACAAATCTCAAAATAATATTTGTACAACAAATTTCAAATGTCACCAAAAGACCTGTCGCCGGGACGTCATGTCATTTGCACGAAATTAAATACCCCTCAAAGATGTGCTGTCAACTTCACCGGACGACCCCTCCCGGCGGTCACCTCTCCCCTTTTGCCCCCCGCGAGACCCCCTACCCCCCTAGACGTCGCAGCAGATGGATTGATATTGCTCTACGAATGCAGGTGGGCAGGCAAGGCGATCTAGGAACAATGGCGACTTATAAACTTCTTACTTATAAGTTAGGTTATAAAGTGTTTTGTCTTTAGGAAACTCTTCCTTATTGAAGGCTTAAAAGATGAGGATTAATTTGATTTCGTTGGAAATGATTGGGCTGTAATGGGGTTAAATAATAGTTTAAAAAACTAAAAAAACACGCTTTTATTGCTAACCGAACTAAAAAGTAGAAAATAATTTTTAATAACAATTAGGATAATTCAATTCAGAGTAAAAAGCGTGGGGTGCATTTTACAATATTTTCATAACTCTCTCATCATAGATTGTAGTCAATAGAATAATTTTAACATTCAATACATCAAGCACCCCACGCTTTTTACTCTGAATTGAATTATCCTGATTGTTATTAAATATTATTTTCTACTTTTTAGTTCGGTTAGCAATAAAAACGTGTTTTTTTAGTTTTTTAAATTATTATTTATTTTCAATTTTTTAGTTCGGTTAGCAATAAAAGCGTGTTTTTTTAGTTTTTCCAAAACTACGCGCCTGCGCAGTTCACACGCTCTGTCTTTGTTACTCTCATGCAAAGGATCCGCGAAGAGATTTATTAATCCTGACGATCCTAATCAGGATAATGGAAAATTTTTATCGGGTTGTTGCATTGTCATCGGCCCTTAATACGTGTGCAAAGTTTCAAGTTGATGAGACATCTAGAAACCAGTGAAAATTAGGCTCAAAGATTCCGTTACATACATACATACATACATACAACCCGAGCTAATAAAAGCGTGTTAAAAATGGTAGTGTGTGGCATATTGGACGATACTCAACTTATGTAGCTATCTTACCTGTCTCACCTTTTTAAAATAGGTACTTACTGTGTATTAAAAAAAAGGAAAAAACGCTACACTCAAAGGCCCAGACTGAATGTTTCCACGAACTAACACCACTACATCTCAGATCGACTGGTCTTGGGTTTGACTCTCGGTCAGGGCAAATATTTTTGTAAAAAGCAGATGTTTGTTTTCGGGTCATGGGTGTTTTTGTTTGTCTTTGTTTAAACCTTAGTGTGGGCCCTTACGGTTTATTTATTATTTTTCTAACTAATTTCAGGATTAGTTTCCAAGTTTCACAAATTAGTAACCATTGCATTTCATGTTGACTTGAAATCGACCCTAACGTTCCAAATAAAATTTCTTACTTCAACTTTCACACATAACTGAAGTCAAGTGACACATATTAGTAGTTTCCTTTAGAAAACGGACTTGAAAAAACAGGATTGCACTCATCCCTCTCTTACACCCCATAAAAACACGACAAAGACACATGTCCTCCCTTATTATCTTCAATTAAGAGGCTCAGATAATGTACCGTGACATACGTCCGACATATCCACTCTTCAGAGACCTATAGCCACTAAAGAATATCCACTTATTCGGAGTTCAAATCAAAATGGTTGTTGCAATTCGGCAAAGTTTTCATTCAAGTCTGCGCTTCAAAAGTAAGTCTTATGTTGTTGGGATAAGAGTTATGTTGGAATGAATAGGGTGATGAGTAAGTTGGTATGTCAAGTCGCAGTGAGTGATGCCTAGGCGACGGTGACGGATGGGTGGCCGTTACGTGTGATTAGTGGATACGGCACGTAGACGTAATCACGGGGAATAATGAGTCGTGATAGATATAATCACTTCTGTGTCCGCTCCGAAGGGCGGTGACTGACAGTTTTCATTTGTCGTGTGGAGAAAAATATGGCGCTGAAGTTAGAAGGGTATTTATTTTGGGGATGTATTTGGTTAGCTTGAAACGACGCTTTTTCAACGTCTTTTTTTGTTTTTGTGAGAATTTTTAGATGTATTACAAGAATTATATTATAATTCTGTTTCCCTTTCACTCAAGTAAAGGTTACATCCCATCAAAAACAATACTTGTCAAAAAAACCAAGTCTCGCAACTCAGTTGTTCTGCGGTAAAAAGTTGTGAGATCCATGTAATACCAAGTCGGTTATTAATTTATTCAGTCTCTACTTAAGCGACTTTCTGTCTTAATACGTCCAGTCTCTAAGACCACGATCGTGGTCCATAACAATTGAAAATCAATTGTGTCTGGAATCTCCGTACTCGAAGCATTAAGTTGTTACGTAATAATTAACAGCATCTTATAGTGACGCATATCAATCAATATTAAAATTCTTTAATGTTTTATATAAATATATCGAGACTTGGCCATCGCACTAAATAATTGAATTTACATGTGTTTTCAGGCGATTGAATTTACACGTGTTTTCAGGCGATGGCCAAGTCTCAATATATTTATATAAAACATTAAAGAATTTTAATATTGATATGCGTCACTATAAGATGCTGTGAATTATTACGTAACAACTTAATGCTTCGAGTACGGAGATTCCAGACACAATTGATTTTCAATTGTTATGGACCACGATCGTGGTCTTAGAGACTGGACGTATTAAGACAGAAAGTCGCTTAAGTAGAGACTGAATAAATTAATAACCGACTTGGTATTACATGGATCTCACAACTTTTTACCGCAGAACAACTGAGTTGCGAGACTTGGTTTTTTTGACAAGTATTGTTTTTGATGGGATCTCACTTCTTTTTGTATTTGTATTTTTTTTTTGTATTTGTATCTTTTTTTGTATGTATTTTTTTTTGTATTTGTATCTCATTTCTTTTTGTATTTGTATCCGAACAGCATTGGGTCGCTCGCGCGTATGAGCGCGGCTGCTGCTCGCTCGGCGACATTCACCTTTCCGCGCGCCCCGCCACTGTCCCCGCCCCGCGCCCTCGCGCTAGCACCGCGCAGCGCGTAGTGACGGCCCGCGCTCACTCGCTAGCATCGCAGCGCGTGGTATAATAATTAATTTACAACCTTACGCACTCGTAATAAGTACGAATACGCACGTAGGTACGTTTTTTGCATTAAATAATTTAATTTACACGTGTTTTCATGACGGGAATACCCATTTTTTGCTCGATTTGGCAGGGGCACTACCATGCGCCTATATTTATATGGGACTAGCTTAAACCTGCAGCTTCGCACGCAATAATAATAACTGCCGTAAAACATCGTTACGAATAAAGCCAATATTGAAAAATTTAACTGAAGACTTGGCTGTATGGGCTTAATTTTCTTTGCGGTCTTTTCTAGATTTTTTAGTTTTTCCTTGATTCATACACCAAACACTACTTATATTCCAAATTTGAAGCTTCTAGGTCTGCTAGAAGTGCCTTAGAATTTTGATGATCGGTGAGTCAGTGAGTGACAAAATTAAGAAATTTGACCCGTTATAATTCTTAAAATACTGGTTCAAATTGAATGAAATTTGAAATATACCGTGTCTTTACAATGCCTGCATGGTTACTGAAAATTTCAGTCTTCTAGTTTTATCCACAACGAAGTTACAGGGGGTCGAAAATGGTCTGAATTGCTTCGAGAAAAGGATGGTACGGCCGTGACGCTTTTTTGCTCGACTTGGTGGGGGCACTGCCGTGCCCCCAGATAACATAAAAATTTGGTGCTAAACTTTAAAAAAAAAGAAAAGTAAGTAACAATTTCTTAAAGAAGGAAACCAAATTATCTTTGAAAATAGGGTCATTAAATCAAAATGTAATAAATAACTTGCATAAAAATGCAGTGGCCCACATATGGGCCTACAGCTTTCCGCCCAGGACTTCGTTTCCGTGGGAATTTGGGAAAATTATGTAGCCTATGTGTTAATCCAGGGTGTCAGCTACCTCCATACCAAATTTTATAAAAACTGGTCCAGCCGTTTGAGCGTGAAAGAGTAACAAACATCCATACATCCATACCAACTTGGGCATTTATAATATTAGTAAGGTTTCTGTGTTGTAAGTGCAATCAACACTCCACAACGATTAAACAAAACTAAACAGACAAATTCGCGTGTCACTCCAGCACCGACGCTATTTTTCGTAAAACGCTGTAGAATTTACTAAATAAACTGGGACTGACATGAAATAACTTGAAATGCAAGTTGCAGCGTGGCGTGTGCCTGACAACTTGTCACGTCAAGTCCCGGGTACAATCTACACTAGTCTACAAGATATTCGTGTTATATTCACTCACTACACTGTTTGTACAGTATAGTGCAATGTGGAATGGTTATTGTGTTATGTTATGGCGATAGTTAGATCCGACTCAGACTCTATAAATAAAACTATAAATAAATAAACGCTACACACTCAAAGGCCCACACTAAGGTTTTCCCTTGTGTCGTGGGTCCCTTAGAACACACAAAAACAGACACATACACCCATGACCCGAGAACAAACATCTGCTTTTTACACAAATGTTTGCCCCGACTGGGGATCGAACCCAGGACCCGCCGATCAAGAGGCAGCGTCACTACCACTCGACCAAACCGGCCGACCAAACTCTGATCTATGCTTGAGTAACAATCGTCTTTTCATTTTGATAGTGAGAGAAAGAGACAATTAATACTTAAGCTTGGATCAAGACTTGAGTTTCTTTCTGTAAAACGGGCCTAAGAGTGAAAGGCTTCTTCTGGGCGAGCTTGTTACATCCTCGACCGCAACTTCGCCCTTGTGCTAGATTGTGGTCAAGATATTCCATTAACTTGACATCATGTCAGCTGCAAGACGTCCACTACCCCAAGGATCTCCATATTAACTTGACAATAAGGATACAGTTCTCTCAAGTCTGTTTTTGTATTATACTAGCTTTTCGCCCGGGATTTCGTTCCCGTGGGAATTTTCCCGTCAATTTTCCAATTTTTTAAATAGTTATTCTGCTATTCGGGACGGAGAGAAATCCAACAAATCAAAAACCATGGCAATCGGTCCAGCCGTTCTCGAGTTATAAGTGTTGTAACAAACACGACTTTCTTTTATATATATATATATAGATATAGATAGATAGATTGGGTGACTTTATATTTCCCAAAGACTTTATATTAGTTACCGAAAATCAAGAATGTGAATCAGCCTATGAAACTGAACAACTTGCCATAAGGAAACTATCTCGAATATTCCTGCTCACACAACTTGTGCGATCAGCTGATTTGAAAGTTGTTCAGTTGAGGAGAATCACTGCCTCTAAAGTTTCGCTAATTAATTGGATTATTTTTTTACTTCAGGTTTGAAAGTTGATCGTATCTGTATTCATATTATTATACAAATTATTTACACACATAGTAATATATTAAATACCTAACTAGCATTTCGCTCGGGACTTCGTTCCCGTGGGAATTCGGGAAAATCATACCCTATTTCCATCTCGAATAATGTAGGATTCTAATGGTGAAAGAATTTTTCAAATCGATCCAGTAGTTTCGGAGCCTATTCAATACAAACAAACAATCAAATCTTTCCTCCTTATAATATGTATAGAAGATATAGATAGATAGAATAGATATAGATAGATAAGGTTTTAGTTACAAAAGCCAGCTAACTTAGGCGAGCTCTTATTTTAATTTAGAACACTTTTTGCAATAACCTGTCGACAGCCAAAGAAAACGTAAAAAAAAAAATTAATAACACATTTCCCAATACGACCACTCTTCATTACACGCGCGCATTAAATTAGCACACTAGCGCAGCCCACCCCCACGTTGAGCTAAAAAAAAAACAATTAACCCTTTCCTGCTCTCACACAAAGACACATCAAAGAAGTTCTCCCGTATGCACTTGATCGGGCGGTGCGCTAACGTGACGGCGTCCATCGATTGTTAGGGAGGTGGGAGGCACACTGGGCGGTGGGTGGAAGAAAGCTTTAAAAACACAGAGAGCCAGCGGCGTCTCCGCGACGGCCCAATACGTCCCCGGCCGGCCGTCGATTACGAGTGCCGCTGCATATGTTGTACGGTTCGCAGAAACGGCTTGTGTGTTGTCAATGTTTTGTTAGAAATTTTGGAAAAAAAAGGAATTGGTTGTTGAGTGTGACAGGATAGTTTTCATTTTATTAAGGAATATACTGTTCGGTTTCCATAAATTCATTTTTATAATTAATCACATTTTGATGTCGCTATTTGCATGTTACGATTTAAAAAAATAACCACGCTAAGGGAGAATTTAACACGTTGACCGCCAAGCACAAAAACAATGTTTTTCATATTTTGGTCTTAACTTTTGGTAAATTGTCTTTTTGTTTTGCCATAATTTTCGACCTGTAAATCGTACAGAGAACCCACTTGGACCGAAACAACCGTGGAGGCCAGCCCAATCTGATTCCATAATAAAATGTACTAAAACGTGTATCCAGCTGGAAACACTGGCCTCTCAATGAAGCACTGCCCGTGTGTCCAAGGATACACATGGCCTCAGGAGGTAGCACCTTGTGTTTCCAAAAGGATACACATGGCGGTCAACGTGTTAAATAAAATATGTACAAAAAAATACTCTATATCGAAGACGTTTTATAAGCATAAAGTTTTATAATACATACTGTGATGCGAAAAATATACGTTTTTTTATTTATTATGAGATGGGTTAACTCTTGACCTCAATCTTGACCAAGGTCATAGATGAGGTCGACGATGTAGCAAGTTAACCCAGAAAATGCCTATAAGGCACTGGTACTCCCACGCACTGACGGAACACAGCAAGCGTTTGGCGTTGGACTTTGGTAGGAGGGTGGTCGCGAACCAGACGGCCCTTAACAGAGCCTACTACACCGCATGAGACCATATGACGACACCTCAGATTTCAAAACAAACTGAGGTGTCGTTGCCTAAGATGGATTACTAGGAGGCAGTTCTCATTTGAGTTTCCTTAGTCGCCTCTTACGACACCCACAGAAAGAGATGGGGTGGTGTTATTCTCAACCGATCACCACACGGTTTAAAACAGGTTGACCGAATTACAGTACAAAAGCTCAATGAATTTTAAATGTATGGCGGCGGAATAACAATTGTGGCCGTTTTACCCGTTCAAGTGTCGAAATTGAGAGCTGTAGAAATTTCACACTCACGGTTATTCTTGTTTTTGCATTCGAAAAAATTAAAACATTCTTATTTTTCAAGAAATTCCATCCTTTTCTGCAAACTGTACCATGCAGCTGAGTGCGCACGGAAACACACGAGCTCCGTAATACAACACTCGTTATTTTTCGCCACCTCGCGTATTGATTAGTGCTCATTGGGCGATGGGCTCACCACACCACCCGCTCGGTGCACCTGCAACTTTACTTGCATAGGTATTAGGTACTTGGAACCCACAGATAAAAAAATATCTGCAGAATTTAAAACTCTCTTTACGCCTGGAACTTATGGTCGAAATATGAAAATAATTTCGCTTCTGTGTGCAATTTGAGCGATCAGTTGATTGCTTAGTAAATAAGTAGTATGAGAAGATATAGGAAAAGTTTTTCAGTGTTGTGGAAAGAACCATCCCCTGACGTTTTGTTATATCATTTTAAGTCATCTCTTGTAATGTAACCCCTTGGTCACATTTGATCACAAAATTAAAAAAAAAAAACAATTTTATCAAACTTCATAATCAGTCATCTTTTTACTTCTGGCCTTATCCAAGTTTTATAGAAAGTATCTTGTACTTTTTTCATTTTGTGCAATTTCCTACTACTACCACTTTACATACAAAAGTTATCTATGTAGTTTTTTGTTTAAAAACAATAAGTGGTTCATTATTGCCTTTATTTATCAAGGGTCTAAATAATACACTGCGTATAACTTGCAGAAACACAGATTTTCATACGTTTTATCATTACCAGCTTGTACTATGCAGTGTGTAACTTTGATTAGTAAGCCCATTAGACTTTCTTTATTCTCATTTTGTCTTAAAATTACCCAATTTTTGTCTAGAGAAACTTACATAACTCTTATAAGGCAAGTTACAAGACAAGTACAGCATACTTTTAATTTTAATTTCACACAACGTCAAACCGAAATTGTGGCAAAACAAGCAAGTACCAAAATGAAGAGCAGTCACCGCCAGTCCGGGCGAACTTTACCCAGGAAATAAGCAAAAATAAGCCAAAATAAGCTGCAAATAAGCTAAAACAACAGAAATGCAGCTTATTATGCCCGGGACAGACGGACCAACAAGAAAACTTGACTTACACGTCACAACGAATTAGGAGAAGTTTTTGAATTTAAAGTTTTCAGATTTTTACGAGAATTGAAGTCGTGTTCTGTAATTAAGGGTTGTGGTGGAGTTTACTTAACCTTTTGATTGTAAATGAAAATGTTTTAGTTGTCTTTCTTAATTTAATTTGTTTTTTGAACTTTCAAGGTTTCTTTTATGAAGTAATAAGTTTTTGAAGAAGGAAGACAAATTAATACTAATTGTATTGTGAACACGAGATTAATTTCTTGTAATTTGAGGTATGTTTTTTTTTTAATAATATTATGACACTGAGACCCCAACGGGCTTAATATTTGTCGAATCTAATATTGTTCATCCTATATATAATATTATAACTATATTTTTCAAATAATTCTCATAAATTGATGCAAAAAATGTTGAACATGTTGCAGAAGAGAGAATTCATATCAAACGATATTTGGTAAAGGTTTACTGCCTAGTTATATTTCATTCACACTGATTAAAATCTAAGAAGTTTTAAGAGTAAAGTCTCTTTAGTCGACTTAGCCCTACAGGTTTTTCAGCACTTTTACATACAAGCATAACGAAGCTTAAAAATGAAGAGATTAAAAAAATATTGCAATAAAACAAAATGCTCTCCACATTTTGGTTCTTTCAAAATAATGAGAATAATGAGGCAATATTGACAGCATAAATTATTCTGGTACTCCATTTGAACTTCATACTACGTCATCTGCAGCTGCATTAAAGTAGTTTTGATGCAGTAAAAAGTAGTTTTAAATTAACATAGTTGGAGTGCAGGCGAATGAAAGGGGTTAATGATTAGTTTCCATATTTCCTGTTTCTTTCAGTTCGACAGTTTACGGCGGTACTGTTTATGTTTGGTATTTCCATAAGCGTTTAGAGATTTTAAGCTGGCGATAAAAGTTTAAGACTTTTGGTGTGCAAGACTGCAGCTTTACGAATGGGCGTAGGGTTAAAACAAGTAATGTAATTCACTAGGTACTTTGGCTTATTTTAAGTAACATCCTAAATGTTCTGTGAAGTAAAGTTATTTATGTGAAAAAGCAAATAAAGTATCGAGTATTGAGTATTGACTTGTTTTGACATAGCGTATTCTGTTATAAAGTGTGGACAGTAAAATTTTTGGAAATAATTTTGCATTTTACTTGGGTGCCGAGATAAGTATAATAAAAAAAAAAGATTTTATATTCAAACCATTTTTTTAGGCTTTTAAAAGTTATCAGGATAAATACAAAGTTTGTTGTCGAAGCAACTTCTCTTAAGAATTTGTTTAATAGAGATTTTTAAATGGTTTCATAAACACAAAAATTATTCATAAGATTTTAGGCAAATTACGCAAAGCTGGATGCTTTGTTTCTCCTTCTCTGAGGAAGACTGCACCTTTGCGAATAGGCGTAAAGACAGTAGGGTCAAAAGAACGAATGCGTATGTATGTATTTAAATCGTTTAATGTATGTTTGTATGTATTTCATTGTAATCTTGACTTGTTTTAAGTGACATCCTGAATGTCCTATAAAATAAAGATTTTTCTATTCTATTCTTGTTAACTTAGGTACTTACTTAAGTTACAATTACAGCAACACAATATACTATGACACAGTATTTTTTTCACACATTCTTCTTTGTCAATTAAGTGTTATAAGGTCTTAAGTTAATGATAAAAAAATATTACCCTGGAATATATAAAATAAAATTTGCTCTCGCTACCGCCCTCGATAAATACCACAGTCATACGCCCAGCTTTTAAGTCTGAAACTTTTCGCTGTTTTAATTAAGTTGACGTCGCAGTTACAACAGCAGTGATTTGTTCTCGAATGTTCGGCAACAACTAGAAACTTCTAGAAGGTTCAAAAAAGTTCGAAAAATTATTTAATTAAAACAGACCGATACTTCATTCTACTTGTCATTTAAGCTATCAGTTACCTATGTTACTCGCCTTTTAACGCTAGTTAAAAATGTGCCATGTCCTTCATTCACTTCGGAAGATAATTTCCAAGATAATTGGCACTGAAAATGGGAACTCTTTTAGTGCTACTTAGTTTTCATTTTTGGTTTGAAAAGCAAGTTGGAAGTTGTAACTTTCACTTTGGAAGTCGAGCTTCTGTTAGCGTTTGATTAAATGGTACGGTCTTTTTTGATATTCTGGAAAAAATATTTTATATCATTCGTTAGTTTCTCCTTGTTACATTCGATTATGTTTTATGCTCTCTTTTGACATTTTGGGAGTAATGTTCTTCTGTATTCATCGATATTTCAAATGACGTTTCTGCATTTTCTTGATTTCCATTTTTTCTCAAGTTTTTTTTGTTGTATCTGTAATATTAAATTAATAAGAACGACGTTACATTTTGACTTCACATACGAACAGAGAGGTCATAATTCCACAGGGACAGGAAAAACCAACATCAAAGTCTGTCCATTCTAACTTCCACGAATACACTGGGCCTTTTTATAATTCGAAAACGGCACGGCAAAAATATATTACCTTTTCCTCCTATGTAACAGTAATACTAGAAGCTGAGAACATAGTGGGCAATGGTAATTAAAATTTCGAAGTGCCGTGCCGTGCTGTTTGAATGATCAAGTATTTAGAAACAAGGAATCAGACAAAATACAATATAAGTAACTGTAAAATAAATGTAACTGTACCTTATCTGTGTTGGAGTGCAATAAAGTATATTGTATTGTATTGTATTGTAAGTAACTCTTAAATAAAAAATGTAGTATAACCCCCGACATTGCCCACTTTTAATTCTTAAATGGCGTTTTATATTTGTGTTTTTAACTTCCTCATATTTGTTGGGGGTTAAAAACACTAAAACAAAACAACATTCATACAAATAACAGGTCTAGAAACTATGTAATGGTATTCTAGCAAATGCGTTAACTATTCACTAATACCCTAATGAAAAGTCTTAACTTGTCACTTAACTGTTGACCTACAATCTTCTGCCTCATCTTTACCATCTTTTTTTTAAAAGTAAATTAATAGTTTTCTACAAAATACACCCACAAAAAAGACATAACACGTGTTAATTGCCTACTTATATATCTCGACTAGAATTTAAACATCTGATTCTAAAGATAAGGAAAAAACCTGATCAATATTAAAAAGTCATCCAAATTCTCAGACTTTATTTAAAAACTTTGACCTCGCGTTATGAATACAAAGAGTCTAATTAATAAATATAAAAAAGAAAGTTCGCGTTACCCCTTCAAAAATAAAAAAGTAAGTAACTTCCAAAAGACATAACCTGAAATTGGATTACACTAGAAATGCGTCCTTTCGCCATAGGCCTTCATACTCATAAATATTTTAAAAACTCGGGCCTAGAACTACCCGTATCAGTGATCTCTTAACCCCTAAACTGGTACGGCGGACATTTTCGTCCCGCTTTATTAGACGGCAGGTACCATAGTGCTCTAGTGCTGTCCCGTTGAAAAAAAGGTAATCGCTTGAAAACAAAATAGTAATAATACTTATTTTTACAAGTTAGAGTAGGTTGGTGCATGTCAACACTTGGTTTTTTTAGTACCTAAGCCAAATTATTTCAAAAGACTTTTGAATCTAGCAACTTTTTTGCGGATTAAGTGAAATTGTAACTAACTAACTATTTAACTATTTTTTTGATTACGCATAAATAAAGTTACTATAAAGTATATACTAACTTTATTCATAACTAAATACAGAATAATAAACAAAAATACGTAAAGATTTTTATTTTTCTCATGAATCAAATGTCATAATTATTGTGAAAGAAATTAACTAAAACAAAATAAATTCGTGGCCTCCAAGAACTACTTTGGAAAAGTGAAATTTCTTCGAGGCCACAAGTGCTGGATAACTCTACAACACGTGGAAAACACAAGACTAGCACCGCACTATATCGGGTCCAATATTCGTTGAATCCCATCACGGTATTGCAAAAGAAATCAAATTAGATATACAATAAGCGTGGTCGTGTCCAATTTACATAAGTATCCTTGCTATTTGGTCGGCTGATACAAGATTGCGGCAGGGTTACAATATTGCGCCGCGTCTGTCTCTTCTTGCAAAGCTGATGTGGATACCGGCATTTGTTTTTTCTCGATAGGCGTTCCCTTTTTAAATTTTAAAGGAGTAGGGGATTCTTATTCATTCGTGTATATTGAGATTTTGGATGAGAGTGAAATAAATACAAATTATATTACTGTATTCTGAGGGTTGGATCCCAATTTTGAAATTTTATATGATTTTGGGGATTTGGCTCAGTATAGAACAAAATAAAAGAGTAATGTGGTAAAGGTAGTAAATTTTATTTTAATTCGAGAATTTTGACGAGGTTTGCAGCGTTATTTCATTTTATTTTTTATTTAAATTATCAACAATAAATTGCAAGAAATTATTAAATTATTTTGTATACTTACTGACATAATGGCTGAGTCAATTACTTAGATAAAATGGATTATAATTATCATAATTAAAAGTTTTTATATTTTTCAATCAGTGTTAGTTTACGATTGTGTTGGCCTCACAGGAGACTTCAAAAATAATTAATTGGAAAAAGCCTGGATAATCAGAATATCAAGTAGCATTCATTGTTATTTTTTTAATTTAATGCCTTGAGTACTATTTTAAATTAAACTACTTATGTATAAAAGACTAAGTCCATTAGTCTCAACATAGTGCGAGAAAATTAAAAAAAACACATTACATTGAAATTCGAGATTTTTCTCTCCTAAATATAAAAAAAGGTATTCGGTACTCCCATAACATTTACCAGGGTAACATAAAAATCGTAAGGGCAAAATCTACTGGCGACAGGGGTCTATCCATGCAAATCCAGTGACCGTTAAATATAACATAAATACGATGAAATGGACTTTAGCAACCGGGTCTAATAAAAGGTTGACAATTTGACACTCTTTAAAATAAAATCTGATGGTAGGTTTGGGTAGTATTATAAATTTTCTGTTGTTTTAGGAGAAAAGAAAAGGAGTATTTGAAATTTTTTTGAAGTTTTAGTAAGAATTTGTTATATTCAAGAATTATGTTGTTTTCTTTTTAACAGTTGTGTAATTTAATTTGTTTAAAATTTCAATAGAAATTAATGTAAAAAGGAAAGTTTTGCTGTTTTTCAAAAAGGTATGCATTATCTCTGCAAATTTAATGTCATTGTAAATACAGCGTCAATGCATTTAGCTAAATAATAAGTCTCAAGTGCATCAGTATTGCCACTTCAATAGCTTTTCAACATAGAAAATCTTTCATAGAAAGGATCTCCCCTCAAACCCTTTGTCTGCGCGTTGAGACAGGCGGGACAACTTACGGGACATTTGCGGGACGGCTCGGGACTCCATCGGATTTTTTATAGAATACAGTGGATTGGACCCTATTGTAGAGTAGTGTCGGGACGTCTCAGCAGTGGCGTTTTGGTATTCTCGAATATCTGATTTTAACTAAATTCCATTAAATCAATACTTTTACTTTCGTCATTCAAAAATAAATAGAAAGAAGCTTGTTGTTAGTTTTATCACTTCATTTGTAAAAAAAAAAGGATTTCATTTTATTTATCTAGGGCCATTCATTTATTACGTACGACTATTTTCGCTAGTTTTTGACCCCCTCTCCGTATTATAAGAAAAAATAAGAATAGGCCGACCCTCTCCCCCCCTATTTAATATTTATTACATAAGAACCTAAAGGAAAAAATGAATACACGTTTGGTTTGTTTTAATGTTTACTTTTCAAAGTAACAATTTTTAGAAGTGTTTACTTGTACTTATAAAGCAGGTAAGTACTAATAATTTATTTTTTTTGGTTTTAATCACTTTGCCCGCGCTTTTTCAAAATATTATTTTAACTTTGCGCATTTTTGTGATCTTACGTAAAAACTATCGAGATTCCCTCCCACCCAATTGTAAGAAAAAATAAGACATAGTCGACCCCCCCCCCCCCTTCTAAATCGTCTTACGTAATAAATGAATGGCCCCTTTTGTGTAAAACACCTGAACTAGAAACTAATAAAAATGTATTTTTGTTACAGGTAAGCAAATATGAACCGTAAGTTTTAAATAATACCTACCTACAAGTATTAAGAGGTATGTTCGCATGTTTTCTTTACTATTTGTCCCGCATTTTACTTTATTAGGTACACATTATTATTTGAAGTACAGATTTTAGTTTATCTGATATCATCAAGTTTAGTTCGTGTACGTAGGAAATTGACAAGAATATTTTGGAAATAAATACCGTGGGATCAACAACCACGTAATTTTATCTCTTAATATTCCATGCAAATGACAAAAAATTAATAAACACATTTTCACATTCACAATTATTGTAAGTAAGAAATCTTGAAGTAGTTATTATAACTTCACGCATTCTACTCAACATCTATCATGTCCTCTCTAAGATACGCGAAGTACCCCCCCCCCCTTCTCCCTAGGGGTGGTTTGTGGACACCGTCTGTTGGGGACGGTGCCGTCATTCAACTCGCTTTAGATGTGACGCCGATGACAATTATTGACAAGTCTTTTTCTTCGGTGGTCTCTTTTGAGATAAAGGATGGACGGTATTGGCGAGAGCTTGATATATGCATTTGTAGATGTGTTTTTTTTTTTACTTATATGTTAGTAGAAGATTGTCTTATATGTTGTAACCTTGTAACCGATTTAAACTACGTGTTTTCTAATATCTAATATTAAGACTAAACAAAAATCATGGTAAGGACTAGATGTAGATTTGTTTTTGAAGATAAGTTTTTAAGTCGCAGTTATTTAGATTTTAGTTTATTGTTAACCCGTCGCGTGCTTGTTTGCGGCGCGTACAATACAAATCCATGGTTTTAAATATATTTTATAGCTATCTAAATAGACAAATCTTTCTATTTAAAAGTGTTTTTTTAGGAAAAAAAAACAGGTTTGTTACTCAGAATAGAAACGAATATCACCGAGTTCAATCTTCAGTAAGTTTTACAGTAATATTTTTTTTAATCCTCAATCTTAGAAAGACATTTCATTTTTAATTTCTCAGTTGAAAAGTCCGGGAAGTGTAAACAAGGTCTTGCAGACTGAAGGAATTCGCCCCTTTCTCTTTATTACGCTACCTCTGATGGACTGTCCACTGCCCCACCCTACGGGGTGGGAGGGGGTGGCAGGAGAGATAATTGGGTATTAACAGATAGAATCTGTCACCCAACGTGGTTAGAAATTGAATGGATTCAATTAATTTTTCGTTTCAAATCTGCAGAGGAGCTGTAATTAAAATGTCTGTCATAAGTTTGCATTTGCTGCGTTTTGAGGTATGTAATATTGACTATTTTGGTTAATGTGGTTTTTGATTATTTATATTAATGGCAATATTATTCAATATGCTGTCAACATTTACTTCATATTATTCTATTGATCAAGCTTACAACAGGAATTTCCCACTTTATTTTCAGAATCAAATGACGTAGGTAATTAGGTAACTATGTTTGTATGAACGTGTTGTAAATGTGAATGTATTTGTGTGTGTGTAGTGTAAAAAATTATGATTTCTTTTTTTATATAAATGGAATGTTATATTATACTATTCTTAAAATTGTTGTATACCTACAATGGGCTATGTACGACATTTTAAAAATATTTTTAATTTCGTTTAATTTTTTATTTAACATAAAGGAATAAGGTCCCGTTTCCTAAAAAAATATACATAAAAAATCTATCTTTTGAAATAAAAATATAATAATTAAAAGTTTCTCAGTAGGGTAAACTAATCATAAATACGGCATTATACAATCGTGTCTTTGCCAAGCTGTCATGTCAATAAAAAAAAACATAACCTATTTCATTTTGTATTTGGTTGTTTATTTTTGAGTTTTATTTTTGCTTTTGGTTAATTTTTTCTGAAGTCTTTTACTGCTACCGCATACCGGATTACGATTTAACTTTGCACGGACTTGTAGTGCTAGATTTTGACTGATTTTCTCACGACTACACCTTATTCATACCGGACTCCGAGAACTGCTTCAACGATAGTGATTAATACTCTTCGGATTTGTGGAATAACACTAATAACGACAGCGCAGCAGGCTTTGCTACTCAACATGGCATCTGACGAGTTACAGCGGTGGAGAGAACCAAAAATGTTTTATACCTCTTTGTTCAAACACTGACATTAACTCACCAGATTTGACGTTTGTTACCATTCCAAAGGAATTGAAAGAAAGTTGGTGTAAAATGCTGTGAGGATCATTTAAACGTAAGTACATTGAAACGTATCTCTAGTTAGTCTGTGATTGAAACTGAAATGTTGAACTTAAACTCAAAAACGCAACGGTATAGGTTATATGTCAAGCAACTGTCAATCGTTTTTTTTTACTTTGGCAAAGGAGTTAATCTGTAGAATGCTGTAATAAGCAACAAA
Organism: Aproaerema taeniolella; assembly: GCA_949987775.1. Lineage (NCBI taxonomy): Eukaryota > Metazoa > Arthropoda > Insecta > Lepidoptera > Gelechiidae > Aproaerema > Aproaerema taeniolella. Next base: position 815,423 of record OX465252.1, read on the forward strand.
TCGTAACCAAAATTTTAAAAATTAATTATTTTTATATCTATGATCAAAATTATTTGATATATTTTTTATTTGAATATGGGACCTTAAGCCTGCTTAAAATAAAAAAATCAAATTATTTTAAAAATCTTGCACATAGCCCATTTTATTTAATTTATGTAGTTAGAAAACCAACAGCTAAATACTTAAATATTAGTTATGACAGAATTACTTAAGAATGAATCGCCTTTATAGGTTTTTAAGGTTTGATGAGAATACAGCATAAAAATAAGTTTCAATGAAAAGGAAACCCCACCACGAAAAATCAAAACTCATTCCATGTTGAAACAATAGGTACTAAACATTCTAAACAACACCAACCAATAGATTTTAAAATCTATCGCACACATTCAGACGTCGAACGAAATCTGACATAAAGGTGCACTCACACTAGTGGCGACGTCGGCCGGGCGAGACGTCCCGTCGTCCCCTCGGAAACGGAATTAAAACTTTTGAGTGATTTCGCTCAGTCAAACGCTGCAAGACGGCCGAGGTCCGGCCTAATAGGGTTGTCTACTACTTGAATTTTTATTTTGTTTTTATTTTAAAAGACGCGTGCAGAGGAAATTGAAAATAGATAGTTTTTTTTATTTTTTATTTTAGGGCATCCTGTGGTAGTTACGATATCTTTTACATATTTTGAAAATTACGAATTAAATGCACTACCTAGTAGGTGTCACAACATACTTAATAAATAATTAAAAATATTTTTTTTTACTTTGATACTTGAAATCTTGACCTTGACTTTTTATTTATCTCGTTATTTGGTTAGTTTTCGTAGTGCAACTGTAAATATAATGATGACTGTAGGTATGCGAACTGTATATTTATCGATTTATTAAATAACGATAATGATTATCTTATTTATTTAAAAATCTAATTGAAAGAAATTCCTAAAACCCCATACTACAGAAAAGGACTCAAGTCTTGATCTATACTTAACTATTGATTTTCTCTTTCCTCTCACTATCAAAATGATAAAGACGACTGCTACTTAAATGTAGATCAGAGTCTGAGTCGCGTCTTCCTATTACTGTAAACTTGTTATCCTCTGTATTATCATTGTACAATAAAGAATAAATACATACATATATACGGACCTTAGTTGTTATTACTATTTACCGTCATGTACACACACAACTTTAATCATTTTAGACTACCTTTACTGTGATAATTTTATCATTATACTTTTATGTTGTGTATTGCATTTTAACCCTTTACTCACCATACAATATGTGGTAAAATGTCATGAAGTCGTCACCCTATTGACCACCGGTAATGACGACAGCCCTGCCGGATACAGTGACCGGTAGAGTTCGCGACGACTAATTTACGAATAGTTGGACTCCAGTCGTTTTCTGAGCTTCATTACGATTCATTGTTTGATGGGACGTGTGGAGGTTGCTTTAGATTTTCTATGTTTATGTATATTACTGGAATAAGAAATATAAAATCCATTCATAATTGAAAATGTTTGTCGCTGATTCACAATTAAATACAATTAGGAAATATATGGTAGATAAACAATGTACTTAACGTACATTGTGTTGGTAGAAAAAGTAAAAACTTAAAAAAAGGCATAGATACTATGAAACATTAACAATTCTACAGCATTTTAGAAAATAAAGTTGCAAAAAGTTTTGTCGCAGACAATGTTTTTATTTTTATCTTTAAATAATAATAGGAAGAATGGAATCACTCATTTATTAAAATAATTCCACCATGAAAACTGTCTTTAAAAGTTGCTTATATTTGTAGATGAAAAAGTAAAATCAAAATGTACGCGTAAATACTATCTTAATTTTCCTTTTACAACATTAATTATTACTTTAATAAAGTATACACAGTAAAATAAAAGAAAACTCAAATCTTCCTAGCTTGAAAAAGTTTTCCCCTCACTCATATAAATAAAGACGAAATAAAACTTGAAAGAAAACCTTTTACTCAAAAACGCAGCACTCTTCAAAAAATAAAAATGGACACAACATCTACCCTATTATCAATTCGAGCATCGCTAAGCACGTCCACACGTCGACTGGCCACCCCCTTAAGGACCCCCTGCCCCCCTGGGGGGTGACGTCTACGTCTCCATCCGACGCGTCAGGCACAGATCAATGCTGGACATTCCCCCACCTGCAGTTTTAATTCGCGGGACTTACGGGACACGACGGACCTTTGTTTTGAAAACGTCTTTTTGTCACTTACGACATTTTTGTGCGGACGGGTGATGGCGGGGGTTGCTTTGTTCCATTGAATGCGTTTTAATAAAGGATTTGCTTGATAGTTGGTAAAGAGTTTCTGTGTAAGAGTTATGAATTTAATTCCCAAACAACATAAATATTTGGTAGATGTACTTTCTAGTATTTGTGAGGATTCTGGGTGTTTGTGTACAGGTATTTGTATAACTTTATTTATTTAGAAACTAAATGTTTTCAAAAACTTTAACTGACAGTTTTTACCTCACCTTGTCTTTTGTGGGTCAACAATTGGACAAAAGACCACATCCTTATATCTTAAGAAGAACTCCTTGCATGGGTATTCTGTCCATCACGCTGGCCTAATGCGAGTTGGTGGACCGCAAAGCCTTTGGAAAACGAAAATTCTTAGACGTGCGGGTTTTACCACTATGTTTTCCTTCATCGCTGAGCAAATGATAATTAATAAAAAGTCCTTACATCAATCCAAAAACACGAGTCTATATTGTAGTCTATATTGGTAGTCTATATTCGGGTTTGTGTATTTTTAACATTAGTAGGTACTATTGACCGTTCAGTGTCAATATATTACAGTTAACACTTAGCGTTGCGTACCGTCAATACCGTCAATACGGTACGGTGCTACAAGGCCGAAAAATCTGCATTTTACAAAAACGTTTTCCAAAAAAGAAAATGAACCCAGAAACCGCCGATTTCACTCAAACCCATCGCCAATAACAGGTTGAGTTGTCATTTCCAAATTTCCACAGAAACTTCTGGAAAGTCCGTCAAAGTCTCACATCTCAGTCGTCCGTTTTCCCGCGTCAAAGTTTTTCCAACTAGTTAAATCCTTTCTCCCATTTTATCTGCTCCCGTAGGAAATCAGCGGGCACTCCAACCGTCACTTATGTCAACGCTCTATTTAAACTTGAACCGATGTTTCTTTGAGACGTGTTCGGAACTTGAAGTTGTTTTGTGGCCGTTTAAGGTTGATTGTGTCCACCAATCCGCATTGGGCTAGAGTGGTGGACTCGGGTTTAGAAGGGAGGCCATGCCCCTCGGTGGAGACGCATATGGGCTGGTAAGAAGGTTTTTTTTGACAATTCAATACATACATCGGGTGAATTTAAATTAAGGATGTGATTCCGCCCATGACACTGAACAACTTTCCTTAAGGAACATAGGTCGAAATAACTATTTTTTTAAAATGACGCCTCTCCATAAAACTTGTTTTTTTTTTAGAGAATTAAATGTATGAAGTATGAAGGATCCTGCGTTAAGGTAAACCTAATTTGTATCATAAAGTTGTTTAAAACTTCCTACCTTATTGTCTTAGTATAAAAAAAATGTGGCAAAGACTAACTTTGTAGTCAGAGTCTTCAAACCGCCAACTAGCCTGACTTGGTTTTCAGGTTGACAAATCAAAAGATACAACTGAACATCAGCGCGTTACCTTTCATAATACACGCTGAGTTTGTGTCCTGTTTTCCTATAGCTAAATACCTATACACTATACTAAAGCACAATTTAATTGGAAATTAAATTTATCTTATATAATTTTTCTCCTAAGTATATTTCATTTTCACAAAATGACATAAAGAACAAAACGTCTCTTTCTACACGATATGAAAAGAAAAATTCCGAACCGCAAAAAAAAGTTCCGCGGTAAAAGTTGTTCATTTCTGTTTGACGAGCTCTCCCCTTTACTTCCCCAATTTGGACTGCTCAATATCTGTCCGTGAAATTTTCCATTGCCCCACTTATAAATAACGAAAAAAAAACTTCTCAAAATTTTTTCTTTTTCCGTACAATCGGCCAGTTGTGTCGTAAAATTCAAAACAGTACCACGATAAGGCATTATTTCCCGCTTTTTTTCGTTTTTTTCCTCTTTCCCGACACTCAACCCTTTTGACGTTATCGTGATGACGTCACGGCGCATCTTGCCGCGTCCGTCTGTAGAGTTCGCTGTTCAAAATTTTTGTGTTTTATTTTTGTTTTGAATTTTGAAATTGGAACATCTATTTTGGTGTGTTTTGTTATTTTTATCTGAATCTTTAGAATCATGTTACATTTAATTTTATTGTTTCTGTTTTTTTTAAGTTACATTCGCTCCGGGAATTCGCTCCCGTGAGAATTTAGGGAATGTATTAAACATGTAAACCTTCCTTTTGAATCATTACTACGTGCATTAGTAAAAAGTTCACCACACCCTCGACACGGTAAGAAGGAGAGTGAAAATCCGTTCAGTAGCAATTTTTTTTAAACAGATATTCTCTTCGCAAAATCGAATTTATACAAAAATATGATAAACGTCACTTCCTCGCTGATACTAAAAGAAGCTGACTTTTACAAAGACATATAAAACTCTTATATGTTTGTCTCCTTCTACTTCGGCTATCTCCCGTCCATTGCACTATCTTCGATCTAACATCTCACTCCGACCGTCAAACCCGTCAAAACAAAACAACATCGAGCAAATGTCGCGAAAGTAAATACACCCCCCCCCCCTTTCGCCCCCTCTCCCCCTTTCGACCGTTCGTTATCACGTCCAGAACATAATTTAAGGAGTCAAAGCGAATGGAACAAACTGTTTCATGTTCGTCACTTTTATTTGAGTTGGAGATATTGATTTCGTGTTTTGAGCAGGATTGTGACTTATTTGTAAACTGATATTTACCTATACAAACAAACTACATGAGCCGAAGGTTATATGAGATCGCACCTCCTTGTTATATGTTCTCCTGTTTTAGTGTTCAGATATGGGTCTTAAATTTCAAAATCTAAAACTTGGTCCGTTCTTAACGGTGTGAGCTGTTATTTGATAATTTATTTAAATACATTTTGTTTATTGTGAATTGTAATGTAAGTAATTAATAACTAATAACACATAATAAAAGCTAATATGTAATCTAGAGGTTTAAAAATATCCATACAATAATATTAATAAAACATTAGTTAATTATTGTATTTCTCGATGAAGCTCCATTGTAGAGTAGCGACAAAACTTTTAATTTGAGTATCACTTTGTTTTTATTTCTGAAAAACGTTTTTTTTTTAATTTATATGTATTTCCACTTCAGAAAAAAATAGACGCTACACACTCAAAGGCGTACATTTGGGTTTTCTCTTGTGTCGTGGGTCCCTTGGAACACATAGACAGACATAAACACCCATGACCCGAGAACAAACATCTGATTTTTACACAAATATTAAGCCAGACTGAGAATCAAACCGAGGACCCAATCAAGACGCAGCACCTCTACCATTCGACCACAAAACTTAAAAATTTCTCATCCTTATTACCAATGCAAAAGTGTCGAGTTTTGCTCATTCAAATTCATTCCAATTATAATAAATATTCCTTTATAGGTCAGTCGATGCGGGGTGCAGCGGAGCCGTCAATCGATCAAGTCAAGGAGTGCAGTGGGGTGAAAAGGGGGTGGAATAGGGGGTCAAAGGGGGTGAGGGGGTAAATTTTCTATGCTTCGCTCTATGATAATATGCACTTCAGGTGTCTGGCTGTTTAGTGGCGAGGAAAGAAGTTTAGAAGAGTCTTTTAGAGATGGAGGGTACTCTGAGAGTGCATATTCGTTATGGGTACGCCTCTTTGGAAATAGGGCGCGTTTTGTGTGGATTGATAGATTTTTCTTTTGTCAGTTGGCGAAAATTAGTGGAGTGGTTGTTGTTTTGTTTTTTGTGTTGTGTGCAAAAAAGATTATTTCTATTCTATTCTATTCTTATTAAGGATGTGAATTAGCCCACTCAACTGAACAACGTTCCCCAAGGTAGAAATATGAAAAAATGTCACACGACATTTAAAAAACATGTCAGATCTTTCAAATTCTGCATCGCAGTCTATCGTAAGTACTTACTTCTCGAAATGGTAAAATACAAACCAAAGGTATCAATTTTAGGAAACTCGTTAAATTGCGTTAAATATTAATTTCATTTGTTTTTTTTTTAAATTCTAATCTGATTCTTTGTATACTCATCCTTCCCTAAAACGAAAACAAAAATTATGTTAGTGTTCTTGAAGTCTAAATTCGGATTAGACAGGCAAAACGACTGGTGAAAAAGTCACCACACCCAATACTAAGTGTTTTATGCTAAAACTAGCATCCGTGGAATTTTAGGAATGAAGTATACACCTGAACCTTCCTTTTGTATCACTCCATCTAGTGGTGAAAACCGTATGAAAATCTGTTAAGTAGTTTTTGAGTTTATCGCGTCAGACAGACGGACAGGATCGGCGGGTGTCTTTGTCGCCCGGGACTTGGTTACCACGGGAATGAATTATCCACATAAACCTATTGAATAATTCCGTCCATTGGTGAAAAAGTATGAAAATTTGTCAAGTAGTTTTTGAGTTTATCGCATTCAGGACAGACAGACGGACAGACGCGGAGGGGGACTTTGTTTTATAATATAAAAGTATGAAATCTTCTTCTTCTCATCGTGTAGGTATAGTCAAGTGTGTGGCGAACTTGGCTTACCCTGGTGTTAGAGTTTTCAAACCGCACAATGGCCTCTGACTTAGTTTTAACGACTGTAGTCAATCGACAACAGCCGGGACAGACAGCTTAACGTGCTCTCCGAAGCACGGAAACGCTCGTGATAAATTGCAACTTTATCACGAAATAGTATTACGATAAAATTGTATGTAAAGAAGTAGATACAGTACTTTTGATCTTTATTCTAAGAGTAATTCTCGTCACTGCTCATGTTGTCATTGTAATAAATAAACTATTTGACGACAATAACGCGTGTTTTATGGCGATGCGTGGGCGCCTCTGTTTGCGACATTATCACTCAAAGTAGACGGCTTGGATGTGGCAACGCGTGGATCATCAACATCATTCATATGCTACAGATGACCTAATATATTAACCTTTATTATGTTTTTATCTTGAAAATAAAAAAATAAGGGAACGATATTTTTATGCAAATTTCATAACTCGTTTTAATTTTCAAGTTCTTGTTGAGCTTCAACGCTGGACTGAAAGTGAGGAAAAAACTTAGAAAGTGCCAGCTGATAACTCTTCCCAGGCATTCTGTAGAAACCAGTAAGTGGAGGGTTTTTCTGTATTGTAGGCCAAAGGCTGACAATCTATCACCACTATACTCATACTCCATGCAATAACCCTGAAAATGAATGTCAAAAGTTTCACAACCACATGGCGCCCTGCCTACCCCGAAACGGATAATAGGCATGGGTGTACAGATAGAATAGAATAGAAAAAAATAATTATTTTATAGGACATCCAGGATGCCACTTAAAACAAGTCAAGATTACATGAAATACATACAAACATACATTAAGAGATTTAAATATGTCCATACATATGCATTCGTTCAGCAGAGCGCATATCATACAGATATCATACAGATACAGATATCAGATATCATACAGATATCAGCAGAGCGCATATCATACAGATATGCGCTCTACGAACTCCGTTGTACCTAGATATTAAGACGTAAGCTATGACCAATCAAATTAGATTCGAATTACTTCTGGTATATCAATAAACGTGAGTGAACCCAATGCAATTTTATTTACTTTTGGTCAGCAATTGTATTGAGTAATCTGTGAGGTTTACTGTGCAGAAAATATACCTAATGTATTTACTTTGTGTTTTTTTATTTATTTACTTTTTTTAATGTGTGTTGTCATTAATAAGTTAGTCTTAAAATATGTCCCGCCTGTCCTTGACTGTTACGAGTTCTATTTATTCTATTTCTGCCGTATCCACTCCCGAGTGGCACTAATCCCTTTGAGCGACACGCGTCACATCACGAACTATTCTCGAACTATTCTGGCAACGATAAATATTGTTTATAGCTCTATCAATCCCATAGACAACAGCTGTTGGACTCGTTAAGAGACTGATGATGGATCAGGCAGTCAGGATGTCGTCCACATAAATCGCGGAATATTTTCGCCAGTGTGGATTTGTGCAATTTATTGTTGTTATTGTTGGAATTGTAAAGACTGTTTGTTCTGAGGGAAAGATGTTTGTTGGTACAGGGTGGTTCAGTTTAATTGTTTTTATTTTTATTTTGCTTCTCAATCGATAAATGCGCAATGTGGTAAACGATCTATAAAGAATAGTTTGTTTCTAAATCTCTGCATTGACTTAAGTATTGACTGTCTCTTTCTATCACTATCAAAATGACAAAGAAGACTGCTACTCAAGTATATATCAGTGTCGCGCTTTGTAATACGGACCTTATAGTGCCTATTTCTTGGGCTAAATTAGAGTCATATTGCTTCGTGGTGCGACCCAGTAAAAAAGTATCTTAACTGTACATTTCTAATTCCTGTCATTGATGTTTTTTGACTGATTAGGAGTTTTCTTCATACTACTTTTAGTACCTCACTACAGTATGGAAATTATTGGTCTGTATGAAAAATAAGTACTTGTTTTATAAACCAAAAATTTGCGGTACAGTGGTATAGAAGTATGAATTGAATTTAAAATTAATGTGACGATAGCTCTTTTCTAGGACAGTATTATTATTTAAAAACGATTGAATTTGTCGCATACTTTCATGAAATGTGATTGTCATTGACACAGTTTTAGAAACATTTAAGTGATTTAACATTTAAGGTTTACTTTGTGTTTTTATTGCACTTTTCTAAGATTCAACAAGATCTTTATTGTCTTCACTTAATCGTAAAATACTTTCCATTATTTTACTTGAATTATTATAATGTAAAAGTGTAGAAGGCAAAGAACCGTAACTGATTAAGATATATGTACATTATTTAATATATAAAAATATATTTTTATTATAGCTATTTATTAACTGTAAACTACTATGGAAAGTAAAGTAAAATATTTTTAAAAGAAAAAGCAAGAATTAACAAGCAAACTTAACCTAGACAAAGACACAGACATCCAGTCTGTGGATGCTAATAATATCTTTAAAAAATAAAGAAAGTGTATAGGAATACCATAGAACTAAAAAAAAAATATTAATTTTAACAAAATTTCAGAAGCTAAACCAGCGCTATAAAAACCAAACAGTTGCAACATCCATATCTCTTTCACGAAAAGCTCTTAGAGGGGGGTCAGAGGGGGAAGGGGGACTTCAAAACGTTACCACGGAAGACATAAAACTGGTATGATATACAGCCAGCAGCCACAGACGAAAAAAGATGGCTACCGTGACATCTCACCGTGATTTATACAGTAAACACATAAATCTGACTTCTATCTGTCATCCGACTCTGGAAGGGCTGCGCAGACGGACGACGTTGCGAAAGATTAGAAAAACTTTAGACTTTTTTTTTCTTTATTAAGGGAATTTGCAATACAAAATACTTATTCTTATATAAATCAATCCAATATCCAGTTAAGTTTTCCCAAACAGATCTAATATACAACAAATAACGTTGTATACAAAAAAAAAACAATTTTAATTAAAGATCTTTTAAACATCATCATCTAAACTTTTAAAAGAGTTATAAGAGTTCAGCTGCACCGACGGATTACAGCAAGCTGTTTGGCGTCGGACTTCGGTAGAAGGGTGGTCGCGTACCAGATGGCCCTTCACAGAGCCTACTACACCGCATGAGACCATAGGATGACACTTCAGATTCAAACAAATTGAGGTGTCGTTGCCTGGGGTGGATTAATAGAAGGTAGGTCTCATTTGTGTTTCCTTAGTCGCCTCTTACGACACCCACGGAAAGAAATGGGGTGGTGTTATTCTCATCCAATCACCACACGGCCTAAGTTAAAGCTCCTCTAAATGTAACGGCGTCCTTGTTCACACCAAAGCGGCGGAAAGAGATAGTTTGATATTTAAAGAAACAATAACTTTAGTGCATGTTTCTGCAACTGGGTGTGAATTTCCTTCAGCAGTACTGCTGGCTGAATTGAACTGAATGGGTTAGGTCTTGCTCAGTGCAAAGATGCGGTCGAGTATGTAGCGAACGTACCTACAAAACTTCAAAAAACTGTTTTTTTTAAGGAAATTCCTTGTTCTCGTGAAGACATTGACGGCTGGCTTGATCGAGTGGTTGTGGCGCTGTCTCTTGATCGACGGGTCTTTGGTTCGATTCCCAGTCGGGGCAATTGTTTGGGTAAAAAGCAGGTGTTTGCTCTCGGGTCCTGGGTGTTTGTGTCTGTCTTTATGTATGTTCCGAGAGACCCACGACACAAGGGTAAACCTCAGTGTGGGCCTTTGAGTGTGTTGCGTTTATTATTTATTTTTCAACTTTACTTACATACGACAAAATGTCGCAAGTCTGCAAAATCGCATAAAGTGTCATTTCTCCGTGATATAAGTAACGAGGCTCGCAAAAATATAGCAATGTGTTACGATTAGCGATCAACAGACATGTTTATGACGGCCAATAACATTATGTACGGATCTTTTACGGATATCTAACGTAGATGGCTGGATCGGTAACGTTTAGAAGTTTTTATTGATATTTTGTATTGATTTATGCTTGGAGAAGCAGAGATAAAGTTGGTTGAATAAGATAAATTAAATATGTAAATCAACACACAAAATTAAACAAATTTCTTTTCAAAAAGACTTTAAATATCCCTTTTTAAACCATCAGAAAGTTTGTGAAGGTAGATGGATGGAGTGATCTGCTTTCATATTTAAAATACTAAATGGATATTGATGAAACTTTGCAGTAATATAGTTTAGAAATCAGAATAACACATGACAATAAATGAAGAACGAACGAAAATAAACGAATGCTTTACAATTTTTATAAAAACTCTATCGAGCGCCTATTCTGTAAGTGATATAGATGACAGTGACGGGTAGTGACAATCTCATACGGCCGATTTGTCACTACCTGTCATCGTCATATCTATAGCGTACTAAAGAGATTGACATCCGAGACACCGAAATTATTGGTCATATCCTTACAAATTAGATACCTGACATTAAATTCGGTGCTCTAAATTAGCAAATACAGGGTGTAAATCTGCAAGGTTGCCATATTCAATGGTGGAATAGTATGGTATGGTACCAACTTTATTCGATAATACCGAAAACGGAACATTTAACTAACAAAGAAAAAAAACAAGACTTTATTTTGAGCTCTAGAGAATAACCCACCTAGGCTGAAATAAAAAATGTAGTGCACTGAAAATACCCCAACATTATCGCATCTAAGCCATGTTATTTTAGTGATGTGTATATAATTTTGATGATATAATGATGTGCACGCGAGTTGTCGATAAAAAAATGAAAATAAATTAAATTGTCAAAATTTTAGGTTTTTATATTATTATTATTGATTTCAACTCTATATTAGCTGTATATTTGCTCCTGAGAATATGGCAACCTTGCAGATTTACAGTTTGTATATTAAGGATATGAATTAGCTCACAAAACTGAACAACTTTCCCTGAGGAACATAGGTTGAAATAGGAAAAAAAATTCGCTTCTCCATACAATTTGGACGAATAACAGGAACTAGTCGATTTTTTGAGAATTTTATATAGGTTCGTCAGGGAAATTCGTTCACTTTCATAGGAAGAATCACTCCCTAAAATTCAATTAGTAATGAAAAATTACACAAATAGAATATTACATTTTCTATTACTTCATTAACCCATTTTACAAAAGTTTATTTTTATAGCTTCTTAGTTAACCCCTTAGCATGCAACTGCAGAATAAACTTGAAACTGAAAATTGCAAAAAGACATTACAATAACCCACTTTTAAATTCCATAAACTAGGTTTGCAAACAAAGTAATCCAAGCCAGAAAGTTCCACAATCGATACCATTTCAAGACGAGACCGCTATTACCATATTTTTGAGGCGCACAGTGCTCCGGCACTCGTAAACATCAGACAAAATGAGCACTAATTTCCCTCTGCTCCGTACAAAGAGGGGCCCGCTTTACATAAATTTGTCATATTTGCACGCACCCCGTCGCGGTTGCCAAGTTTTAAGCGGGCGGAAACTCGACCCACTGTGCATGATGGCTTGATTGACGTGCTTTCTTACGACTATTGCATAATCTGTGCTTGCTTTACGGTAAACGAATGTTTGTGCGACATTTCTGGATTACGGTTTCCTTAGCTCGTATTTACGAGCATAATGAGACACTGATACCTTTTTGATAAAAGATTTGTGATGTTTTTGTCATGGAATTCTCATGCATAACTCTATAAGTATCTCACCCTACTCCGAAAGCGTAATTGCTTACGTAAGATAACCAAATTAAACCACTTTTTTTTACTCTTAGTGTCAAAGCGCTACTGATAAAAGTAAAACATTGATGTACGGACGGCCGCAACTCAGGTTACCACACGCGTACACTCTGTGTTATTGTGATAAGAGCGGTTTTGCAATGAAAATGGAGTAACCTGATGCGCTGGCCTCTATCCTTATTTAAAAAGTTATTCAAACTTTAGGCAGTTAAAGACATAATTGTTTTTTTTGAACATTTATGGCCTGGATACGAGTCCTTTGAGCCAAGACATTAATATATTTTAAGCGGGCGGAAACGGGGCCGATGCCAACCCACTGTGCATGATGGCTTGATTGACGTGCTTTCTTACGACTATTGCATAATCTGTGCTTGGTTTACGGTAACCGAATGTTTGTGCGATATTTCTGGAGTACTATCCTTTGCTCCTATATTGGGTCACTTTAAATTAGTTAGCGAAACTTTAATGGGTGATTCGTCCTATGAAACTGAACAACTTTTCCCATAGGATCCACATTAAATTCTAAAAAAATAATTCGACTTTACTTGCAAAGGCAAATCAGTTGAATGCACAAGTTAATATGGAGAAGCTACATTTTTGAAGTGAAAACTTCTTTAGCGGCGTTGTGCACTTTGAAGTATGGGTAAAAAATGTTAAACTCGAGTCAGGGTCACGTGTCTGTCACGGAGGGTGTTTAATAAATATAGGAAATTAAAACTGCAAAAGTCAAGATGTCATACGGTGTCAGCATAGAAAAAAATAAATTAAATATTAATGCACAACGTAAATGGTCAAGTTTTCACTTCTGCCGGCACTCTCGGAATACACCCCGTTGTTTTTTTTTTCATATTACGAGCTATGGTTCGTAATTTTTCATATTACGAGCTATGGCGGCGCTGTCACTATCGTACATGGCCTGCTGCATAACTTTGAGTACCTTCCCCAAACATTAGTGTGATAATTTTCAACGTTATAAAAACGTATGAGTCACCGACTTCAATCCCAACAACAATTCGAAATGTCACTCATTTATTTAGATGATGTTCTGGTTTGTAGTATTTTTTGTTTTTGTTGTTTTTTTTTTAAAAGCGCTGCATCATTTTCGATAAAATGTATATAATAATCTTTATAATAATCTATAATAATCTAATAATCTTTCGAACAAAAAAAGAATTTTGAAAATCGGTCCATAACTGGCGGAGAAATTGGTGAACAAACATTAAAAAAAATACATACAGTCGAACATAGAACCTCCTCCTATTTTGAAGTCGGTAAAAAATACAGATGTTCTCACGTCATGGGTGTTTATGTGTTCCAAGGGACCGACGACACAAGGGAAAAACTTTAGTCTGGGTCTTTGCGAGTGTATCGATAAAAAAATATTGTGACTGAAATCCATCCTTATGTCATAATCTATGGCACTCCATGGCACCGTTTCCGCAATCGAAGATTGATTTGATGGGTTTACATAATGTCTTTCGTGTCCCTTGAAGTTAACATAAAGTATTCCCATAAATTGGTGTTTAGATACTCTTAATAGATACCCCCATGAGTTCTGTTCATATAACACTTTAAACTTCCTATTTAAGCTACCTGATAAATATTGTAAAATGTATTTTTATTATTTGACCAAATAAATAATTTTATTATTATATTATTAACTTTCACGATTTGATCACTTAATTTATAAAACTGGTAAAATTTACGTAATCTACAACGTTATAATGCGAAAGTTTGCGAGTATATGTATGGATGTTTGTTACTTTTTCACGCTCAAACGGCCAGACCAATGTTGATAAAATTTGGTTACCTCCATAACAAATTTTTCAAAACCTTAGATTAACACATAGGCTACTTATTTTTTCCAAAAGCCCTCGGCAAAGAAGTCCCGGGTGGAAAGCTAGTAAATTCGAGAATTTTTACCCGTTTTGGTATTAAATTGTGTGTTCTGTTCATATTTTGATTTGATGATGCTAATATACAACTGTTTTGTTTCAGGTAAGAAAAATGGATATCCGATGCTTGGTTTAGACAATTATGTGAGTTGATAGATAGATTTTAATTTAGAATGCCGTATTGATAGTTTTTCTAAACATAGGTTTATCGATATTGGACATGGGACAAGTGTGTCCCAACTCTAGTGATTAAGTTTTAACAGATGATTGTTGATTTTGCATATTCTCAAAAAACAATTATCTCTAATTTTTTATTTAAATATTCAAAAGATCTAAAATAATTAAATAAAGAGTGATCAATACAATACTTAATCGAAACTAGGCCATAACTGATTGAAAAAAAAAAAGATTTTTGAATTTGTCATAATCACAGATGAGTTTTTATTTTATTGACTTAGTTGTAAAATAATTTAGAACATTTTTATTTTAGAGTGGGTTCTCTACTCTCGAAAATATTAATCTATGACAGCTATACTATGTGTCTTTGTAATACTGTTTTTTCACATTTTGAAGTATTTCTCACTTTAATTGCGGTACGTAAGCAATTATTGCCAGATTTTTAGTTACTAAAAAAACGAAAAAAAAACAAGATTGCATTTACTCGAATATATCTAATGCACTTTCAAAACGTATTATCCAAAGTAAAAACAAGTCAAACTGTAACTTACAAAATGTAACACATCAAAGCTTATCACACCACGTACAGTCGAGAGCACGTAGTACGTATACGTTACGCGTCGCTCTAAATCATTCACGTAGCTAAGTTTCACGGCCGACACTACGGGCAAAGATTGTTCGGTATTCTTGCAGTAGGTACAAGGGTAGGTACAAACACACAACAAGTTTTTGTAAATTTTTGGAGATCAAATAAAAAGAGAAAAAAAAGGATGCATATTTTTTATCTACAAAAAATGTTATACTTACTTAGTTACAAAAATAAAAACATATACAAATTTTTAAATTTTTTCGTTGGTTAGAGCACTAGGAATCTAATCCCACTACCCGATCGCGGTAAGTTTGAACGTTTTTACCAAAGCTAAATCGCTTTCGTTTCATTTGATTTAGCCCAATAGAAACGTTGAATACAAAGAAACGTGTGCGATTTAGCTCTTGTAAACACGTTCAAACTTACCGCGATCGGGGGGCTGGAGTAGTGGGTTCAAGTGCCAAACATTTTTCATTCTCTAAAATTATTGGTAACTAGCTGATGCCCGCAACTTCGTTTGCGTGTTATTTTTTTCTTTTGAACAGAGTACAAAAGTTTTTTCCCGCTAACTCCCGTCCCCGTGGGAATTTTGCAATATCCTGCTGCAACTAAGCTTTAAGTTTAGTAAGGTACCTGAATGCCAAATTTCAAGCGGCTAACTTAAGCGGTTTATATTTTTCATACAAAAGGATTTTCCCGCTAATTCCCGTTCCCGTGGGAATTTCAGGAATTCCTTTCTTAGTGCACCTCTACGGTACCTAAGCTACGTCCCTTCCAAATTTTAAGTGCCTACGTTTAGCCGTTTAGGCTGTGCGTTGATATGTCAGTCAGTCAGTCAGTCAGTTTCTCCTTTTATATATTTAGTTATGTAAAATATCACGCGGGTAAGCATTTTAAAAATGCTAAAGACCTTCAAGGTTCTGACTCGGCAGTCTAAACTTGCTAGAAATATTTTCTTCCACCTTTAAATCACTCTCCCGTCTAGAATATTGTATTTAATCTATGGCTGAAAGTGCAACACTCCTAGACTCGTAACTCAGTCAACTTCTGAATTTATTGTTATTTTTTTAATTCAACTTTGAATTATGACCAGTGTACTTACGAGAAGATGGATAGAGCTGAGAAAATATTTTAAGAAAATTAATTTACTTTGAACAAGCGAATAATGTAATAGTTGGTTAAACGGTGAAGGAAAACAAGGTGAAGAAACCATTCAGGCGATTAAAAAGTATAGGTGATAATGAGATTCTTTTTGTCAGGGTCAGACGTCAGATAAATTGTATTTTAGATCAGCTTTACTTAGAAGTTACGCTATTTTTTTTTTTTTTAGAAATGCATTTCTTTTCAATTAGCAATTATTTTATTTAGTTTGAATATCCTGTAAAAAATTTTTTAAAAAATAAAAATAAAACGCTACACACTCAAAGGCCCACACTAAGGTTTTCCCTTGTGTCGTGGGTCCCTTAAGACAGACAAAAACACCCATGACCCGAGAAAACATTTGCTTTTAACAGAAACATTTGCCCCAACTGGGATTCGAAGCCAGGACCCGTCGATCAAGAGGCAGCGCTATCCCCACCCGACTAAACCGGCCACCCTTACATTAGATTTTTTTTTAAATTGCAACTCGGTCCATTTATCGTACACCTAACAAATCCATAAGGATAAGAAATCAAATAAGATGTCACCATCTATTAAAATTCGAACGATTTCAAACTCACCTCCGCATTCCACAGCCAATCACGAAATCGATTTCAAATTTATCCCTATTCAATTACCTATCAGTCAGATTCAATCCTTACATCTCCATACTGCGTCACGTCAGGGCCATATTTAACCCTCTAGGTGGAAAAACGGGAATAATTTCTTTATAAATTATTACTGTGGGCGAGAATTGAACTGATATCCTTCAAAGGGGGTTGAAGGGGAGGGGGTGGGGCCGAGGGACGTGCGGGGTGATTTATTGGGCTATAAAGTATTATAATTAAAAGCTGGGAGGCAAACTATACGGGTGGCGGAACTATGAGCCGTTTGCTAGCCGCAAATGTTGCTGCGACGCGTCATCAGCGCACAGGTTGAGAAACGTCTCTTAAAAGTGATTGGTACTTTCGATTTTTAGAACAAATTTTTCAAAATAACTCTTTGAACTTTTGTGATTTGATCACATAATTTAATACTAAAGTGTGCAACCGCGTCAAATCGTCGGGAACAAAAGTAAAAACATATTGCGCGAATTTAGACTCATTTTAGTATTATATTAAATCTTTCAAATTAAGATTATTAATTGTATAAATAGCTAGTTCTTTCAATACCTACCATCGTGAAAAATGTTATAGTAAATTTAGACACGTTTTTCATAAACAGAATCCCTTAATATCCTAATGAAGGCCTATGTCCAGCAATGGACGTCTTGCGGCTGTCATGATGATGATGATGACAATAATGAAATCTTTGCTCTAAAAGCATGTTAATCAAAAAACACCGAAAACATTTTAATTAATCTTAACTTTTTTGAGCAATGGATATAAATAAACCGAAAAACATGAATTTATATTAAGAATTTCTTATTAGGTACCTAGTTAACTTTTGGTATACGTCACTTATGTATTGAGATTCTAACAGGACTCTTATTGGTTGACGATGTTATTTATTTTTATTTTAGTTTATATCCAAGTATCCAGGCCAACAATTTGCCAAATTATTAATAAGTGTGGTGTCAATAATTGTATCGTGAGTAATTTGAAGTGACTAGTGACCACGAAAGATAGCAACTGGGTCTCTCTCAAAAAAGTGGCACGGCCTGAATTTTTTTGCACATTTTCAAAAAAGTATGAGAATTACGTATTTGATTATATACAAAAAATGTATTCCCCCTCTTTAATATAAATATCTAAGAGGGAACAAGTTTTTTAAAGAATTGTGCCTTTGAGAGTACGCAGAAAAAATAGGTGGACAGGTGAATGAGGTATCGTACAGGTTAACTGAGAAACGGGCACAGGTTAATGTGATTATATACTAAGAATAGGCAATAAGATATTTATATACTAAACAGCTTGATAAGGAAGCTTTTTCTGAAAATATTTTACGGGTTTGCATCAATTATTTTATAATGTTTTATGGGTATAAGTATTACAATAATATAGAGGTCAAGTATTATGTAATAAAGAGCATTGTTAACAATAGGAACCATTTTATTATCTTTATTTTTGTATGTAAAGGAGACTGGGCGGGTGCGTCCCCAGTGTTGTAAAGGTTGTGTTATATGTAATTTTAAAGCATAACAATAGCTTCATTTCATTTGACACCAACAACCAGACTCGGGCAGGGAAGTAACTGTAAACCATTTTATCGTAACTGACCACATTTTGATTCCATTATTTTTATCCATTGCCAGTGGCGTGTAAGGTTGTAATATATTTCCTTTTGGAAGGTCATAACAATGATTTTAATTTATTAAATGACACTTAAAACAAGTATCGTACAGGGAATGAAGTATGAACCATTTTAACACTTAAACTTTCGCGATTTGAACACATAATTCAATTATAAACCAAGTCAGAATTCACGTGTATATTATGTTTTACGTTTGATCCCGACATAATAAACATAATATATACGCAAATTCTGGCCCGGTTTATAACCGTTATGAACCGTTTTACCGTAAACTGATTTTTAACCGTGTATAAAGTAGTGACATATGTCATTTTAAAGGCTTATATTAATATATGTCACCTACAAGCTCATAATTATAATGCCATTTTGATATATGACAGTAACAATGAAACTCGTGCAGGGAATGAACTATGAACCTTTTATCGTATACTGACCGGATTTCGATTCTATTATTTTGATCCGTTGCCAGTGTTGCATGAGGGTGTGACATACGAGTAGGTATCATACCTATAGTTTTATTTTATGGTATGAAACCATCAATCAGACTCGTGCAGGGAATAAACTATGAACCATTGTATCGTAAACTGACTTTTGACCCAATATCAGTGGTGTATAAGTTCGTGACATATGTCATATGCTGGCAATGATATAATGAATAATTTTATCGTATACTGATTCGATATTCATTATTATACTTTGATTAAACAAAGCCTTCGATACCGTCAGTAGAGAAGGACTCTACACGGCACTTGATTGCATCGGATGCCCACCAAAACTCCTTAGTTTCATAAAATCCTTCCACCAGGACACCAAAGGAGCTCTGGTCGTTAACGGGGACACTTCTGAACCATTCTAAATGCATAGAGGCGTTCGGCGAGGCTGCGTGTTAGCTTCTAAAAGTTGACTTCGGGGACGATCAACAGGGTATTCATTTGCATACAAGAAAAGATGGAAAATTGTACAATTCTGCCTTACTCAAGTCCAAACGCAATCGCGAGGACTTATTTATTGACGGTCTTCTCTTTGCCGATGACGCAACTTTCGTCGCCGTCACAGCCTACGAGCTTCAGACACTATTGGACAAATTTTTGAAAGCTTGCAAAATGTTTTCCATGAAAATAAATGCCAAAAAGACAGTTGTTATGGTACAAGGCAGTGCAGAAGTGCCGACTATTTCGTTGGACGGCAATCAGACTCGTAGACTCGTAGGGGAGCCTAGAAGAAGTGGACAGTTCTTGCTACCTGGGTTCTGCGGTGGCGAACAATCTCTCGCTCAATGCAGAGATCGACACCCGTATCGGCAAAGCAGCAACTATGTTCGGAAAGTTCCATACAAGACTATGGTGTAACAAACATCTCACAACTAAAACCAAGATAATCGTGTATCAGGTATGTATCTTGAGTATACTCTTGTATGGAGCTGAGACATGGACTACCTATGCGAGGCAAGAACGGCGACTCAACAGCTTCCATATGCGCTGTTTTCGTAAAATTCTAGGCATAACTTGGGAAGACAAGGCAAATATGTTGAATTTACAAAACGAATCATGTGTCCCTACAAAAGCATTAAAAGGCATCAAAACCAAACCATGCCAGTAACCGGTGACTTCCCCTGTACATATTGCGAGAGACTTTGTCGTTCCCGCATAGGACTTTTTAGTCACCAAAAAAAGCGTCTTCAATCGACTGTTTAAATAGTTTGTTAAAGATATTCAAAGGCCTTTGATGATGATGATGACTTTGATCCGTTGCCAGTGGTGTATAAGGTTATGACATATGTCATTTGAAGGTCCCATAAATAGTTTTTCAGTTCATTGCCTTCACCAGTCACGTTGTTTGTGTAATAAAAAAGCTATTTTTATGAAGTTTAGAATGAAATTCATAACAATCTTATAAACCACTGCTGGCGGATAAAAGTATAATAATAAAAATGTATTCTGTATACGACTGAATCCGATTCATAGTTCATTCTCTGCACAAGTTTCCATATATTTTGTTCGGTTTTCAGTGGTGTATAAGGTTGGGTTATATGTCATTTTAAAGGTCATAAAAATAGCTTAATTTTATTCTATGATACCAAGAACGAAACTTGTGCAGAGAATTAACTATGAATCGGATACAGTCGTATACAGAATGAGAATGAATATCGAATCAGTATACGATAAAATTATTCATATATCATTCCCTGCACGAGTCTCTTTGTTAGTGTCATTTAATAAAATAAAGTTTTTATCATGACCTTTAAAATGACATATGTCACGACCTTATACACTACTGATATCGGGTCAAAAGTCAGTTTACGATATAATAGTTCATAGTTAATTCCCTGCACGAGTCTGATTGATGGTTTCAAACTATAAAATAAAACTATAGGTATGATACCTACTCGTATGTGACACCCTTATGCAACACTGGCAACGGATCAAAATAATAGAATCTAAATCCGGTCAGTATACTATAAAAGGTTCATAGTTACTGTCATAAATGGCATTATAGTTATGAGCTTGTAGGTGACATACATTCATTTATGCCTATTATAACCTTTAAAATGACATGTCACTACTTTATACACCACTGACTGATATCGGTTCAAAAGTGAGTTTACGGTAAAATGATTCATAATTCAGTTATAAACCGGGTCACACGCGAATTCTGACTTGGCTTATAATTGAATTATGTGTTCAGATCGCGAAAGTTTAAAGTGTTAAAATGATTCATACTTCATTCCCTGTACGATACTCGTTTTAAGTGTCATTTAATAAAATAAAGTCATTGTTATGACCTTCCAAAAGGAAATAAATTATGACTTTACACGCCACTGGCAATGGATCAAAATAATGGAATCAAAATGCGGTCAGTTACGATAAAATGGTTTATAGTTACTTCCCTGCACGAGTCTGGTTGTTGGTGTCAGATTATGAAATGGAGCTATTGGTATGGCCTTTAAAATGACATATAGCACAACCTTTACAACACTGGAAACGCACCCGCCCAGTCTCCTTAACATAAAAAATGAAATAAACTATTATTTTAAGGAAGAAAGTTTTTTATACTGATTAAAAAAGCTTTTAGATTTAATCAAAAAGTTTAGGTATTTGGTTAACATACTCGAAAGTACTAAATAACAAAGAATATCAACAACTTTCATAGTAATCTGACTAGTTTCTCATTCACCTGTCTAGTTTCTCTTTCACCTGTCATAACAAGGCAGGTTAAATAGGTACAGAGTAATGAGAATCAGCCGAAAAATAATTATTATTACTAAACGCTTTGTTGAACTGAGCTGGAGAAACCGTTATCTGAAAATAGGCTAATTGAAGAAGGAATACAACTTACTCACATTAAATAAACGACTCAATTTGAAAAAATATCGTGCACAGGATAAATATAACATACCTGTTACAAAACCCAGATCCAGACAGATCGTTGCTGATAGCTTGAAAATTTGGCAACAATGGACACGTGTTTCACCTTTGATGCGTAGCCAGTGACTTAGTGCTTTGTTATATGGGAGGAAAGTGGTTCAAATTGCAATAGTGTGAGTGGTACGCGTATGTGTTCACGGCGACAGGTTGATGACAAAATAACGCCGGACAAAGTTTAACTTAAGTTAATTTGGTACTTACTTATCAATATGAGCAATAATTTACAAAACAACAATGTTTAGTTCACTATCTTTCAATTAAAGTGGATAGAACAAAATAAATCACTTTATTAATTCAGTCAAATTGATTTTAAATCGATGTAAGTCGCGTTAGGACACGGCAGGTGGATGGGAAACTGGTGTTACAAACTTTTACTGCTCAAGAAATATTAATTTTATTGCCATTAAAATAGCTGGCCTCTATGTAATAAGACTCGATACAACATTTTAATATAACATTTAGTTTAAAAAAACTCAAAAATTCATACTTTTCTAATCAAAAACTGTACGACAGGTTACGGTGCCACTTTTTTGAGAAGGACCCAACTGAGGATACCGGGAAAGTATCAATTTGCTTCCCGGTGTCTCAGTTCGCATGTTTAAAATTGATGTTTAAATGTAAAACAATATTAAATTAATGTTTATTAAATAAAAGGCGAATCAATAAAAGTAATTAAAAAAAAACCATTATTGAAAAAGTAATTGTGTTCTAATTTCAAGTTTTAAATTCAAAAAATGGCTGCACCGCGCAAAACCACCTCAAGAATGGCGTCGCAACGTCTGACAAACGCTGTTTATTAAACTCAAAACATAATACTCGGCTGGCGTAAATCATACCCCCCTACCCTCTGTAGCATACCCCCTAGACCCAGCATAGAGGAGGGGGCACGTCCACTAATTTTCAGAAATGGCCACTGAAGTTCAGACGGAAATCTGCATGTGATGTGGACACGCCGTTTTGCTTTTTGTTTTCTTTGGGTTAAGGTTTGGGTGGCTTTGGTTTGAAAGAGTGTTCTTTTTTGTAGTTTAGGTCTTAGAATAGTAAAACAAATAAGTCAGATGATAAAGCTGTGTATGTAAAACAAAGAGAGGTTAAGAATGACGAGTAACAAAGAATTAAAAGATACAGGTAAACTTGTTGATGGACTGAGTTTAGGGTTTCAGTTTTTGCTAAGCTGGTCTCTTACATCCAGTATAATTATACCTTTAGTCGAGATCTAACCACGGATAAATTAATAAGTGTGATAGCTCCTTAATGTTTTAGATACAATCGGCAATCAAAACCTATCACATGAGTGAATAACTGATCGAAGAAACTGACTGTACCTGTTTTTGTTTCCGATAGACCTGCTAATTATGAAAGCTTTAGGCGGTGTTAAATTTAAAACGATACGTCTCAGTAGAAATCATAATTCACCGATTAAACTGACACGGACACTAAACAAAGTAAATACCGTCGATAGCGCAAATTCGACTCATTAAAATAATTCACAGATTTGCGACATTCAGACCTCCTCCGGCAAAATTAAATTCTGTCAGAGGCGGTACAACAAATCATATTTATTTGAACCTAAAAATACCTCCGTTGGCCATTATGATATACAAAACGCCGAGGCGACCGCTCAGGAGATTAGGAAAGTCGACATTAAAGAGGAATTATTTATTTAGGGCCGGCTAGATTACATTACTCCATACACATAAATAACCAAAACAATAAGAGCTATTCTAATAAATTATCTTTTTATTGCCGGATTGTGAAAATTTTAGACACTTATCCCGGGGAGGGGAGGGTTTTGTCCCAATTATTTATTGCGAGACGCTTGGGATTTTGAATTCGTCGTCGCGTCGCGCCTTTCTTATGGAAAGTTCCTTTTTTTAATTAAAACTTTCGTGTAGGTTAATTAATGGCGCGCATAATAACATGGACGTCTTTATTTCGGCCGATCTATGAAAGTTAACCTTTCTGAAGGTTAAACGCACAAGCCTACGCAAAGTTAAGTTAATAATAGCTTTCCTCGCATTGGATTTTGATGTAGTACCTACACCTGATATTCAGGTCCTAGGTTCGACTCTCAGTCGGGGCAAATATTTATTTGTGTAAAAAGCAGATGTTTGTTCTCGAGTCATGGGTGTTTGTGTTTGTCTTTATGTGTGTTCCGAGGGTCCCACGACACAAGGAAAAATCTTAATGGGGGCCTTTGAGTGTGTAGTGTTTATTTTTTATTTTTTTATTGTAGAATTTCATTGATGAAAAATGATTCTCATAAAAGTTATCCAGTTTCGAACCTTTTCTGTCTTTCTATTAATAAATGACTTGATATATAAGCTACACAAATAAATCAAGCTAACCTTACCTCCAAATAAAGTCTCGATAGTCACAAATCAGGTCCGAGTTCATAAATTGAACAACTGGTCCCATTGTTAGCCAAATGGCATATCAACAAATCAATCAACGACAAAAAAAAAATCAAAGAATACCACTAAATGTCCTTCAAACCAATACGGCACCGAATACCTCTGAATAATCTAATAAATAATCTTTTGAAATGTAATTTATTAGATGCGCAGCTTAACCGGACGGAAGCCTTGTGAGAAGGAGACGCAACGTCTCATTTTATTGGAGGTGAAAAGAGAGAGGTGTATTGTCGTCCGTCATAAATAACAGAGGCAAAAACAATGGACAATGGATTGTGGTGCCGAGATACGTCTTCTTTGGCCCCTTCTCTTGGTCCCATTCCTAGTGTGCTTCAAGGGGCGGCATTGAAATGCGTCGGGATTTGACGGGCCGTCCACCCGCGCGAGCGCAACCTAGCGGCAAAGAAAATAATCAAAATAAGCTGAATGTCCGCTTTTTGCTGCCTTTGCTTGCAGGAAAATGTGTTGGGATTTATGATTTGTAAGCACATCGAATTTTGTCTTTGCAAATATTTGTGTAACCCGTTAATTCAGGAATTGTTATTAAATTTTCATAAAGGATGTACTTACCTAATTGGGTTAGTAAAGAAAATGTAAAGAACTACATGCATGGCCTCTCATAATACACACATCAACACGGTCTAGGGATATTGCACGATTTTTCATACAAATGAGGTCTCTTCGAGAAGCTATAATAGTATACTCGAGATACATAGAGGGCTATAATTTTCAAACGAGCAAGTGCTAAACCTGAATTTTCATTCTTGACAATGAATTTCGCATTTTCGTTTTCGTTTCCGTCACGTTTTAACAAATTTCAAGT
This sequence comes from Aproaerema taeniolella, assembly GCA_949987775.1. Classification (NCBI taxonomy): domain Eukaryota; kingdom Metazoa; phylum Arthropoda; class Insecta; order Lepidoptera; family Gelechiidae; genus Aproaerema; species Aproaerema taeniolella. The sequence goes on from OX465252.1 coordinate 840,564, forward strand.
AAAACATTATTTATTGACAAGAATTAAAAAGTCAAGTTTAGTACTTACTGGTCTAAAAATTATAGCCCTCCATGTATCTCGAGTATGCTTTTATAGCATCTCAAACAGGCATCTTTTGTATGAAAAATCGTGCAATATCCCTAGACCGTGTTGATGTGTATATTTTACACATATTTTACAAGAGAGATCCCAAATAATGTAGAAAACCTTTATATACCTTTCTAACTCACTTAGCATATATTTCCAACATAAACACCCGACTAAATTAATGTGTTCTGAAAATCCATAGGGCCAAAATGTTTTTTCTCCGTTGATGTTTTTTTTTATCTTTTTAGTTTAGGAGTCTTCTAATAAGGTTGGAATAGTCGTCTAGGGCGGCTGAAACATTTTTTGTAGAATAAAAAAAGTACGAGAAGCTTGAAACTTAAGACTCTCGTACAATCGTTTTTTTTTCATATAATAAGTGTAATCCATTTCAATGTACCCTTTGAGTACGAATTCCTCATGTTTTCCATTAATTATTGACTGTTTCCTTAAATTTATTGCTTATTATTCACTGGATGTTTGATCAGTGGTATCGGCTCATTATGAAAAACAGGTGCTGCTCAATTTATGGGCCGACTGTGCCATGCCTCATTTTGTAATTTATACATCTGTGTTATTTGTGGTTAATGAAAAAAGTAAGGTAATTTACAAATGTACTGTTTTTTATTTTTTTTTTGAGTCTAGAAAGTATTGTGTAGAAATATTACTAGCTTTTCGCCCGAGACTTTGTTCCCGTGGGAAATTTTTAAAATTGTGGAGCTTAAGTATGTGTTATTCAGATGTACACACATCAACACGGTCTAGGGATATGCACGATTTTTCATACAAAAGAGGTCTGTTTGAGAAGCTACAAAACCATACTCGAGATACATGGAGCGCTATAATTTTCAGACGAGCAGGTGCTAAACCTGAATTTTTGATTCTAATCAATAAATTTTGTTTAACTTGAAATTTGTGAAAAGGTGACGAAAATTAAAAAAAATTGCGTAAATTCTACTATTTTTATACAAAAAGCAGGCAAAAAGTGGATTTTAGGTTAAGCTTTATTATTGTAAAGTATCATTCAAATCCATTCATCTTCAACTGTATCGCTTCGTGATGCACTCATATAAGGAGCGCATCACGGAGTGATGTGGTGGAAGAGTTTTCAGTTATTTTTAATTTTTATTTTGAGAGTCATCCTATGAGGCTGACATAGACGTTATGTATGGTCTAAAGCCTCGTTTTACTACATTTAAGATTAAAAAAAAAAAAAAAAAAAAAAACCATTCAGTAGTTTTTTGCGTGAAAGAGTAGCAAACATCCATACAGACAATCTTTCGCGTTTATAATATTAGTAAAGATTAGATTTTTTCGCCTTTCAAGGTTTTTATAAACTTATTGTATTTCTGGTATACATCATAATCAAAAAAGGTTGGCGTTTAAGTTTTGTAAAAAGCCCAATCAAATAAACAGGATCTAGTTTATATCTTTAAAACAACTAAAACTCACTTATAAGTCAAAACACGTTAAACAAACTAAGAAGCTGACAAAAAAAACAGCTGACTAGATCATTAAGTCAACGCACTGACCGCACACGCAGGTAGCGCCATTTAAATTCGTATTTGGAACATGAAAAGTCAATTAGTATTGGTCGGTGGGGACTGCGCCATCTTTAATTACATTGACGTTTGCGCGCGCGCAGACGTGGGTGTCCGTTGTTTAGTTGTGAATTGTAGGTCTAGATAGAGATTCTTATTTATTTAGTTAGATTAGCTCAGAAATCAAGATTGCTTCGAAATTCGTATCGGAAGAATGCATTTAAATTCATACGAATAAAAAATATACAGATTAATGGTATCCCAGCTCATTTTAACAGTATAATTTATTCATTAATTGCGCTTTTTTTATTTGAGAAACTTAAACAATACTTAGAAACACGGCGGATATTAATTCTGGGAGATTATTTTAAAAACGGGCCAAAACATAAAATTTTTCACTGTATTTCATATTGGATTTCAATTTTTGTCGCTTTTTATCATAACTATATTTTTTCGTTCCGGGTTCTGTTTCTCTGTTTAAAAAAGCAAAAATTAAATTTTCGAAAATAATGTTTTCAGGCCATAGTCCACCACGCTTCGTGTTTCGAAGGGAGCCCCGTACCCCTCGGTGGGGACGTATATGGGCTGGTAATGTTTTTACAATTGCAAAAGTCTTGCTTTAGAATAGGTACACAAGAGCAGGTGTAAAAGTATTTTGCATAAAACTTTCAACACTTTATCTAGGATTAAAATACTTTATGTCTCATTTCACCCCAACATTCATAATTATCCAAAACAAGGCAATTTATTGCCTAAGAACTGACCAGACGTTCAATAATTATTTCTAAAAAACTACAATTGAAAGGTTAAGTACAATAATTATGTCCGTAAAAATTTCACAGATAGTTAGTCAACACGTTTCTGTATTAAACATGCGCAGGCGCTGTCGAAAAGCCAATTATTTTTATCGCATTCGACTTAATGGAGGAGATAAAGAAATAAAAATAAGCATGTTGTAAGACACCTTACATTGCTCGCGTGTGTTGCTTGGTAGCACAACGTGAGCTTTTGATGTATAATCGTAGAAGCTTATTTTTTTAATCGACTTCAAAAAATGGAGGTGACTGTGTGTTTGTCTCGTGATACTCCGCCAAAAGTCTTGTTTGAAAGAGTACACTCCTGAAATGGTTCTATTACAAATGTAATTTAAAAAAAAAGAATTTGATTCTATGAGTTTTAAAAAGAAAAAAAAAAACAAAACGATGACGAATTAGAATTTGATGACGAATTTAGATGACGTTTTGGTGGGTGGTTATCTGCTGATAGGCATTTTTGGGATTGAAGTTGGTTGACACGTTTAGACCCAATTGCACCATACTCTGTTAGTTAGTTAACAGACGATTAGCAGCTAACCCGAGATTTGACAATGTCATTTTCATACTTTTTATTTGACGTTTGTCTGATTAACTTCTTAATCGTGGGTTAACTAACTAACAGAGTATGGTGAAATTGGACCTTACTCTTACGTTTTTACCGTAGCCAATTATGTTGTGACATTTCTTAGTTAAATTGTTATTTTCATTCTAAGCTACATTTCTTTTGCTGAATTTATTCACATTTATCACTTAAAAGCTAGTACAGAGGACCATCAGGTTACCCATTCGTGCACTCTGTGCTGTTGCAATAAGAACGGTTTTTCAATGATTTGGCATAACCTGATGGGCTAGCCTCTCTCCTTGTAAAACTTTATTTTTCCCGAAAACATTTATTCCATTTTTCACTTTTTTCTTTTAACGAATGGATTCATCTTGACCACAATGTCGCTCAGGGGCCAAATGTGATCAAGAATGTAGCAAGCTCACCCAGAAGAAGCCTCATTGTATTGAGACTGTGGAGAAACGGCTTCTGTTTCATATTTATTAGGTCTTTGTTTCTTGAAGAAAGCTTTTTCGTTTAGTGGAGTTGCTAACATAGGTATTTTGATTGCTGCTGCATTTTTTCAATAGTTTATCATTTTGATTCGAGAATACGTTTGATCCGTGACAAATATACTATTTTAAACCTTAATTTGGAAACTAAAATTATGTATCAGTCTAAATAAGTCTATTTAAAAGCTTTTAAAGACGCAGATGAATATATTGGGCTCAATTTTACGATCCTCTTAGTAAGGAATCTGAAATCCGTCCGTCCATCACTGTTACAGAAATAACAGCTCTTAACTGCTCCGTGATCCCAGGAGGTTACGATATTTTGGAAATATGCAGCCACTCACACGCATCTATCTCGTAAGTGACATCTGATAAAGTGACTTCGGATGTGGCAGTCAATGACTGATGGGTAGGAAAGTACTCAATACTGTAAAAGAGGCCCGTTTTAAATGACATCTTTGGGTGAATTAATTTCTAAGGGACACTGGACAACAAAGTTATATTAGATTCCAAACAAATTGAGGACATGTAGACAATGTAATTTTTTTTGCGATAAAAAAAATCGAAAGTTAAACAATGTTCAGGATTGACAAGCAGACACAATAGATAATTCACGTGGTCAGTCCATGTTAATCTATACTAATATCTATACTATAAGTATTATTAAAAAGAGGAAAGATTTGTATTTTTGTATGTAACGAATAGGTTGCGAAATTACTGGACCGATTTCAAAAACTCTTTCACCATTAGGATGCTACATTATCCCTGAGTAACATAGGCTACATAATTTTCCCAAATTCCCACAGGAGAAGGTATTATTATAAAGAGGAAAGATTTGTATTTTTGTATGTAACGAATAGACTCCGAAACTACTGGACCGATTTGAAAAATTCTTTCACCATTAGAATCCTAGGTTATCTCTGAGTAACATAGGCTACATAATTTTCCCGAATTCTTACGGGAACGAAGTCCCGAGCGAGATGCTAGTCTGATACATATTAGAAATGTCGATCTTATAGGAATCTCTAACAGAATATGATTTTTTTAGGCTCCTCTAGTACCGTTGTGATGAATTTTGAGTATTGTAGAATAGAATAGAATAGAAAAAATCTTTATTTTATAGGAGATTCAGGATGCCACTTAAAACAAGTCAAGATTACAATGAAATACATACAAACATACATTAAACGATTTAAATACATTCATACGCATTCGTTCTTTTGATCCTACTGGCTCTACGCCTATTCGCAAAGGTGCAGTATTCCTCAGAGAAGAACAGGCAAGAAACTCTGAGGTTGCTCTTTTAAATCGCATTACAAATTTTCTTATGTACTAATTTTAACTAAATTTGAAATAACTTTAGAGCTGAGCAGTTCATTCCCATGGCTGCCAGTCTGATAGATAATCAGAAATTTTGTAATAGCCCTTTTTGTAAAGTTTTTGTTTAATTTTTTGTTTCTTTCCCTCCTTTTTTAAATTATCTCATTCTTTCAGTCTAACATTCAAAAGTTGTATTTAAAATCCATAACAAACGTATACACACATACTTACACTCACGCTTATAGGCGCAGCAGCATAATTAACGACACTTTCTGCATAGAAATATTAATATGGCTAATTAACGCGAACTTACCTACTAAATATGTTTACTTTTCCCACACCTTGAGGTCACATGTTTTATGTACCTCACTGTCAATAACTATTCATCAGAGAACTAGAAAACTGGTCAGAAGTTGTATTTATTAGGTACTTCTAAAGCACTACGTACAGCCAAGAGCACGCTCTGGACGCCGTTCCAGTGCAATTTTCACCCTTACGCCTTTGGAATAGGAATGCTTTATAGTCCAAAGTGTAAAACATACGTGTTCTCGAGCGTACTTCATATAACTAACCTGTACAAACGTGTGGGGTGTGCAAACCTGTCGTATCGGAATGTCAGAGGTGATTGGCGTCATGCCAGCTTTCGTAAAACATCGAATGTTGAGTTATGAGTGTTATGACACTATTGCACGGAATGGAGGGAATGTTTTTAACCGACTTCAAAAAAGGAGAAGGTTCTATGTTCGACTACATGTATTTTTTTTAATGTATGTTCACCGATTTCTCTGCCATGTATAGACCGATTTTCAAAATTCTTTTTTTGTTCGAAAGAGTATACTCCATAGGTAGTCCCATATAAATTTTATTTAAAATGATTCAGCGCTTTTAATTAAATCAACAAAAACTAAAAAATACAACAAACCAGAAAATCATCTAAAATAAATTAGTGACATTTTTGTTCGTGGTTATCGGCTGATAGGCATTGTAGTCTGAAAAAATACTAGTTATCTGTTTTGTGCGAACTGTTGTTGGGATTGAAGTCGGTGATTCATACGTTTTTTTAATGTGGATTTCAATTATTTAGAGAAGTCTGTTCTGATTAGAGGCAGTCTTATTGGGATCTGATAAGATTGGAATCTCTTCTGTCTTTGTGATCAGAGTCACTGTGCCACCATGGTCACCATGCTAGTAAATATAAAATTCACCATATTCTCAATTTGCCATCTTTTAGGTTATTCCGGTTTGGGAACTGTCATTAAATTGTGAAAAAATAAAATCTCGATCATTAGTCGGCGTCGCTACTTAATAGAATACGTGTCAGCCCCAACAGCCTCCTGAAGACTATTGCAGGTAGGGAAGAGTGCACAATTATGCGGCACTTATCATTACTAAGTCTGTGGTAGAATATAAGTACTAACATAGTTGTAAAGATAGTCTACTAACAATTAATGAATCTTTGTTGCCTAAATAAATAAATAATTAAATTATTATTATTATTATAATTACAAAAGTTCCATCCTCTTCGTGATATTTGGTCAAATAAAAAAAAACCACCTACAAGAAACTCATCTTGCTATAAGATGCCACAAGATCCAACATTTCATCTGAAACAAGATACAACTTCAGATCACAGATTGCAAACCCTACTAAGAAACAATAATTTACTTTATTTACCCACCTTTTCAACATCTCCTGTTTACCCGTGCAACACGTGAATCAGCTGACTTACAGCTGCGTTGATGTACGCATTCGCATGCGCTGCACTTGCACCAGGTACGCAAAACGTCACTCAAACCGACCATCGTAAACATACTGCGAATGTTACTACTAATAATAAACCCTGATACTTTAGGAACAATTGATGATACTTTGAAATAGAGGAATATCAGTTCAATTGCATGATTGAAACCTTGCGAGATACAATCCAGCCAGTCTAACGAAGACGCGTGCTATCATTTTGTCATAACTCTGACATCAGGGTTAGCCTAGTTGCCGCATACTTGACTTCTTCTTCTTATCGTGTAGGTATAGCCAAGTGTGTGCCGAACTTGGCTAACCCTGGTGTCAGAGTTTTCAAACCACAAAATGGCCTTTGACTTGGTTTTAACGACTATATAGTCAATCGACAACAGCCGGGACCGACACCTTAACGTGCCCTCCGAAGCACGGAAACGCTCGAGAAAAATTGCCACTTTAGTTATAAATCAGGTTCCCTGCCACTGTGTACGTTGCTTAGCCTCACAGATCGGTTGAGATAAGCGAGCGAAGATTTTGTCGTATTGATGTCGTTCTGCGGAATGACATATATGCGACAAAATTTTGTCTTCTTGATAGAAGCAGTGGCATGATCTCTCGTGTCGAAGGCCAAGAAAGAATCACAAAAGAATCAGAAAGAATCAGAAGAAGAAAGAATCACGAAGGCCAAGAAAAAGCAAGAAATTAATCAATGAAGTTAAAAAGTACTTTGGACAAGATAGACACGATATGGCTGTTGAAACATTTGCGAACCCAGAATAAGAGGAAGATGAAAACTCTGACAGTCATGAAATTCTTTAATTTCAACAAGCTTTAGAAAGACGGCAATTATACTGGGTGGTGCAAAAGTCACGATGGATTTGCAATAGGTTACAACCTTTTTTTTTTAAATGAAGAGGGAACTTGTAGGAATTGTTATTGTATAGTTACTCGTAGCAGTAATAACATGGTCTATTTCAACTATAAACATAACATATGAATTCATAACAATCATAGCATCGTCAAAAGTCAACATTAATAATGTTATAAAAATGTCAATTAAAAAATTCTCCCCGAGTCATCCCCGGTGCAAAAGTACCCATCACACTTGCAGCATTTCCGGGCTAAATAGCGAGGATCACTGCCTTTTCCCAGCTATCGACGACGGCCGATTTCCCGAAAAAATTAAATTAAATTATATATTTTTTTAATTCTTCTTAGTTATTATGACATATAACACTCATGGAGATATTTTTAGTTAGGTTTTTAAAACTAGGTACATCACATAAATTACTACCATTTTTAGCCTCAGACTCTGTGTGTAATTGTTTGTTATGAATTTGTTTGTGTTAAGTACAAAGAATATCTATTGAAAAGCCACACAATGTTTTAAGGCATACCACTCTTAGTAATACCACACGAATTTGCAGTACGTAAGGAAAACCTCAATCAAATGTTCTATCCTACACACGCTTCAAATCTAGCCACCAATAACAAGCCGAGATGAAATGGAGCTAACACAGATGAAAAACAGATACTTCGGCTCTACCATTTATCGCGTTGTTTACTCGTACGTAAAATAATAGTAACATTAGGAGATTTACGAGCAGAAATGGGAACTGTTTTGTTCAATAATCCATAATGCAATTAACCCTTTTAGCGCCAAGAGTTTTCGTCAAAAACGCCCACCACATGCCACGACATCAATAATTTTTTTTTTTTTTAATGTCGTGGCGTATGGCGAACGCTTTGTGAACGATATTAAAGTAAAAATATTTGTTTTTGTCTGATATATCAGACATTGGCGACGAGGACACGAAACTTAAACGTCTGATATATCAGACTTTGGCGGTGAAAAGGTTAAAGAAGAATCGATGTTGTTTGGGGATGGTAAAAATGGACGTCTCAAACAGATGTTGATTAACAAGGAAACTTAATCTAGATAAGGGCGCGGACATAAAGTCTGTGGATGCTAATAATAACAAAAAACAGATATTGATATATGATACCATGGTCAATTATACAAATAAGCGCAAGATTTGGATACGGTATTTTTAAGGTCAATTAGGAATCCTTATTGAATCGTAAATGTGTATTAGAATTGAAAAAGTAATATTAGAAAGTCATTAATAAACAATTTTACAAAAAGTCAAAAAAGGTTGACACAAAGAATATAATCAAACGCTATTTTGATCCCAGTGCCATGTAATCATTTCTCAGGAAATACTTAAAAATAATAATTAATTACTTACAAATTCATATAATTATTTAAAATTCTAGTTCAAGTCAACTGTAATCAAGATGTACATAAAATACAAAACTGATATGAGCAGTGACATTCCTGACTTAGAAATTTTTGATTTAAACACTTCCATTTAATGATCGCATTATGATTCCTATTTGAATAGAGAAATGGAGATCGGAGGTCAGGAATCATTAACCTTTTCATATCTTTTACTATGGAATTGGTATTCTCGTCAGTTTGAAGGAAATGTTCTTTGGGAAGAGCCTCGTCAGCGGCTGATGCTGCTGTTTGGCTGGACCGTCATTGACTGAGATATCTACATAAACAATCATAACTTGTTGTTAAATACATTATTATCTATACTTACTCGTATATTATTAAAGAGGAAAAATTTGATTGTTTGTTTGCATTGAATAGGCTCCGAAACTACTAGACCGATTTAAAAAAAATATTTTACCATTAGAAAGCCACATTGGACATAGGCTACAAAATTTTCCCGAATTCCCACGGGAACGAAGTCCCGGGCAGTATGCTAGTCCCAATATAAGTTGCAATTGCATTTAAGCGAAGACGGTGAATCTTTTTCACTCACGATTCCAAATATCAAAGTCAATTGATGCCCATGAAACTGAATAAATCTTCCCGAGGGCTCCATGTTCCTTAAAAAAAGAAAAGAATAAAAAAAAACAAATAAAAAAAATAAACTAAAGAAAAAATAAATGAGAAAACTAATGTTTTTGTTTCTTCTTCCTTCCCGTTGAAACGAAGCAGCGATTGACGTGATTGTTGGCACATGGACTATAATTGGTGGGCCAAAGAACGATGTCATAGGCAGAAAGCTATACAATTTTTTTTGAACAAGTTATTTAGAGAAAGAAAAAACATTCGGCGCAAAAGGGACTTGAACCCACGACCCCAGGATAAATTATGGTGCTCTGTCCTAAGCTATCGCGCCATCAAGTCAAGTTCTCTTACAAAGCACAATTTTCCCTTTTTGTTTTTTTAGAAATATTAGTTAAATAATCAAGTGTTACACCTGTAGGAATATTCGAATTAATTGACAATTACTAATTCATCTCATTTGCTTAAAATTAATTTGCACTATTCCATCAAGCCAACTGTCGTGAATCCGCTGACAAAAATATGATTACCTCATGGACTTATCACTATTTCTAGTAAGCGATTACCTTGAAAAATTCCTGAGATGCGATGATTTGGTCGGCCATAATTCAAAATAATATATCTGTCAACTCCAATTTAAAGCCATGACAACAGCTATCTATTAGCGGTTATTATAATAAAGAATAGACATGCAAATCGGTTTATAAATAAAATTATGTGTAAAGCTAAGTTTACATTTTAGTAAATAGGTAACTACAGTGCTTCTATATTCTTAATGTGTCTCGGCAAACAGCGTCTATCTCGTTCTTTTGAAAAAAAAATTATTTCATTTTATTTTTTATTTATTTGGGATACCTAGGAACAGCTTAACACAATTATTTTCTTATTTGGCAAATTTCGTAAAATTTGCCAAACCACAATAAGAAAATTGAAGTGAGTACTGTACCTACGCTTGAAGTTAAATAAAAAAAAAACACAATTTTCATTTTGTTTTTTCCAAAGAAACTTCGTCTAACCCGTTCCGCGCTTGTTTACAGCGCGTGTGACACAAATCTTGCACACGCGGGTGTGCAAGAATCGCGCGAAGGTTACATCTTACCATTTAAAAGTAACCACGAATCCGATGCCAAAAACGTGATAAAACCTAAAAACTTAGTTTACCTTCTATCGAAAGACCAAACAGCTTATCAGATCACATTCAGCCCCTTTCATAACTTTAAATCAAAGTCTATCGAATCCTAAACTTACTAAAACAGTCATAGATCTAAATGTGATGTTTAAACACTTACATGTAAATAAACCTTTACACGTTCCGATGAGCCGTCACGGATTTATCGAGTATGTGCGTTTGTCCCCCGCCCACTGCCGCAATCGTAAAATATTAAAAGTAACGCATTATTTTTCTTGTTTTATGACAGCATCACATTTGATTTTATGGTCGTAAATTATAATTATTATGTAGATATGATTCCGTGGCTGGACGCCTACGGGCGCTTTCACACTTGCGATGGTGTGACGCGATCGGGAAACGGTTTAGGTGACTCACTTAAGCCTGTATTACATAACCAGACTCAAGTCTTGATCTATACTTAATGTTAGTATCAATTGTCTCTTTCTCTCACTATCAAAATGACAAAAAAGGTATAGATCAAAGTCTGAGTCACATTCAGTAATACAGACCTTAGCTCCTCACATGGATCACTAGACTTACAAGGCATTTAATCAGGTAAGTACAAATAAAAAATAAACAGTTACTAAATTCAGCATTAGGTAGAGTCTTTCTCAAAATGTGATTGAATGAGATATTCAATTTACCTTATCAATGAAAGTGTTGAAGAAATCAATTCGGTTGATTGTGTAACTGTATTCTTTTAAAATATTGAAACATAGTAGATTTTTAACAGTATTTTTTCAAAAGCACCATACCGCATAACCTATTATAACTATTGTACCTACTTTCAGTTTTAAAAATGCTCTGCTTTTAAACAAGAGATAACGGATATTGAAAGTGTTAAACAAACGATGTTTACTGTTAAATTTGAAAGCGCCAAATCACACAAAAGTGAATGATTCGTCATGTAACTGACATTTTTATGATCTTTGTGTAACGGACTCCCGCCCGCATATCTCTGCGTTTTATTGTCAAACATTCAGTTTTATTATTGTCTCTTAAAACTTTCGTTCTTCTTTTTTTAGAAATTTAATGTGTTTGCTATGAATTTTTCGGAAGTTTGTTCTTATCAGGATTACTGGCGACCGCTGCGGTTTTTACGCGTTTTTTATCGATTGTGTGAAAGTTATGACTTGACCCTTACTGTCTTTTGGTGATTTCTTAGTAAGGTTACGAGATCAGATGCTTTAGTTTACGATTATTTACTCTCACGTAGTTTGTTTAGAATTTTTGTGATTTCTGTTTAACGTTTTATAGTGTACCTTGTTAGTAAAATCAATATTGATAGCAACTGCACTTCACACACTTGATTTTATTTCTTTTGTAAACAAAAGCTTGGTAATTAGAAGTAAATTATTTAAATAAAGGACTTTGCCACAAAAAAAGAAACTAAAACTTATTGTTTAAAACCGGTTTATGAAATTATTTGTATAAAAAAAATGGTGTTAGTCAGATTTAGACATTGTTTAGTCGTGTTTAAACGTTTTGTGGTATCTTCTTCTTCTTAAGAAATATATTTAAACATATTTTAAGTAATCAAGACCCTGGTAGAACTAAGAGTTTTTATTTTTATTTTTTAATGACATAGTTTGTGAATTGCACATTACAAAATTCGCCTGACTGATTGATTCATTTATTTTAACGTTACTGGAATATCTTCTAAATGTTCAATACTCTGTGAATGCATCCTAATAGTCAAGGAAGGCGCCAGTTGTCATTTGTGTTATGGTCATCATTAGTGGAGACAGGGAAGGGACGGCCCATTTCAAATGCCTAATTCTGGCCGAAGATGTATCTTCTCGACGAAAAATATTAGTGGCGCAAATTTATGACAATATCAGCCCTATTTAAGGAAACTAGTTTTCTAAAATCGCTTATAATGGTGACCTATTCTTATTAGTGTCGGCAGAATATTTTTTGGCAAAATTTTTTCATCTTATTTAAAGTCGTAATTCTTTTTGTAACGTCTTATTAAGATACTGTTTAGTAATCTGTGTTTTTTTTTGTAAATATATAATTTAAATAATAAAGTTATAATACTTAGGATAAGCATAGCTAGCACGTCGCGCGACAAACTCGCGCGTCACAACACTCCGTTGACGGCGAAACTTTGATTGCGTGAGGGCCGCACAAAGGCTTGTTAGCCCTTTGCCGTTGTCATTTCGAAGCTTTTTTGACATTTGACCGCGACGTTTTCATGTTGTGCTTGAGCTGCTGATCTAATAAGAAGTAATCAACAAACTGCAGTTTAATTTAGTTAAGATTCTCTAATTTTCTTTTTTGATATAAAAATACCAATATCAACCAACTAGTACCCATTTCTTGCTTTTATTTATCAAATGAAATGCCTATTAACAGATGGATAGTTGAAATCTGCGACTCACACTTGGCCAATTTTTTTTTCGATGTCAAAAACATCATTCATAAGACCATTTTTGATTCAGAGACGCTGTATCCAATATCAATAAGTCACTACAATGACACCTATCATGCCATAAATTTACAGTCTACAATTTATTTTATGCTAATTCGCATCACATAATGGCGCTACGTGCAACTCTGAATTGTACTTACATAAATCTATGTCATAATATCGATGTTTTTCGAAATTTATTGTCTTATAGATTGGTATGTTAAATTTTGTAGAGTTCTGTTTGCGAAAGCAAGACTTCCAGGAGCTTTTTGTATTGGTTTTCTTGTTTCTTCATGTTCTGATATGAGATAGCATTAACCTATTAATAGTTTTCAACACATTTGCTCATAAAGTGAGTCTTATGTTATTGTTTTAAGGTTCATAATGATATGTTTTACCCAGCCCGTGCATAATGAAAATAAAACACTAGTACGTAATGGGTTTTTTTCTAAATTTCAGCAAAGAGATTAGATCTTATTTTATATTTAAAATTAAGTGTAAATATGAAACTATTTGTAAATAAAAATATAATTCCACTAAATCATTTAAATTTAACAGAAAATTATCATTTATTTATACTAAAACGTGAAAATATAAAGTTAAGTGTTTTTTTATTATTTGGCTGTATGGCATACTTGTAAAAAAATTAAAAAAAATCACGCCTCTATTCAGAATTTTCAGATGTTTTCACTTGATTTTCACAAACGGCATTTGTATTCATCAGATTGATATTATTGTCAGAAATAAAACACAAAAAATGTCTTCTTCAAGTGCAGAACAGGAAACCTACGTGGGTCAGAAAATACTCAGAATTATGAAATACTTTCCGAGGCGCAACATGCAAGTGATAGCTTGTTGCCGTCAATATCAAAGGAAAGTTTTTATTTACTTCTCTCCTCTCAAATGTGTTGAAAAACGTCGTCGGCTACGTTGATCCCGAGCCGAATAATGTACTATTGTGTTATTGGTTTCCAATAATATCATCATTTAAGTGGCCAAGATCTTAAAAACCTGTTATAATATTTTTAAAAATAAGATCTTTTTCAAAACCAATTTTTATTTTATTTAACCAAGTTAACTAAACTGAACAACTTTCCCCCGTGGACAAAACGAAATTTGAAAAAAAAAAGCCTTAGTATGAGAAATCGAAAAACTTTTTTTGGGAATATCGTAGGGGTTCCCTGGGGAAAGATGCAAAGTTTCATAGGGAGAATAATCCCTTAAAGTTTCCCTAATTTGAAGTCATTTTGTGCTTGAGCTGCTGATCTAATAAGAAGTAATCAACAAACTGCAGTTTAGTTTAGTTTAGATTCTTTAATTTTCTTTTTTGGTGTAAAAATATCAATTTCAACCAACCATTATGTCTTTTTCTTGCTTTTATTTATCAAATGAAACGCCTAATAGTTCAACATATAGGTTGAACTATGAACAAAATTGAATAACAATACATTGTTATTTTTCACTTCAATTTTAAATCGAAAACGCATAAATACTCTCAAAGCTTTCACATTAACTGTTCTAATGAGATAGGCAGTAAAAACAACAAAATTATAGGTTTGTCTCTCCTTATGTGGAGTAAAGAAAAAAATAAGTGGAGTGCTCCTGTCACATTCTAGTGACTACTTCTAGACTCGGAGCCTATGAAACGACCTCCTCGTGGTATCGGCACTACTTTCAACTGACATAATGTACTTTACTCAACAAGCGAATCAGAACTCTAACCCACAAACACAAGACCCGTTTTCGAACGCACTAGAAAATCGGTTGAGATTTTAAATTTCGTACCAGCCCCCGCCATCATGACATTAAATTGTAATCGAACACTTTACACTGACGGTCGCTGCGAAATATCGAGTTCAGATAGTATAAATATGCACTTATCTTTCTTTTTAGTTAACGTACGTTTGCATTATGCAGGCTGGTTGTGACCCACGTGTTCGTGAAATAAAATTTTAGTATCCAGATTGTTCTAGGGGATTTTGGCACCAATCGGGAACAGTCCGATATAGGGATAGAGAGTTTCCGCGCGAATGGCGCTTACGACATTTAGGAAACTGACTATGGTCGAGGCTATAACTCGAAGTTGGGAATGGGAATATTTTTTACCGGGTCTTGTAAGTTGGCTGGTGTCTATTGCCCTGATTTTATTCCGTCGTAACTTTATTGTCTGTTGAAAGTTCTGTGCAGAGTTTTGTTTTCATTTTCATTTCTAATTTTGTGAATTGTATGTTCAAGGCCCGTAGCACAGACGGATACTCAAGTCTAGATCTATACTTAAGTACCTATTGATTGTTTCTTTCTCTTACTATTAAAGTGACAAAGACGACTACTACTCAAGTATAGATCAGAGTCTGAGTCGCGTTCTGTAATATGGACCTTAGGTCCTTACAGAAGGAGACTCAAGTTTTGATCTATACTTAAGTATTAATTGTCCGTGTCCCTCACTATTGAAATGACAAAGGACACTGCTACTCAAGTATAGATGTGAGTCTGAGGCGCGTTCTGTAATGCGGACCTTAGTCTCTACCTTCGCTGCAAGACAAGAAAACGTTAAGTAAATTAATATCATTTTTTAATTTGTCCACAGGTAAGCATTACCTCGTGTGAAAGCTATCATTAACAACGGTAAAGTAATACCAATTATTAAGTTCTCGGCATCTACTCCACTTCTTCTTATCGTGTAGGTATAGTCAAGTATGTGGCGAACTTGGCTAACCCTGGTGTCAGGGTTTTCAAACCGCACAATGGCCTCTGCCTTGATTTCAACGACTGTAGTCAATCGACAACAGCCGGGACCGACAGCTTAACGTGCCCTCCGAAGCACGGAAACGCTCGTGATAAATTGCCACTTTGGTCACCCATCAGGTTCCCTGCCTCTGTGTACGTTGCTTAACCTCACTGATCGGTTTAGATCAGCGAGAGCCACTGGGTTACGATCTACTCCACTAATAAATGGCTTCTAAATGGTGCATGAATTACAATGGTGACCATGTTATATGTTTGTCGGGCGTTTTCCGCACTTAGCCTCTCAATTGGGCCATTGTGCGTGATATTGTTTGGGCTAGCTATTCCAGCCAGCCAATGTCTTCCCAGAAGCACGCAAGAGTTTTTACGTTCCTGCATACCTCTGATAGGGATCCCGGGTCCTGCACAATCTGTGCCCGTTGTGCTTCCACGCTGTGGCATTCCATCATAACATGCGCTGGAGTCTCTTCTGTCACATGCAGCCGCGGCATAGGGGACTGTCTGTGATGCCCATGTTAAACATGTGCCTGTTTAGCGGACAGTGGCCTGTCATTATTCCTATCACTCTTCTTATGTGTTTTCTGGGCAGGTGCAACAAACATCATGTTAGGCGTTTGTTTAGTGATGACCATTTTATTCGTTCGGGTGGCAAAATTTAGAACTATTGAAACTTCATACACTTGATGAAAACTGCCCCGACCAGCAGCGCCACCGGCAACCGATCTTTAAGGCGACTGCAGCACCTAAATTACGATTTTATGATGCGTAGATAAGCATAACGCACTGCATTAAATCGAAAAAAAATTAGAAAAAAAGTAGTTAGCTAAAAACATGATTCAGCAATTTTGGCTCGATAGAAAAAGCTCACAAAGTCACCTCTAAATACCCAATATTGTGTATCTTTTAAGCTGTGAAAACGATAGTAAAATGCACACACGAACTTGAATTTGCTATCAAAATGTTCGTGATTGAACACTCTCGATAAGTAGTTAATGCATTTTTCGATTTAAGCAGTTACCTTCCCATAAATCTCATTTTTCTAACTTTCGAACATGTTTTTACGCACGCACGCTTTCATAGTCCGTAAACTTCGTGTATCGACTGCCAGTCAAGGTAGCTGTCACCATTTTAGGTTTAGATAGTTTTAAACGCCTGCTGAGTGGATGAAGTGGGTCACCATTTTTATTCCACCGCTATTGAGTCGCCAGCCATAATGGTTAGTAGAATAGCAGTCCTGTTACCTCGTGAAGGAAGAACAAGCAAGTAAAAATAAAAACACACTGGCACGTTTATAAGGGTATCTATCTATACATTTATTTTTACATACATCTATACATATTATAAATAGAAAAGATTTGATTGTTTGTTTGTTTGTTCGCATTGAATAGGCTCCGAAACTACTGGACCGATTTGAAAAATTCTTTCACCATTAGAAAGCTACATTATCCCCAATGGACAAAAGGTTACATAATTTTCCCGAATTCCCGCGGGAACGAAGTCCCGAGCGGAATGCTAGTATTAGATAAGGATGTACAAAAACAGCTAAAAATATTAAGTGACTTAAAATAAGTCAGCGAAAATTATAATAAAATTATAAAAAAATATTATATTATATTATAATTATAATAAAATAAAAATCAGCCCTCGAAACTGAAAAACCTTTCCTAAGGAACAGGGGGCGAAATATGAAAAAAATGTCGTGCTTATATTTAAAAAAAAAAGACAACATATAATATGAGCGATCAGCTGATTTACTTTTACATGGGAAGTCGAACAAAATTCCTAAGGGTCTTTTTATATTATTATAAGATGGGTTAACTCTTGACCTCAATTTTGACCATAAGGTCAAAGATGAGGTCGACAATGGAGCGAGTGAGCCCAGAAAATGACTATAAAGGCATTGGTATACTCTCACGCACCGACGGAACACAGCAAGCTGTTTGGCGTCGTACTTCGGTAGGAGGGTCGTCGCGAACCAGACGGCCCTTATACCGCATGAGACCATAGGAGGACACCTCAGATTCAGAAAAAAATAAAGTTTCGTTGCCTGGGATGGATTACTAGGAGGCAGGTCTCATTTGTGTTTCCTTAGTCGCCTCTTACGAGACCCACGGAAAGAGATGGGGTGGTGTTATTCTCAACCGATCACCACACGGTCAGTTTTATGGAGAGTATCACCCCCTAAAGTTTTGCTAAATATATATATATATTTTAACTTAGTAAAAACTGAAACATGAAATGGAAGTGAAAACTTCAACCGATAGTATTTCACCATAATACATACATGTAGGTATGTATGTACGTATACGCTCACGCGTATAATCCCATAA
The DNA here is from genome assembly GCA_949987775.1 of Aproaerema taeniolella. Taxonomy (NCBI): domain Eukaryota; kingdom Metazoa; phylum Arthropoda; class Insecta; order Lepidoptera; family Gelechiidae; genus Aproaerema; species Aproaerema taeniolella. Next base: position 858,636 of record OX465252.1, read on the forward strand.
TAAATACATTTTATTTCATTTAAATTAATTCATTTCTCAAAATGAATCATCGCTCATTTGATTGATTTTATTAACGCACACATCCGTCATAAAGTCTGTCTGTTATAGAACAGACAATGATTGACATATTTTTGCGTTAATTGACGTGTAGAGTTTTAATTGAGATACTGTGTGTTAGAAAGATTACATTGAGTTGTGAGGCTTTATTATTTTGGTGCAAGAAAAACTTAGAACGAACAGCTGTCAACGCTTCCCAGGTACACCGTAGAAGCCAGTTAGAGGACACGAAGGGTTTTACTGTAACCAGTGGCGTAGCTAGGTAACCAAAGGCAGTGGGGCAAAAAATAAACTATGGCCCCAACTAAACTATTTAAATTCATTTGTTCCGTGTTCGTCGTGTTCCGAATTCGATGTACTCCAGATTTGTCGCAATCCAGATTCGTCCTAATACAGTCGACTCCATAATAAAAATAAAAACCAAATACCAATTGTAACTTATTTTAATGAACAAATTAAAGATGTTCGAGACTTGTTGGAAATTATTATTATTATAAACGCTACACACTCAAAGGCCCACACTAAGGTTTTCCCTTGTGTCGTAGGTCCCTTGGAACACACATAAAGACAAACACAAACACCCATGACCCGTGAACAAACATCTGCTTTTTACACAAATGTTTGCCCCGACTGGGGATCGAACCCAGGACCCGCCGATCAAGAGGCAGCGTCACTACCACTCGACCAAACCGGCCGTCAAATTCCCCTGTATTTTTTCGAATAACTTGTCATTATTAGAATCGCGTTCCTGGAATCTGGTTTATTTATATCCTGAATGTGGGAGAAATTTTCACTTGTTCATTTTATAGTTTGTAAGTCAGAGTCCGAGGGGCCCCCTGAGCTGAGCTTGGGGGCCCCTGGGCACTGCTCCGTCTGCCCTCCAGTAGCTAGGCCACTGGCTGTAACGTGACTGACAACCTATCACCACTAACTCATATTTCATTTAACTACCCTAACCCTCTGAATCTATGGCAAACATGGCGTTACGTAAGCTATAATGATGCTATGTCTACCCAGGGATTATAAGTATCAGAAATTAGGCAAGATTTTATAAGCCGCGTGAAATTCCATGAATCAGTCCACTCAACTGAATAAATTTCTCCAAACAATCTGATTTCGACTGATTTTTCAACTTTTCATAAACATTTTACGTTTGCCAGACTTGTTGAGTAAACATTGTAGAATTGTAGCTCGTAGCCCAGTGGCTCTCGCTGATTTCAACCGATCAGTGAGGTTAAGCAACGTACACAGAGGCAGGGAACCTGGTGGGTGGCCGTGGCCGAAGTGGTAATTTATCACGAGCGTTTCCGTGCTTCGGAGGGCATGTTAAGCTGTCGGTCCCGGAGTTCGCCACACACTTGACTATACCTACACGATAAGAAGAAGAAGATTGAAGAATTATTCCCTGTGTGTTATTTTTTAATCTAAACTGAGCAGGACGGACGACATATCGCTCAATTTCAATCTAAGTGAGTTAAATAGGTTCACATTGGTATACATACCTACATACTGTGTTAAATATGGCTACTTCATCAATAAATCAATAACTTAAAAATAAAAAAGGAAAAAAATCTTAGCCTAAATAAACTGTCAAAACAAATCCAACCTTAAACACTCACAAATAAGCTTCGAAATACAATAATTCGTTAGTCGTCTCTGAGAATCCGACGAAAAAGAATTATGCCCCAACTCACCTATCAATCAGCCGTCAAGCTCCCAGCGGCTGTAAAGTAAACACGCGACAGGTCAAGGGTCCTCCCCCCCTAACCCCCAAACCCCCCACTCCCTCCTGTCTCCCCCAACTCGGACTTGATTGATTTCGCATTGACGTCTACACGTATTTGGAAAAGAAACAGACGTTTGCCACGTTTTGATGTTTAGCTTTTCTCTTCTTAATATTTGAATCTGTTAGGTCACGGTCAAGGTCGTGTGACATTCAAGATATACCTTTTCTGCCTCAGTAACTCTGTATTCTTAAGACATTTTGTCCACAATTTCCTTTTTATCCCCTGAAAAAAAAAGAGACAAGTTAGATTTTAAGTTTTACGTGTGTATCTGTGTGGGTGTGACTGTGCTGGCATTGTAGCTCCTAAACGAATGGACCGATTTTGATGCCTTTTTTTTTGTTTCTGCCATTTAAAAGTTCTAATCTATGAATGCCAGGGGTGATACATTTTCTAATTTTAGAGTTATAGATGTGTCTGGATTTTTGCTATCTTAACCCATATTCAAGTGAGGTCCACAATATGGCGTTTTGTGTCTGCGTTCATATATTTTCACTTCTGCCTCTTAATAATCTCAATCATACACTTAAGTGAGAACAATCAATCCTCATTCGCACTCCCAACTATTATTCCTCGCAAATCTCACAGAGTAATGTCAGAAATAGAGAGATCAACGATCAAGACGAAGCAAGCGGCTTACCCTCCTCTGAAATATTAATTCTCATCATATCGCCGGTGATTGACGGGTGTCTACGCGAGGATATATCCGTCACGAGCGCGGTAAACAGCCCCCGCTTCCCTCACACCCCCTTTTGCTCCCTGTCTGGCCTCCCGAGTGAAATATCTCAATCTTTAGCACGATTTATTGATTGATAGATTGATTCCCGCGGCATCTTATTTTGAATTTGGAAGGTCGGGCTCGGGCTCTAATCTGCGAGTTTTTTTTGGAGGTTCGGATTAAATATTACGATTTTATGAGGTGTGGTGAATTTTACAGATTTGATTTTAAATCTGATGAGGCATGTTACAGCCAGTATTACCAATCAATTTAAAACTCCAAGGAAATAATCATGATTATCACAAATACCTACCCTACGTTACTGGTACGCACTTAACATTATAATTATTAACTCTAGAACAAAAAACGATCAAAGGCTGATATTAGGCATACAGTGATATTAGATACTGTTAGTACTCCACCTAAAAGGTAAACTAAATCCCTCGTGGGGGCCACTCTTGTTCGCTTAGCCTGCTAGATAAATTGATGTTGTCATTGCCACGAAAAAATTATATTTACTCCTGAAAATTTTTCTTCTGGACGGAATTGTCCCATAAACCACAATGTTTCAAATCACAAATGAAACATACTTTTAAGAAAATACATCCTTTATCAGTTATTAAAAATCACACAACAGCATATCACCTATAATGGCAAAACGACAGCGAAAATGCCTACAGTGAAGGTGAAAAAAGCCGTGGACCTCCCACTCCTCGCGACATCTGTTCGCTATTTGTCAAACATCGTTTACTATTTTCGTCGGCAGCGGAACACTCACTTTGTCAGCCAATGCAACGGGTTCAGGGTGCTGTTGTGTTAAGGAAGTATCGCGATTTTATGCCATTAACATATGAATTTTTTGCATAGTAGTAAATTTTAGCGGTGATACTTTTTTGTGATCAAGATATAGAGCGTTTTACAGCAGCGCGGAAGGTACTTTATATTGATAGGCATATAGTATATCCATATTTCTGCAGTTAGAGCCTAATTAAATGTGGTAATTAGCTTAATTTTCTGACTGAAGGCCAAATGCATTTGTACGAAAAAGAAATTCTTTGTTATGGTAATTTGAGTTTATGACATTTTTCATTAGATCATTTTATTTGTAAATACTGTATGTAGGTATATTTAATTCAATTTTATATGTTATTGCATTAAATAAATTATTGTCAGTTATGCATAAATATGTCCATGTTCATGTTCAATCATCGTTATTTTGATTTGCCGTTGATACAAAGTAATTTACATAATAGACATATCTTGTTACAGTGTTATGAGAAATATCTTGTTTAAAACCTGATTTTCTTGGTAATATTTTGCCGTTTTGCTTTCCTAGTTTCCACATCTATTTCCAGTATCCACTTTGCCACCTATCTTAAAGCTTTCATTCACAATTTCTATCAACGTTCTTTCAGAGACGCAAAGACGTCTTTGCTTTGACACATCTCTCTGAAATGTGACGTTTAGCGTTGACAGCCCTACATCTCCGCTGCACTCTTAACTTTCAAACTCTTTTCAGCATCTTATTTCAAAGGAATAAGGCAGATTTTTGATTGACGGCGAAGTTTATTTGTTGAGAAAATTCTGCAAATTTTTCTTTACAGTTCGTAAAAGCGTTATTGTGTGGGGGTAAAGTTTAAATTGATGAATAGCATGTGTTGTTGGGAGTTTGTGACGGACTTCAAGGATGTTTTGATGGAGTGGGCCGTCAATTAAATAGGAGAGGGTTCAGACGTCTTCGGGTGTGATTGAGTGCAGTGATGCAGATTTACTTTGATGATATGGTTTTGTGTGGGCGGACTAAGTTGTGTTTTGCTGACTTGTGGGATCTTGCTACTTTTTGGTCATAAAACTCTTAAATTAGTGTTTCAAGAATTATCTTGATATCAAATGTGGTGTTAAGTGGTTCTAGCACTACATAACGTTCTGCGTACCCCGAAAGGGATTTTAAGTGTGAATGCATGGATAAAAGTATTCTGTCTTGTACATAAGTTACTGGTTTGGAGACTTATTTAAAAACTGTAATTTTTAAATAATTAGATATTTGAATAAGTCTTTCATCTCCGATTCCCCAAAAGAAATAAAAAAATTCGTTGTAAATGCATTCATATGTGCATAAATAATCATTAAAATCCAATGCAATTTCAAATTTTGCAACTGGGTATACAACCAATAATCAAAAGTTTGTGTACATTCATTCTTCGCGGTCAGATCTATAATAATCATATAATTAATTTTATTGGTGGTTGTAACAGTGCCCTGTCTGAACCTTGGTCAGGTGACGCCAGGTCACTTTACAAACTCACGCAAATAGGTTTAAGAGTTAGAAAGTAAGAATCTGCTGTTGAAATTATAAAGACGACATGGTCACCTATAATAGTGTACCTCTATAAAAAATAAAGATTACAAAAAAAAAATATTCCACATACTCATTGTAAGTCCAATTATCTTTTGTGGAAATTCTTTAGTCAGACGGTCACACTTTCGGTTAGACTTTGCTAAACGGTTGTTATTCTTAATACGTATACAGGGGGAGGAAAAAATCGATGATCGGCAGTGTCCGACCCACATCGACTTTGAGCTGTCAAGTTTGATCGAATCAACTTGATGTAGACTTTTGTGATTGATAGACGTGGCCTTCGTAGTTTAGAATTTTGCTTAGCAGCGTCTAAACTTTGATTTGTCTTTGGATTTGTTTGTTTTCTGACTTAGGAAAGCTAGATGTTATTAAATCCAATTTACGAAAATTAATAAGTTTTAATGTTCCTAGTTCTTTGTTCTTTCCGTACAGAATGTTTAGAAAACTAGCAGAATGGATAAAGTGCGAAAACATTCATAGAATAGGCATCTTTTGGGTAAGTTTGCCCCATCCTCGACCACATCTTCGCCCCTGGGCTAGATTGTGGTCAAGAGCAAACCCATTCGTTATAAAAAAATATACAAAAATAAAATATTGCAAGTTATTTGTAAAAATCATTTACTAACATGATTAGAATGTTTCAATGAAAAACCTTGTGCGGTTTGAAAAACTCTGGCACCAGGGTTGCCAAGTTCAAAACACACTTGACTCTCCCTACACGATGAGAAGAAGAAGATGAATAAAAAACCTGAAGCACATCAGCTCCTAAAATATATTTTTCATGTTAATAGCAATCTCAATATTTTGAAAATCAGTATATTGTTCTGTAAAAGTAAAATAAATATTCTTGACTTTAGAATCTTGAGAGACTCCAACAAAGTCCGTAACAAAGACTTCATTACGCCACAAAAGCACTACAGTTCTAATTAGCGGCCCGCAAAAAATGGTTTCAAAGCTGTCACCTCTAGCCGTCGCAAAGGCAGAGTAAATAAAGCGCCGGTCGACAAAGACGTCCGTCTGCGCGCGACATCTGAGCGACGTGTGTCGCTACCCTGCCCCCCACTACTTCCCCCCACCCCCGAGTCTGGCCCACCCCCTCCCAGTCCGTCCCGATAATGATGTTAACTCACCGTTTGAGACCGGACCGCTTTGTTGCGTTTTTTTGAGGCTGTTGGGATTCTTGCTTTTGTGGACTTACTACAAGTCAATTTTCAAATTTGCTGGCATTTCCCCAATGAGCTTGCAAATAAAGTTTGATGTGTTCCTGTCTAGAACTTTAAAAATTGCTTTCGTAAGTTCATTGTAAAGTTTTATCTAGACTGGAGTAGATGTAAGCTTTAAAGTAGAAACAACATAAATTACACTTTAGTCCGGCCCACAACATATTCCAATTCAAACGTCTGGAAACGGCAGTTGTAAAACCCGCCAGTCGCCATGGAAATCCCATAACACGAGCAGACTGCACAAAGTTCCAACAAATAAATTTCATCAGCGCACGAATCCCAGTCGGACGGACCCGAGTTGTTCAGTAAATTGTCTTCAAGAGCTGACCAGTCCCCCCTTTTCACCTACAAGGGGGGTAGGGGGTGAAAGGAGGCCAGTGGCGTTCTCCCGTTCGTCTTGCTTATGACTGACAGTCGGACAGCTTGAGTGATTGAGAGTGACTGGAGACTTAATGCGGCGCGGCAAGATATGAGTCTCTCATTGCGAAACGAACTAACTCCACTCTGTTTCAGCTTTGTGTATTACTCTATGCGATACACACTAAGGTTTGTACTCGCGTATCGTTGCTTCGCTTTTAGTTTGAGTAGTTTAATGCAATTCGCTTTTGATATTATTATAAATTAAATACGATGCATCGTTTTTAATACGGTTTGTGAGGTGTGCTTACAATTAGCGATCGGGTTTCGCAGTTGACGGCTGATGGATGGTTTCACGCGTGTATCCGGTGATTTGTATAGTAACTCTTTATTATTATGACTGGATCAAAATGTGCTCTAGCTGATTACGAGCTACAATTACTGATGAGAGGAATTAACAACATTAGCTGCTGCAAAACCAAAAAGCACCTGACAGAAATGTTAACGACATTTGGACGTGTGGCTTCATAATCATAATAGGTCCTCATATTATGGCAGTTTTTTTTTATATTAGGGATTAGTATTCTCGTGTTTAACATTACACTAGTTAAGTCTGATGGCGATCCATTCAACTATTGTATAGAATACTACATATAATACTCAGTTGGCTGCTACCGCTAAAACCATTACTTCCTAACGTTATGGATTATTAGAAGTTCGTAACAATAGCATGTCGTTTTGTGTTAGTGCCGTGATTCATATTGCAATTCCATATATGACGAGTTGCATTATTTGCTGTATATTATACTGAGAGTAAAACAAGTATGTTACTTGTTGGAATACTTAAAGTAAATATAAAAATCCTCCTCTTTCCTACGTTGCTGCGCCCAAACCGGGTCCATTTTTGTAAGTACCATAACGTTGTATCTAGACTTAAATTACCATGGAAAGCAATACATTTTATGATTATGATTATGTAATAAGAGCTCAGTCGGACAGGCTATCGCTTCGTTACCAACACGAGCTGACACTGACAGGTGTCGATCATTTTCGACTACTTTGTCATTTTGTCCTCTTTATTTTATATCTGAAATATTATAGCAAGAATCGATTAATAATTATGTATTACGTTAGGTTTGGATCGTATATAGACAACTTAATTTTATGTTAATGATCAATAAAGTAAATTTAGTTATGCTGCTTTATTATTTCATGGCTAATGCTTTGAAATAAATATTTTGTAACTCTACCAACAAAGGTTATCGTTCCTAGTACATAATACTTCAATGGTCGTTCACAGCTATTTTGAGAATCTTGTATAACTTAATTATAACAATCATAATATTCAATAGCTAAAAGAGTCTTATACATATCCAATCCAAATAAGCACAGCAAAAAAGGCATTAATGTCTGCATTTTAAATAAACAAATAACTGACACACATAAAAACCATATTTTACACTAATGACTCAATATCGAAAGTACTAGGAACGCATATGTTATAGGAAAGTTGCGAAAGGTATGAAAAACAACCATTTCTTTACCACTATAATATACCTTATTGTTTAAGTATAAGGCAAAATTTTGAATGCACCAGTGATGCGATAAAGTTGTAAGCGTAGGCGTCAACAAGATGATGGTCGGACAATTTGATTCGAGTTTATATCGTCTCAGTCGAAATGTAAGTTGTAAACAAGTGATGTAGGAGGTACTGATTCGATTCTTGCTCTGTTAAATATGTAGCAATAAAGTTGGGATGGTCAGTAAATAAGCTATCTCAAGTGTGTATAAATTGTATGTATCAAGAAATGCACAGTTTTGAATTTTGTAGGTTATACATGAACCCTGCAGTTTGACGGCCCGTTTGGTCGAATCGTTGCTGCACTGCCATATGATCAGCGTGTCCTGGGTTTGAAATCAATCTAAGAATGTACCAGCTCCCAAGTCTTTCCAGGCATATTGTAAACGTCAGTAAGTAAGACGCGAGGTATTTGCTGTATTAAGGGCGAAAGTTTGACAACGTCTGACTATTATACTATACATAATGTTTTTTTTATTATTATTATAAGATGGGTTAACTCTTGACCTCAATCTTGACCATAAAGGTCAAAGACGAGGTCGACGATGGAGCGAGTTAACCCAGAAAATGCCTATAAAGGCACTGGTACTCCCAAGCACCGACGGAACACAGCAAGCTGTTTGGCGTCGGACTTCGGTAGGAGGGTGATCGCGAACCAGACAGCCCTTTATAGAGCCTAGCACACCGCATGAGACCATAGGACGAAACCTCAGATTCAGAAAAAAAATGAAGTGTCGTTGCCTGGAATGGATTACTAGGAGGTAGGTCTCATTTGTGTTTCCTTAGTCGCCTTCTACGACACCCACGGAAAGAGATGGGGTGGTGTTATTCTCAACCGATCACCACACGGCTTACACGGCTTGATGTTTCATCTAATAACCTTCAGAATTTGTGTCAAATGTGGCATGAAGCGGTTCTACAACCACTGATGTTCTGCCTACTCCGATAGGAATTATAGGCGATAGCGTATGTATGTTTGTAAATAGTAGATAGTAGCATTCCGCTCGGGACATCGTTCCCGTGCGAATTCGGGAAAACTATGAAGCCTATGTTACTCAGGGATAATGTAGCATCCTAATGGTGAAAGAATTTTTGAAATCGGTCCAGTACCTAGTTTTTAAGTTTATTCAGTAACATACAAAAATACAAATCTTTCCTCTTTATAAAATTAGTGTTGGTAGATGAAGCTGCAACACAGAAACTGTATCCCCCACAAAACTCTGATTTTTTATTATCATATTTTAATTGCCTCCCACTAAAAATTAAAGCTCTATTCAATTCACATCAAAAACGTCACTTTTTGTTGTAGGCACTTCATCCATTCTTTAAAACTACAAATTCCGTCAATCATCTATCAATCTTATTAAATCAATGGTCATTGTCGCCCGCGCCGGCGCATAATTGGCTGAATTAATATTCTGATGATTGAATCAATGCTGTGAAGTGATTTAATGGAATTATTGTTATTTGTCACTTGGAGAGGCTCTGACGAATTTAGAGTTACCCTTGTCCTACAGACGGTACAGACGGTACGGACAGACGGTTAAGACGGTACAGAAGCCAGCACATCAGGTTTCTCCATTTTCATTGCAAAAGCGCTCTTATCACAACAGCACAGAGTGCACAAGTGTGGTAGAATAGAATAGAATAGAATAGAAAAATCTTTATTTTATAGGACATTCAGGATGTCACTTAAAACAAGTCAAGATTACAATGAAATACATACAAACATACATTAAACGATTTAAATACATACATACGCATTCGTACCTCTGATCCTTCTGACTCTACGCCTATTCGCGAAGGTGTAGTCTTCCTCAGAGAAGAACAGGCAAGAAACTCTGAGGTTGCTCTTTTAAATCGCATTACAAATTTTCTTATTTACTAATTTTAACTAAATCTGAAATAACTCTAGAGCTGAGCAGTTCATTCCCATGGCTGCCTGTCTGATAGATAATCAGAAATTTTATAATAGCCCTATTTAAAATTTTATAATATTTTATAATAGTAACCTGACTTGCGGCTGTCCGTACAGTTATTTCCGCTTTTACGTGCCTCACAGTTTTATCTCCATACACTCTCACCTGTAATCCTTGATATGCCACGTTTGATATGCATTTTAACAATTATTAGATACTAGCTTTCCGCCCGGGACTTCGTTCCTGTGGGAATTCGGGAAAATCATGTACCCTACGTTCAACACGGATAATGTAGGATTCTAATGGTGAAAGAATTTTTCAAATCGGTCCAGTAGTTTCGGAGCCTATTAAATGCAAACAAACAAACAATCAAATCTTTCGTCTTTATAATATTAGTATAAAAAACTTGAGTATAGTGGTGAAATGTTGTCAGCTTTCTGCCCACGATACAGCAAAACCCTCATATTACTGTCTTTCACGAAAAGGCTGGGAAGAGTTGGTAGCTGGCATATTTTTTTAGATCAGTAGGTAAGGTATCAACTGAGTTATCAAGCTAACAATCCAAAATTGTTACATATATCTACATGTTACATATTTTAAAATATTCTCTCTACTACAAGTTATTTATTGAACGAAACAACATCTATTAACGTTCTCAATAATTGAAGAATGTCGCAGGATGTCAATCAGCCGTCAATCAATATGCTGATTGATGGAATTGAATTCGCGGAGACGACAGGTCAATGTCAATTTATATTCTAGAGTAGAGTAGGTGTTGTTACAGAGTATTGTGTTTATAAATATTTTTTGGGTAAAGAAAAATGTCGGCGCGAATGGGACTTGAACCCACGACCCTATACATCAGGGGTGGCCAACTTGATTATACCCAAGATTTCCTGTTTACTAACGAAACCCTGTGCGATCTACCAATTACATACTTCTGGAAATCTTAAATGAAACAGCATAGTTCAGCACACAATCATGTAGTATTTTTTTTATTATATTAAGAGAAAAAACTTAATTCTGAAATGTTTTTTGATTTTTTTGCCTTGCCACGATCGACTGGACTAACAGTCGCGATCGATCGGTCGATCGCGAGCGACCGGTTGGCCACCCCTGCTATACATTATTTGTGAATATCCCTCACGCGTTTTAAAAATACTAAATTATTGTGTTTACATTTATTTTCCCTTTCGCGTCTGTGTTCGACTGTCCGATTTAGATATAAACTATGTATTAACAATAAGGCCATCTTTTGTACCCGTCTTTTTTTTGTGCCCGTCTTTTTTATATTCCTTCTTTTCTAGTACTTTTTTGTGTAAGCCAATGAAGTGTATGGTAAAATAAAAACAGATTGGTTGCTTTTTGATATAATTATTGCGGTAGTGGTTAAAACTTTATTGCAATAGGTAGATTTGAATATGAATGAAAACAAAATTTTTCATTTATTTTGTAAGACATTAAATTAAGACCTTGCTTTTCGCATCTGCTCAAAAAATATCTAAAAGTTATCAAAATGTATTTAGTAGGTATTCAGAGCTTTTTATCTCAAACAATTCAGATTAATTCACAAAATTCAAGTTTTTTTAGAATCAAGCGAACAGACTGTTTGCATAAAAAAAGAATATTCGGTCTCTGCGCCTACTCTGTCCGTCAATTCGCGACAAATCAAAGATGGCGTCAGCGTATCAGCTGTCAATCAGTGCAATTGAATCGAAGTCGTCGTGGGGTCAATACCGTCTTGTTTATAATGGTAATGGCTGAATTTATTTAATGTCTGTCGGAAAAAGCCAAAATACTTAAGAGCATGTTGAAAAATGCTTTTCATATGAAAACTTTTCAATATTATAAGTGACATACTTACTAATGTACGTACATACAACAGCACATCAGGTTAAACAGTTGCTCTACGAAAACGGTCACTATTACGAGCTCAAGCTTACACTTTATGGGGTAACCTGATGTGCTGTTGTGTGTATGGACGACCGCACATCAGGTTACCACACGCGTGTACTCTGTGCTGTTAGGTATGATAAGATCGGTTTTGCAACTAAAATGGAGTAACCTGATACGCTGGCCTCTGTACAAAGATGTCCTAAAATTTCGTTTTCATCCCTTCTATTCGAAAAGTGTCGTTTTGTTCCTCTATGTGTCATTCATAGAAATCGAACTTAAATTGTATGAATACTGGCTGGTACGTGTTGGCTGCACGGTGGCGGCGCCCGCGATAATTGAAAAAAAAACGCGCGAATTAAGTCTCTGTTCTTTAAATAGAAAACTCAAGATTTGGCTTTCTTTAGCCTTCATTTAAATTAAGACTTTGAGTAGAAGAAATTAGAGAAAGATTTGGCTGTATGGCTCCGACCTTTGCCTATCCAGATGGATGAAAAAAATACTACTAGTCTCTGTTCTTGTAATTTATTTTCTCATAGAAAGGGGATGAAAAGTAGAGTATATGACTCGAGAGCAAATCATTTATACCTCGGGTGATGTATTTTGAATCCCTCGCTGCGCTCAGGATTCTATGTTTGAATCCTTTGCTTCGCTCGTGGTTCAAAGTAGCGCCCGACTTCTTTGCTCTCTTGTCATACAATCTACTATTTTCTTCGACTTTGAAATAACCTGTAGTGTGGCAATGATGCTACAGTTGTGTGGTATCGGATTTTATTAATTTTTAAGATTGTATTTGACTAAATACATTTTAATGTACACAACAACGCACTAATTTCTGAATTGTGAGATAAAAGAAGTACAAAGAATTGGAAACTGTTAACAACTTTAAGGTTTTTACTTTTTTCAATCGCAAATTGATGGTGATTCTAAGGACTGCCGCCTGTTACTTTGTTTCAATTTAGAAAAAAAAAAGGAAAATAAAACGCGATTAACAAGACGCACTAACAGCTGCGTTTCAACCGTTTCTCAGAGCAGCTAAACGGATCCGATTATAAGGAAACGTATAAAATTATAATGTGAGTAAATCTCAGGAGATTTCGCGCTTTCTGCGTCGACGCCCTTAATCAGACTCCTGCGCAAGCTCGTCAGATTACAGTGCGCATGACGGGTTGGCAGCTTGCTTGGTGTGGGGAATAGCGGATAAATAAAGCTAAATGCACCATATACTTTTAGTTCTCTATTACAGAACGCGACTTAGACTCTGATCTATTCTTGAGTAGCAGTCGTCTTTGTCATTTCGATAGTGAGAGAAAGAGATAATCAATACTTAAGTAGATATCAAAACTTGAGTCTCCTTCTTCGAGCCTAAGTATGGTTAAACAAAGCATGAACTTTTTTATTCTTTTGTGTGTATGAGTGTCATTTTGTTGACAGTAGTCAGAAGAAGTTTTTTTTTTATGTGTCAGGATATTGCATATCCTGACGCATAAAAAAAAACACTTCTTCTGACTCAGTAGTCAGTAGTCAGTTCTTCTGAACTGTCGTGCTGACAGTTCAGCACGGGTCCATACAGTCAAATCTTTTTTGGGTTATTTCTTCCAATCAAAGTTATAATCATCAAATCAGACCGACAGTGTTATATACTGGGTGAAAAAAGAACACATTTATGAAAAAAAAAAAATTTCAATGGGAATAGTTCTTTTCTTTTTCAACCTGTATAAAATATTAAATTGAAACATCCAAGGTTTTCTATCTACATTAAGAAAATATTTCCTTATGTCTTTTACACCAATCGACGGTGAACATTTTTACTTAAGGAGTAGTCGAGATATAAACCAAACGCAGCAATGTGATTATTAAATCGACATCTTCGATGGTAGTTGCCTAGATTTCTTAGATCCGCTAGTCGCTCCGCTTATCACTATATCCCGCCTCTTCTTACAAGAGCAATGCCCCACCTGCCCTATACGTCAGGAAGTCTTCTCGCGTCAAAACGCGGAGAAACAGACAGACAGACGGACAGAAAATCCAGATATTCTAGATCCTAGTCTACTAATATTATTTCCTCTCTTCACTAGGTTTGATAGTTCGCTGCGCAAACGCTGGCGAACGTGTTGTGTTTATCTACATCTACACTAATATTATAAAGAGGAAAGATTTGTACCTATTTTTGTATGTTTGTATGTTTGTAATGAATAGGCTCCGAAACTACTGGACCGATTTCAAAAATTATTTCACCATTAGGATGCTACATTATTCCTGAGTAACATGGCTACATAATTTTCCCGAAGTCCCACGGGAACGATGTCCCGAGCGGGATGCTAGTAACTTATATGTAGGTACTTTGAAAATCGCGCTCGTAGCCCACTGGCGCTTGCTAATCTGAATCGATCAGTGAGGCTAAGTAACGTACACAGAGGCAGAGAACCTGACGGGTGACCAAAGTAGAAAATTACAAGACGTATATAAAAAAATAAGTTATATAAAATAGCATTCCGCGCGGGACTTCGTTTCCGTCAAAATTTGGGAAAATTATGTAGCCTATGTTACTCAGGGATAAAGTTGCATTCTAATGGTGAAAAAAATTTTCAAATCGGTTCAGTAGTTTCGCAGCCTATTCTATGCAAACAAAAAAAACAATGAAATCTTTCCCATTTATAATATTAGTAGTGTAGATAACACCCAAATTATTGTTAATAATTGTATTCCTACGAACGATGAGAGCATCTGTAATAGTCATGTGTATTAGTCACTATTAACTTAATCCAATATTTTTTAGAATAGAATAGAATATAAAAAATCTTTATTTTATAGGACATTCAGATTACATGAAATACATACATACTTAAAACAAGTCAAGATTACATGAAATACATACAAACAAACATTAAAGGATTTAAATACATACATACGCATTCGTTCTATTGACCCTACTGACTCTACGCCTATTCGCAAAGTTTGCTAAAAATAATCCTGTATAAATAAAAAAACATAAAAAAAATGGCTATTACTAAAAAAAGAGGACTGCACCAATTATTTTATCATTCCTTAGTATATTAGTGTTCAAATAAATAATTCAACACCATTCAATTCAAATACGATCAATTATTTCCACACCTATCGAGCACTAGGTTATTTCGAGTGCTAATTCCACAATACACTTAGTTTTATATTAATTTTATTTTCCATTGTTTCAGGTAAGCAGCTGCGTTGGGAGTTGCATATATGGCGGGTGTCATTGTCATTATGCAGGCCAAATAAGTACAGTTAAGTAGGTGCAAGTTGCTACTTATAGTTGACACTTGAAGCACGGACCACTAACTAATTATTTTGAAGTGTACCTTCCGCGACTGCTCAACTTGTGGTAAATGTCATACTGTCTTATTTTACTGAGCTCTTTAAGTAGGCTTTTTGAGATATTAGTCAACTCTCGAAAATGAGTTTCTTAGGAAATACTCTATTTTTTCTGTACTTATAACTATGTATTTTGTTTCTTCAAGTTAAAATAAAGGTAAGTCCTAACTGTGCACACTGCAACACATCAGGCTTACATACATGTAGATCTTGATGTTGCGCTTATCTTGTCGACTTTCGTGTTAAAAATCAGTATCTTCGACTTTCGTGCTGCAGTCTTACTTGCCTTCCTACAGAACGCCTCTCATATATTTCGAACATGTGAGATATAAACTCATATTTCAGAAAAACTACATTTGCCTGCCTTATATCGGGTATCCACGGAAGATCAGCGTTGTAGTCCCGAGACGGATCACAACATTGCTGAGTAGAGGCCTATTAAAGCCAACCCTTTTTTATATGTATATTTAAGTTTAAATAAGTTTATTATGTTAAGTGAGGGTCTTGCTTTAATAAACAATTTTTCTTTCTTTCTTTCTATTGTTTAGCAGACTCCACAGCACAATGACTCAATTTATTTCATTTCCTCAAGCGTCACTCAAAATTCACTTGTTCCTTTGCATATTTCTCACTTAAATGATCTTCTACAAAATAAAGTTCTCTACGGAACCTTCTGCGTCAACAACCAAGTCAAGCTTTCCCAGAAATGCCATTTTAATAAACTTCACAGTAGTCAAAGTAACAGTAAATGTAGTTGTTGACATGTTTGCAAGGGATCAAAGGATAATGCGTCACGATAGTGTAACGGGCTGGGTTTTTACAAGTGTTGTGTTGATGGGCCGAGTAAATTCCTTGATCACCTTTTCTGATCCGTTGAAGGACCTTGAAACTGTATTATTGGTATTAATATATCAAGATATACTCTTCTTCTTATCGTGTAGGTATAGTCAAGTGTGTGGCTAACCCTATGGGCCTTTTTTCTAAAACGGCACGGCAAAAATGTACTACCATTGCCTTCAATGTTATAGTAATACTTGAAGATCAGAATATAGGGGGCAAAGGGGGGAAGTGCCATGCCGTGCCGTTCGAATCATAAAAAGGCCCAATAATATACTTATTGAGACCTGAATCAGTCCTTTGAACTCTTCTAACCTTTACCTGAATAAACTAGTTATTATCACTTTTTGAAAAGCCTTGTGAAAAAGCCTAAAGTGGAAATTCCTAAGAGCCATTCACAGCAAGAGATGGGATGGCCTTAAAGCATGACTGACTTATAAGTCTTCAGTTGTCATAAGATCAAAGCGTGTCATATTCTCGCTGCACTTCACCCTACTGCCACAAAACTGAAATCCTCTGGACAAGAGTAGACTGGATCAAAGATTGTAGATACAGGGTGCTTATGATCTTGGTATTTAAAAAGTACACACGGCAGCACAATTTTGACCTTAACGTCGCCCTTATCTCGCTCGTAATACCGCCGGCTTTTTTTTTAATTATAAGATGGGTTAACTCTTGACCTCAATATTAACCATAAAGGTCAAAGATGAGGTCGACGATGGAGCGAGTTAACCCAGAAAATGCCTATAAAGGCACTGATACTCCCACGCACCGACGGAACACAGCAAGCTGTTTGGCGTTGGGCTTCGGTAGGAGGGTGGTCGCGAACCAGACGGCCCTTTACAGAGCCTACCACACCGCATGAGACCATAGGACGACACCTCAGATTCATAAAAAAATGAAGTGTCGTTGCCTGGGATGGATTACTTGGAGGCAGGTCTCATTTGTGTTTCCTTAGTCGCCTTTTACGACACCCACGGAAAGAGATGGGGTGGTGTTATTCTCAACCGATCATTACACGATTTGCTTTCATAGTGCAAACTGATAACTTAACGTGCCGTTGTCTTGTCTGTACGTTTTATTAAGATAAGTAAGTACTTCATTCATCTGAAAGTTAATATGCCCGTGATTAAACTTCTATTTACATACATGCACGTCTTTGTACCGTCGGGGTAGGCGAGACCACAAAAACGATCTAAACATTCCTTTTTTGCTCCCTCTATATGTAGAACTTGCTTGAAACATGCTTGTCGGACTTGTATTTGTTTTCTTTAAGTTTTGATTGCAAAGCTGTAAGTATGTCGAAGTCGGTCCCACCACAAGCTAATTCACTTATCAAGGGCTGTGAAATGATAATGGTTGCCATTCATGTGGCGGAATTGCTATCAACATTTCATACATTTGATGACGGCTGCTTTGACTGGCGCCACCACCGCCAACTGAACGCTAAGTTGCAAACTATACACATCAACACGGTCTAGGGATATTGCACGATTTTTCATACAAAAGAGGTCTGTTTGAGAAGCTATAAAAGCATACTCGAGATACATGGAGGGCTATAATTTTCAGACGAGCAAGTGCTAAGCCTGAATTTTCAATTCTATTCAATAAATTTTGTTTTACTTGAAATTTGTAAAAACGTGACGGAAACGAAAACAAAAATGCACTTTTTGCCTGCTTTTTGTATGAAAATGGTCAAATTTACGCAATTTTTTTTTCATTTTTATCACGTTTTTACAAATTTCAAGTAAAACTAAATTGATTGACTAGAATTAAAAATTCAAGTTTAACACATGCTCATATGAAAATTATAGCCCTCCATGTATCGCTAGTATGCTTTTATAGCTTCTCAAACACACCTTTTTTTATGAAAAATCGTGCATATA
This sequence comes from Aproaerema taeniolella, assembly GCA_949987775.1. Taxonomy (NCBI): domain Eukaryota; kingdom Metazoa; phylum Arthropoda; class Insecta; order Lepidoptera; family Gelechiidae; genus Aproaerema; species Aproaerema taeniolella. Next base: position 876,602 of record OX465252.1, read on the forward strand.
TCCCTAGACCGTGTTGATGTGTATAGTTTGCAACTTAACGTTCGGTCGCGGTGGCGCTGCTGGTCAGGTTGGCTATCATCAAATGTATGAGGTTTCGATAGTTTTTAAATTACCCGCCTGAACGGGTAAAATGGTCACCATTGTCATTTATCCGCCTTCAGACGCCATTGTTTTGGAATAGATGCCCTGAACGCAGACAATCTGGCTTATAAATAGATTGCGGGAAGCCGCTGTGATGTGGATAGTGCATTACCGATCGTTGTGGACTATATGGAGATTCTTGATGATAATATATAGATAGATAGATCTTTATTCCTTAAGCAACATTCGTCGTGTTAGAAATTTATACATAATTCAATAACACTTCATTTACAATTTTACAATAAAATATAAACAATTCTAATAAATTAAACTGAATTTAATGATTTCTACGTACGTAGATCTGTTCAGCTTTTCAATGATAAAGATACTTAGGCCCGTATTACAGAAGGAGCCTCAAGTCTTGATCTATACCTAAGTATTGATTGTCTCTTTCTCTCACTATCAAAATGACAAGACTACTGCTAATTAAGTATAGATTAGAGTCTGAGTCGCGTTCTGTCACACAGACCTCAGTATTTTTGCGAAGATGAAAGCATCACAAATAAAAACCGACTTTCTATTTAATAATTCCAACACCCTGTATACAAAAGAGGGTGGATTATCCCCTCCAGCGCCCCCTGTCAGTCCGGAGGGGGGATAAACGTCACTCTGAGACTTTGCTGACGTCTAGATTTGTAGATTCTAATCGGTCACTCTTGGACTTGACCGTTTGTGGCACGGGGCGAACCTTTTGATGCTCAAGCTCTATAACCTAAGTATAGTCGCTTCTAGGTGAGCGAATGGAATGTTGTCAATTGTTTCCTCATAAAGAAAACTTGATTAACGACATAAACCAAACACAGCAATGTACATCATTCTATTCGTTAAACATTCGTTCAACCAGCACCGACTTCGCTAAGGTGATAGCAAGTAGATTCCTAATTGTTGCATCGGAGTATCACGATTGGTCTTCGAGACTAGAGTCATAGTAATAAGAAAACGGCCTTAAGGCATGTTTTTAACCCCCAACAAACAAGAGGGGTGTTTTAAGTTTGACGTGTGATTCTGTGTGTCTTTCTGTTCTGTGGCACGATGTCACACGAGCTCTTAAATGACTTCGATGAGCTAAGTAATTTTGTTTTAAAGCTAACGTAATCGAGATGGTTCTCAGCTACATTTGATCAAAACTGGTTCAACCGTTAAAGGGTTATAAGAGATAAATGTCGGTGGTTGTAATTTTTTTATTATTGTTAGAGTAATAGACATTAACAAAGTATTATTTAACCGTAGATATAATTGTAATAGTTTTTATAATCTCTATGTTCGCTTTATTTTGCTACGTGGTCTTTGTTTCATGGCGTGTAATAAAACATATTCAGCCGTCAAAGTGTTCCTCTAGTACGCCCAAGGCCTTATTCTACTATAGACCTACATTAGAACTCCTTTCTTATCGTGTAGGTATTGTCAAGTGTGGGCAAAATTCCTAACTCGGGTGTTAGAGTTTTCAGCGACTAACCCAGGTTAGTACGTGCGAGGCCAAAATAAAAATAACTTTTCTCAAAATCTGGAATAGAACGTCGATGATGATGAAGCAGTTTTAAGCAAGAGCTACCAAGTTCCATTCCTAGTAAAGCCATGTCCTAATCTGAGTTTTGTTCATAGTTCCACGTTGTTAGATGCTCTTATGGTGAGGGAAAACATCGCGTATTGACCAAGATCCAAATCGGTCAGGTTTCAGGATCCCGAAGGTCATGTGGTAGTCGTTCCACTGTTTACCTGAACAGTCTAATACCTAATAGGAGGTAGGTAGTAACCTTAATCTACAGGTGGTGGTAAACTTTCAAATTCATAATTCTAAGAACTGCCTATACCTCATATTATAACTTAAAATCACAATTAACTAAAAATTTACAATTTTCTTCTACCATGACTATGACTATATGTCATCCCATTTCCTTTCCCCTCCCGTTCCTTAGCTAGGCTCTCGATTCACTGTCTTTGCTTTTCTTTTTTTTTTTTTCTTTTTTCCGTTGCTTAACACTTTCCCTTAATTTGCTGCTTGTATGTATATATATATATATATATATATATATATATATAAATTACATATATTTGTATTAAGTAATATATATTTATGCACCACCTACTACTTCTTATCTTACTTCTGTCCTACCCTAAGGTTGCCTGGAAGAAATTGCTACCTAGCAATAAGGCCGCCTTGTTGTACACTATGTTTTATGTTCTGTTAATTGTGCTGTATGTCCTTGTGTGCAAATAAAGTAAATTGTATTGTATTGTATTGTATTGTATTGTAAACGTGGCATCAAATGGTTTGAGAACCACACGATGCTCTGCCTACCCCGATAGGAATAAGGCGTGAGGGTATTTATTTGTGTATGTGTAAGCTGCTCAGAACATACAAGTTACCTGTACAATTTTCTTAACAAATGAAGAAACTTAGCAGAATAAAGTACCAGGGCGTAAGAACCAGCGTGGAGATTTGCATCGACCGTGCGGCCATCAATCAGAATGCGCTGGAGGGCCCGTGTTCGAGTCCCGCTTTGTGTAGATCCGAGAGATAACGCCTCCGTGTATGATGCGATTATTAAAACCGACTCGCCGATTATTCGCGGTGGATCGAGAATGTGGACGATTAGAAAATGCAGTTGTTCTGCAGACCATATCCAGCAGTGAAGGTCTTGTCTCATGGTGTAGGTATAGTCAAGTTTATGGCAAACTTGACGACCTCTGGCGTCTAGATTTGACTTGGTTTATCGATTGCAGTTAATCAATACCGCCAGAACCCACGGCTTAGCGTGCCCTCCGAAGCACAGAAACGCTCGTGATAAAATTACATTATGGTCACCGATAAGTTTCCCTGCCAACAAGCGATTTAACTCAATTAAGTCGTTGGTTATCCAATACCTACTTGGTGTTTTAAATCTTGCATTTGGTAAAAAAACTATATTGACTGATTGCAATTTAATTGAAAAAATTAAGTCTCATACATCTTATTGACTTGCTTGATAGTTGAAAGTTTCAGTTTACGGTGGCGGATATTAAAGTCATCATCGTCATTACATGGTTACGGTTATGATTCCATGGTTCCATGGTTATTATAGGCACGATTTTTTATTTTTTTATTATAAGATGGGTTAACTCTTGACCTCAATCTTGACCATAAAGGTCAAAGATGAGGTCGACGATGGAGCGAGTTAACCCAGAAAATGCCTATAAAGGCACAGGTACTCCCACGCAGAGACGGAACACAGCAAGCTGTTTGGCGTCGGACTTCAGTGAGAGGGTGGTCGCGAACCAGACGGCCCTTTACAGAGCCTACCACACCGCATGAGACCATAAGACGACACCTCAGATTCAGAAAAAAATTAAGTGTCGTTGCCTGGGATGGATTACTAGGAGGCAGGTCTCATTTGTGTTTCCTTAGTCGCCTCTTACGACACCCACGGAAAGAGGGCTGCCTACCCCGTCAGGAATTATAGGCATGAGTGTATGTATGGATGGATCATCTTATCAGAATCCAGGTTCCTAAAACATTACATTATACCACTAACAGACATCAGACATCCTGAAAATCAGTATAAAATTCTCACGAATCAACTTGATCATTTATTCGATTATTTATTCGATTATCGCTGAGATCCATTAAAGGTCACCAAAGTAATGAGTTGACAAATCCACGTCGGATGCGATCAATCACTTTGAGCTAACCAGTTTAATTGATGGTCACTTAGAGCATTGAAGTAACAGATACCTTTGGGTCAACAAAAAGACCCAAGAAGTTCGTAATACAGTAACTAACGAGAAGTAACTCGAAGTAGGTAACTAGAGGGTTAAATTGAAAACATTCGACAAACTTAGACTTTTGTTTCATACTTTTTGGTTGAGTAGGTATTGGACTTTTGTATGGAACTGCAGATTTTTATTTTTTAGTCGGAAAATTGGTCCCATAGAAAAAGTTGTTCGTAATCATGGGTAGATTCATACCTCATAGTTCGTCGATTGTTTTAAATTTCACCCTGTAGAATTATGTTATGACGGTTAGGTCAAATAGTAGTGGCGGGGCTGCCTCTTGCTTGATCGAGGGGTCCTGGTTGGATTCCCAGTACGGAAAAATATTTTTGTAAATGTTAAGATTTTTAAAAGATTAATTTGACTTATTATTTTTATAATAATAAGAGTCAAGTGGTAGTAGTGCTGCCTCTTGATCATCGGGTCCTGGGTTCGATTCCCAGTCGGGGCACATATTTGTGTTAAAAGCAGATATTTGTTCTCGGGTCATGGGTGTTTGTGTTTGTCTTTATGTGTGTTCCGAGGGACCCACGACACAAGGGAAAACCTTAATGTGGGCCTTTGAGTGTGTAGCGTTTATTTATATATTTCTTCTGAAAAGGAAACATAAAATACGAATAATTATTATTTTAAGTCTTCTAGCCTTAGCTGCTCTAAGGATGCCATATCATGATCAATAGGTAGTCAATATCTTGGTATCAAACTCGGTAAACTATTTAACAGAACTACGAGTATGTACATAACAGACCCAAACCCAGAAAAATGTCGTCAACATACATTATTATGAACCTTAAAATAAATTGTGACGACAAATTCAGCGCACTTGTTCTGTAGCCAGAATTGGGGAAATTCTGCAAAGGAGCTACCTATTTACAATCTTTCCGTACACTCATTCTTATAATCCCATTCGAGTTCATTCCAGAACCACTTGTCGCCATATTTGACATTTATTCTGAGGACTATTAGATGGGAAATGAGTATCGTGGTGAGCACGATATAGCAAAACCCTCGCGTCCCACTTACTGAGTTCTACGGTTTACGTGGGAAGAGTTGGTAGCAGGCACATTCTAAGTTCTTCTTTTACTCCTACTCCAGCGTGGAAGGAATCTTTTGTTTATTTATCCTTACCTAAAGATGTGGTATTCAAATTAATTCTGTTAATTTTGTTTTTCATTAATTTTCTTACACTTATACAGCAGTGTCAGCATGTAGTTCACATACTCACAAACCTTCAAATGGTTTCTTCAAATATTTCTTTTGCTGCAGCTAAAAATGCCAGAGACTTTGTCCCGACAGCCCTATTCCCGATGAGTTTGTCATCCGAGGACGTGTCCCGTCTCATCCTGTCTCGTCTGTCCCGCCTTCTCGTCTTCTTACGCTGTCTTTTTGTCCCGATCGATATGTCTGTCAATCGGACTCGTCGTATTGTTTGCGATTTGCTTTTGTTGTTTTCTTTAAAGCTGCTTCGAAAATGGTGTTGTTCGTCGCTCGTCTATTAGTTTTGTGGATTACTACCGTTGAAAGCTGTATTTTAGTTCAATAAATTCGATCTTTTGAGATAGTTTTATACAGTTCCTTGCATATATGATACATGGACATATAATTACAAACAGAAATATGAAACAAAAAGGTTAACTTATCTCTAAAAAGAAATTTCTTCTAGCATTTAGCCACGGAAAAGTCTTTTTAACTATCCCACAGTTAGGTTTTTGACAATAGTGTTAAATTTTGTAAGAAAATAATTCGTAATAAAATCATTGTTCATTTTTATAATTAATCTTAGTCTATGTTGTACCCTTAGTGTCAAATGGAAGTAGTTAGCGCTTTGGCACAGGATTTTTCCTATTTAAGCGCTACCTGATAAATGTTGCAAAATGTACAATTGTTACTTGGCCAAATAAATATTTTTTATTATTATTATTATTTTACAGTGTTGAGTGGTAAAACCTAATTTTTAAGCAAAAGTTTAAGCAAAAAAACTCATTTTAAATCTTGTGTTAGGGGAATCGGCTCTCAATATTTTGCAAGGACTACGAATCAACATTATGCATAATGGTATTGTCCATGCCTAGCAATAACCACCTAAACAACTCAGAATCTATTAATCAATAACACAATTCCAGAACTAGATATACCTACACAGCAGAAGCAATTTACAAAACCTATCCAAGGTAAAGCGACGGCCCCAAAAGCCGTGTAATATATGCTAAGCACTGAACCTTCGGCCATGCAGCCAGCTCAAGGCTCCCCCTAGTGCAATAACGATGAACTCGAGAAGAAGTGCACTCATTTGCATTTTCTATGCACTGGCTGAGCGGTGCAGTAAATTCTGGGGTAAATTACCTTCGGATGGAGCGGGTGATGGACGTTTATGTGATCTCAGTTTGATTTCATAGCTGAGGGATTAGGGTTTAGAGATTGAAAATTCTATCTGACTCGCTAACTTTGTAGAGCTCTATGCTGCAGAAACGTATTTCAAAAGATATAAAAATGTGATAAATTATGATTAAGCTTCATAACCTTAAGATAAGGACTCATGAGATCACTGCTTCCTAGCGCCATCTTAATCATGAAACCTAAAAACAGACTTAAAACACGATCTTCAAATTAAAGTCATAAAAATTAATCAACCCTAAAAAACCAATCCCCAAACACTCCAGAATGATTGACTGAGCATTCTGTCAGAATTAATAACAGAGTCGGTCAGGATGATGAATAATATTATAATTACGTGACGTCTTAATATCAATGGCTGGTCCCAGGTAACGTGGAGTCCACTAATGCGCCGAACAAACATCAATCAATCAATTCTTGATATGTTTGGATTCTGAGCAAAAAGTGAATATGAAAGCAATAGTGCGGATACGCCTTTTTAAGGTGCTTTTATGGTCAGGTGACTATAAAACTGAAGTAACCCACCCAGGTGATTTGTTTATGATGTTAAGTTATGCATGTTGAAGACTGCAGACGAAAACAATGATGACAAGTACAAACCGCGTAAACCATAACTTTTAAATAATTTTTGGGAAAGAAAAATCTTGGACGCAAATAGGACTTGATTGAACCTATGATCCTAGGACTTTTAGGTATGCTTTTGGTAATCTTTAGACAAATCATGTTGAAAAACAATCGAACTAAGCAGTTTTAAATTTAATAACTGGATTCAATACTAACTTTTTTTTGATAAAACTTGTGAACAGTTTGAAACATAACTTTTCAAGTTTATGTTTTCGCTAATCTTTTGAAACCAAATTCTTCGCTCATTAAAATTCTTCGCAATTGTAGCGTATCCATACAAACCTCACACCCAAGAGCAAAAAACCAGAGTTTGTCTGACAATGAGCTGTTGAAAAGTGAGGTCGATGCGCGAGCACGACTTCTTGATATTTGTTTACTTTGCTACGAACGAAGCATCAAGACTGGTGAGATGTCAGGTGGTGTTTGCTCTGTCTCTTGAGATGATTCGATTGTTTGGTTCAAACGGACATTCTGAAATTATGGATCTGTTTAGTGTTTGAAACTTTGAAACAGCAATTTGCTTATTGGTTTTGTTAGTTGTATCTGTTGCCGGAAATGTATGTTTAGAAATTGTATACAATTTCGAGGCTATCTAGGAAATGTATACATGGAAATGTAGAAATGTATACATTTCCTAGGAATTGTATAAAATTTCGAAATTGCTCTAGGAAATGTATAAAACTAGTGCTTTCTGTGAATAAAATGAATAAAACAACCTAAACTAACCTGAATAAGCGACGTGAACTTATCTTGGCCATATTGTAAATTTTCTCCTTCATGAAAAGGTCACATTTCATGAAATGTTTCACTGTCTCTTGACCACATCAAGAAGTAGCTCAGCTGAGCGGAAATGCGACAACCGCTTAACGCAACTGTCGTTTCTCCCTTAACGGGTTGGTCGGGTTAGGCTACTAAAAAACCTACTTGACGCAGTTCCATATATCGCAATCAAACAAAGAAGTCGAATGACTTATAAACAGACAAAATCAAACATTTTTTACATTTCCGAATGTTATTTAGGAAATGTATAGATTTTCTAGGAAATGTATCAAATATAATTCATTTCACACATTCCCGGGCGATTTAAGGAATTGTATACAATGACGGATTTCATACATTTCCGTTAACGTATCAATTTAATTTTCCCTTATTTAAGGAAAAAATAGAATTATTTTGTAACAAGATAATTATGTCAAAGATAACTGCAAGCATTTATTCAACTAAAAGAATGACAACAACATATCAGATCGAACCTTTTTAGAACCGCCACAATAATTATATAGTGTTCATGAGTAAATTGTGCCTAGGTAGTAAATGAATAGACACCATCAACCATTATTGCCTCTTTGATCATTAGAGTATTTCAAAGATCAAAAATTTATAAAAAATGTAATTAAAGTTGGCGTTTCTAGTTTTATAGCACTACGTTAGGCATGGAGGCAAAGAATAATACAATTAAATTTTTGTAGTCAAAATACCTTAAAGAAATTAAACAAAACTTACAAAAGCAGAAATTATCACTACAATAGCGTCTCCAGACTATCTTAGCAATGTCCAGCAACATTCAACTCTGGGCTCATCGGCAAAGAAACCAAAAAATCCATCAATAAAAATCAATATAACAGACGCTGTCTACTTAAGAAGAAAACGAGCTACTAATGAAGCAACTGTTCAAGACGAATTACAAGGTTTTTTTTTCCACTGATTTAGGCTCTTTTTCAAGGACTTAGGGAGTATTTTCGCCTGGTTAAAGGAAGAAAGAAGTGGTTAGGAAGGCCGTCAATAAAGATTAAGTGAATTCTCAGAGTCACGTTACGCAGGACAGACGGACTGATCCACTGCCGACGTGTGATTGACAGACAGATCGAAAAAATGCCATGTTAAAGGATTTAACGCTCTTTATGTTTTGGATGCCAAAGAATCTAAACAAGTATTTTTTACAGTGCAAATCTCTATTTTCTGTGGAAATACTTGCTGTGAAATTGGAAAGGTACAACTATTATTTTGGGATAGGTACAGAATTATTGTGATGAGTTTTGTGAATCGTTCTTATTGACTAACCTGAAAGTTGTTATTTTTACTTAACACAGTCACATGTTATTTTAAAAGCCCTTGTCTTTGTCAGAAGAGTCTCTAAAATTGGCAAATATTTTAGACTAAAATTGAAAAGTGATTGATTGATCGAAATTAATATTGGCAAAAGATTACCGTCCAATAATTTGACCAATCTTCAGGGTGACTCTCATTTATGTCTAAATACTGTGATATTTGAAGTAAGTAATGAATCTGTAGTTGCGTTTTGAATAGTGTTAATGTACTACTTACTGCTTCATATCTTCAAAATTTTAGAAACCTATTAAAACTCCGGCAATTTGACACCATTTAAGTGTATACTTACAATTTTACTAGAATATAAGTTCCTTTCTTCCATGCTGAACTCGAAGTGAAAGAAAAACTTAGAATGTACTAGCTGTCAATTTTTCCCAGGCATACAGGCATTCTTGTATTATGGGCGATAGGTTAAGAACCTCTTACCATGTTTCATCATGTTTCATCTAATAACCCTCAAAATTAATATCAACTGTGGTATCAAGTAGTTCAAAAAAACTGATACTTTGCCTACCCCTATAGGGATTATAAGCGTGAGCGTATCCATGTGATTAGAAAGCAAGTTTCCTATTTGACAGTATTTTGACAAAATCAAAATATCTCATATCACCACATTCCATAACATCAAATCTTTCTCGAAATCCTTCAAATTCTAAGTCTGTCTCATCGTATCAATTCTCGTTGACAGGTAGAATATCAAAATCTCCCCGCAGCATCCATCTCACATCAACATCTCATCTCTATCGTAAAGTGTTCTTCTGAAAATCACAATCTTGTCACATGAGATCACACACGTCGTCTGTCTGTCACATAGTTTTGGTGTTAGTGTCCAAGCGTTTGGTACTTTTTGAGACTGAAGACATATTGAGAGACTTAACTTTTTTATTAGCCAATATACGTCCCCATCGAGGGACACGTACCTCTCTTTGAAAGTACTAAATGGATTCAGGCCATAGTCTACCACATACTTTAAATTAATAAGCAAAAATTTATGTAAAATAGTATTTGAATTGAAGTTTCCCCTTGCCTTGGTTAAATCATTTTATTATAATTTTAACTTCATAGTCAGTCTTTCTTCTTCCTCTTAAAGTGTATATATAATCAGGTGTATGGCGAACTTTTTTTCAATTCCTTGACTTATGAAGAAAAAAAATAAGGGCTCAAACGAAGTCTTTAATTTTTTCATGTCTAATGCGGTAACAAATGAAAACCTTTAATTTTTTGATGTCATCACACTATTGTTTTTTGTTAAAACCTATTCATTGTGTTGTGCATGTACAGATATGATTGATAAATGCCAACAAAAATATGTCTTATAGTATTGTCCACCTTAAAACCCGAAATCGTGGTGCTCTACTTTCCGTGGCGTTCCGTTTCTCAGAATCGCAGTGCAGACCACACGCGACCGCAGTATTTGATGACGAACAACTCAAATAATTGCTGCGTGAATCGGAACACACCACACTGATTGATTGATAGACGTGAGAAACTAGCAGTTATTGAATTTTAGGAAGGTTTAATTTTACAGTAAACACAGTTAGTTAGGACTTTCTATTTCTTTAGTTGAAACTTTGTATTGTATTTTTTTGATGATACTTAAAAGTGAATATCGCAAAACGGACGCAGAAAATCGGTCTTCTTAGTCAAGTATGTGTCGAACTTGAACCTCGTGTCACAGTTTTCAAACCACCAAATGGCCAAAGTTAAGCAACGTAGGTACACAGGGACAGGGAACATGATGGTTTACCGAAGTGGAAATTATCGCGAGCGTTTCTGTGCTTCGGAGGGCACGTTAAGCTGTCGGTCTAGGCTGTTGTCGATTGACTACAATTGTTAATACCAAGTCTTAGAAAATTGGTGTAAATTAAAGTTTGAGTATAACTAGTAATGATACTAGTGCGACTAAATGTGTTTTATTAAAAACTGTTTTATCTTCTGCAAAACATTTCTTGTTATTATAAAAGACCTAGTCCCACTAGTTTTAGATGGGTAGTCGTATGTTGATTGGACCAAGACGAAAAAGGGGCAATTAGCTCGGAACAGGCAACTTGTCCCTTTGCGTAAATAAAAAATAATAATTCTACATATACCTTTTAACATCAGTTGCTGTACAAATACATATAAATATTAATAAAGTAATAATACGACATTGTGTTTTGCTTAATTTATTTTTAAAATAGGTACGTAATCTGGTCATAAAATCGTCGTACTATCGTGAACATCAATCTCAAACATAAAAATAGTTTTCGGACTACTAATAATACCTAGTAACAATTTAATCAAAAGTTCAAGGAAATCTAAAGAATGGAAACTTTACAATAGTAAGTTATATAATTTATTGAAGGTTGAAAATATTTCAAGAGTGATATGGATAAAGACTAAAAATAATCGCTACTATTAACACAGATCAGAAAAATTCAAGAGTCTGTTAATTTTTCCTCACCGTAAAACATCAATATTATTATCGTACAGACAGCTGCAGAGATACCTGACCACCCCTATGAAATCAGGATGAAGTTATTTCACGAAATGCTTTAGTATTTCAATGATATTTTGTAAATTTAAATAGTTTGTGAAATAAACCATTACGCCTAATCACGATTTTAAAGTTCTTTGTTTTTTCCATAAAAAACTTCATTTTTATCCGGTAGGGGTGGTCAGGTGTCTCTGCAGCTGTCTGTACCAAATTCAAAAAAGTCATTGGTTTATGGTGGTATAGATTGTTTCTTAGCCATAATGCTACTGACGACTCTAATGAAAAAAACTCTGGCAACAGTTGAAGCTCGTCAGTGGAAATTACCTCATATTTGCCAGCTCCAGCTGCTGACAGTCAACATGACTGGTCCCTGACCGAGCTGATTGCTGATGTGTTGCTGACTGACAACTACGACGGTGGTCTTGGCACTGCCAAATGCCAAGGTATAATTTTAGCTGCCAATGTTTGCTTATCAATCAGTAAAATGACAACTGAGTCTTTTGACTTCTGTAACCAACACGGTGGCAATACTAACGAGTTGTTTAACTTAGTCTTTAAGTTATCTGAGGATTGGTTTATCGGATAGACCAATTTTCAGTGAACTGATAGAGTCTATCAGCAATAGGATATACTTATTTTATTGGAAACAAGTGCATAAGATAACGTGGACAAGTTTTCAAGCACCGGTTTGAAAGCTATCGCTTCAATTTTTACATTGAATAAGTACAAGAAGATTTTTATTTTTGAATTTCATCAAGAACTAATGGACTTTTTGTAAATATTAACATGGTAATATAATCTAACGAAATTGGGCCTTTTTATAATTCGAACGGCACGGCACGGCACTTTGAATTTTGAATTACCATTATATCAGCTTCTAATATTACTATTATAGTATAGGAGGCAATGGTAATACAATTTTGCCGTGCCGTTTTCGAATTATAAAAAGCCCATTAGCAGATGATTGGTTATGATTTTCTTAAAATAAATATTTACCTATGTTAGAAACTACTACAGACAAATTAAGAAGAATGTGATTGACATTGTGACGAGACTCCATTCCCAACTATGAACGTTGAACAATACACCCGAAAATCTGCCAATTTACGGACAATCGCCTATTGTCCTCAAAAAAATTAAATCGCAGAAATATGAAATCGGCAATCTCGCTTCTGATATAATAAAAGTGATCGTCTCAATAGCACTGTCGAAAAATGAGCCCCTTAGATACAGATCAGATTAACGGTCAGCCGAGCACAAAGCCAAGCCAATCAGTGAAACGATTCTTTTTCGAACGCTTCACGTATTTACGTCGCATTTCTTCGATTTCGCGGCACGTTCGAGACGTAATAAGCGTCGGACGTCCCCCGTCCGTCGCGTCCGTCACATTCGTCGCCCCCCTGCCCCCCACAGAGGGGGGGTCGTTGGAGTTAATGAAGTTTTCTCGGCCACGAATCCCACAGGTCGGCTATGCCACATGGTGGAGTTTGCGGCACATATTGTGCACGTCGCGGGTATCGTCCGATATTGCCGCCGTCTGAAATGTTTTAATAAGCGCATCGTAGAACACAAGCGCGTTATGCCAGCGATACCCCATTTTCGCGCCTTATTAATAGGGATGGGACGAAGTTTTCCTTTAGTTGTGTTACTTTAGATACTCGATACTTGAGCTCTAGTTGGCTGTTATAATAATGTTGAATTAGATACTGATGTTATGGTGTTGACGCATTTATTGTACATTGTTCTATAAGTTATTCTTTACGTCAATAATATTCCAAAATATACTGCAAAATATACGAAAACAAATACCTCCACGCTTAAAGAAATGTTCGGTTATACATACTAGGACAATCAGAGAAAATTCTTCTTAAAGCTTTCTGGAAACTTTCTGTAGTATGTCGTTTACTTAGAAAGGAAGCTATTACTTGGGATATGAATGTTCTCTATATTATTAAATACAAAATAGATACATCAAAATAGCGTTTGCAAAGGTACTCTTTGCAGAAACTCTCAACTTATTGGTATTCCATTCTTTTTTGCTAAACTTTGAACACTTTCATGAGAAGTTTTTAAGCAAAATGTGAATTTTATTAAATATATTTATCATTATTTTTAGTGACAGAAAAATATAGCACCAAAGGTTAGATTACTTTATCCTGTGATCTTGTTTCCAAGACTTGGTTGATCCTGTTACCTGTTTCTATTATCGTTTCTGACAAACTAGTATTTTTCTCACTTCCCATCCCTGTTTATTAATGTCTATTGTTTGGACTTCTTGCTATATTGTCTTTTATTTTGACGACGTCATCTATTGTAGATACTGATCTATACCACTATTACAGTTTATAGCTTCTTTTATGACTTTAGCGGTCTTTAAAGGTATGTTTTTGGGTTGAAAGGTTAAATTTTACGTAGTTTTTATGGACTTTAAAAGATGTTTTCGTTTTCTTATTAATAGGTTGAATAGAACAAAGATTATTACATATCTGGTGTTATTACAAACTTTATTAAAGTAGCTAGTTAAAAATATCTCTAATACTATGTCACCCGCTTATAAAAACTTTTCTATTGGTGAAACAAATTTTAAAATCGGTTTAATAGTTCCAGAGATTGCTTCCTACAAAAAAACCCACAAACTTTACTTTTTTATAAAATTATAAGAAATAAAGTCCATAGAGTAACTTATAAAGGTCAGCGACGAAGATACAAGTATTTATTTGTATTAACTTTGCGTTAATTATAATAAGAAATACAATAAAAGTATTTTGTTAGACTAGCGTATATAGTAGTTTACTTTATTTTTGAACTTCTACGGAAATCATATTTCCATGAATAAAAACATGTTAATGCTAACTAGAGTTCATAATTTCATAATATTATGTCCTTGCTTGAGAAAATAACAATGTTTCCGAAACCTATTCCAATTTTTCCAAGAAACTTAAGAAGTTCTGAGTCTAAGTTATGTTTATGGCTTAGTTTCCACGATCTGTGGGCCTTAAATTCAAAGATTTAACTGGAGCAGTGATTCGAAAGTAGGTTAAAGAAAAACGTTTTGTTTTAATGTATGGAATTTGAAATACGTAACTTTTCTGTCCGATGTGATTATAATTTGAGTTTTTTTTAAATAGTGGAGATAATTTAGTAGCTTTAAGCCAACCTCTTGAAGACAGAGCAAAATTGATATATGTTTATGTTAGAAAAATATTGGAAAGTTCTTACTTTGATTTCCACGGTTTTTTTAATTTTTGAAGCCTCCTATGCTGTCATGAGAAAAATTAAAATGAAAAAGTAATATATAAGTAAAACTTAAACAAAGTTAATTATTTCAGATGCGTACATATTTTGTTACTTTTAATAATAATAAAATTAAATCAATTTATTCTTTAACCTCTTTGAAACACGTATTTGATCAAATTACGTCAGTTTAAAAAAAAACACATAGTAGGTAATCGGTCCTTTTGTTTAGGAGCTATGATACCACAAACAGATACACAGACACAGAGATGTACCCGTCAAACTTCTAACACCTCTCTTTTCTGTCGAAGGTTAAACATTCTTTTGATATAGTCGACAAATAATCACAACGTTGTAGCTGACATTCACCGATCATAAAAAACCTTCCTAACGGCCTGCTAACATCTTACGAATGCTGGTCACGTCTCCCGAACTGATTGACGCGAGACGTCCACGCCTGGACCACCCCACCCTCCCACTAGGGGGAGACTGGGTGAACCCCCACCGAGTAAGGGTAAGACTTGACCTGTGATCCGGGAAGAAACATGTGAAAAATGCCATTAATGCACTCGCGAGTGCTTTATACAGTCGGTTATGAAGGAGTCGATTTGTTCGAAGTCCGTTATGGACAGTTTTGAATTTGTAGTCGCTCGGAATATATTTTGCGGGTTTATTCATTTTTCTTGTGATTTTAAGTAGACATGATGTATTTTTCAACAACTGAAAAGTAAAAAGAAATTGTTAAGGATTTTCTCTGTAATTTTAATAAAATGTATATTTAATAAATTTTATAAACTTGTTTATTTTATAAATATTAAATGTAATTATTTTCCATAAAGAGCATAGACCGGAAAAAAAAATTCAGCTCTACCTATCATAACTAATTGCGATTCGCTGATTTGTCTTTGTATGTGAAGTGAATTTTTTTTAAACATTAAATAGGTTCCGTAGGGAAAATTGTTCAGTTTCATGGAGACAGTCAGTCTCTTTTCGCTAACTAGAGTTTAAAGAAAAAAAAACATACAGAATCTTTCACCAAACTTTTTAAATAACAACAAGCTTGCCAAGTCAGAGTAAAATGTCACAGAACAAGCATTGGTAGAGACGACACAAGTAGTCCAGGGCAGGCGCAAAGTTTGTTAATTTGGACGAGAATCCTACTGCACTGTCTACTGTCGATGTCGATGCGAGTTTAGATTGCATGGTGTGACGTCATAGTGACGCGAGTAGAGACGAGGCCTTTCGCCTATAATATAGTAAAACCCTCGCGTCCTACTTACTAAATCTTACAATATGCCTGGGAAGAGTCGGTAGCTGGTAGTTTTGCTTCCACTCCAAGTCCAGCGTGGAAGTATTTCGTGGAAGAATTCGATTTTCGAACTTCAAATTTTGAAACGTGCTCAGATAGCACCAATAACTTTAAAATGAGATCCTTGCTAATAGTTCCGTTCTATTTTTATTTTTTTGAACTGAATTGATAAGAAATAATAATCAATAGAATAGACAAATTTTGTTTAAAAGGCGTTTTCACAAAATAAGACAACCATTAGTAACTTACACATTAATAAAATAATACAAAAATGATATCATTTCATTAATTACGTGATTTTTGTCACAATATGTAGGTTTTTTCCTAATTGGAGGTTTGATGAGGTACCTAATGAAGGGAAATTAATATCTGGAAGGTATCGGGAATAAGATTTTTTTGTATTCTCTTAATTATGATATAATTATGTTATCTTTTATAACGAATGTATCAATAAAAATTATAATAGGTCTTTACCTATGAAATTGCCGTTTTTCATACAATATTTTTGCAAAACTGAATTTTCCATACTAATGTTTTTGGATTTTTTTCGGGAATGCGAAATCCAAATTTAGCAAAATTTTGTGGGAAGGTTTGGACAACATTAAGTTAATTTTCATCATACTTACTTTATTGAAAGTTGTAACTGTAACAACGGTACAGCAAAAATAAGCAATGAAACGGGCAATGGATGAAACGAGCTATATTTGAGCTTCTTTTACAACAAATAAATATAAAGTAAATATGTATTAATTTGACTCAATATATTCGTTATATGGCCAAGGTTTTGAATAAAAAACAATTTAGGTATAATAGCTGTTCAATCAGATAAATGATGAATAAAATAAAGATTGAGAAAAAATCGGCAATTTTATAGGTAAAGACCTATTATAAACATTGTCGTATATCTCTTTAGTTAAATCCACTCAACACCTCAATACCCCACTTAACGCTAAACCTCCAAAAACCAAAAAAGAATCCCAAAAAATATCCGTTTACGAGTCGCGTTTCACGTTTCAAAAAAGGAATTCATTCGCGAAAGGCGATCACAGATCACTCGGCCGACAGCGGAGTGAATGAATGAGTGAGAACGAATGAGTGTGCCGGCGGTCGCGGGACACCAGTTGATCAACCCTGATGCGCTCCTGTCTATCAAAGTCACGCCAGATAAGGGAGAGAAGGCTTTTTATTTTGAATGAACTGATCTTGAACGTTTTGATACTATACTTTATAATATTGTGGTGGTTGTTATTTTGGGAAAAGGAAAAAAGTTAGAATAGAGTAGTTATGAAGGTACTGTAATTTATATTGGGTGTGACGATGAAGCTCATTAAAACCTCCTTCAAGTTTCATCTCCTGTCTTTGGAAGTTAAAAGTTAAAAAACAAATGTATTTGACGTTTTTAAGTGAATCTGAAGGCTATAAAAATGTGTAGGAACTCTATTTAAGATATTTTAAAAAGAAAAATAAATATCATTTTTTTACAACAAGTGTTAAAAGATATTTGATTTTTTTCTAAAATAATAAAGATCCAAACTGTTACATTTTCAAACCTTTATGTGGTTTTCTTTTATCTTGTGACTTTAGTATTTTATGCCACATCGCTGTGGTATGAAAGCTTTTTTTTTTTCTATTTATATACGACTCAATCACACAACCTTCTAAAAGCTCTCATTTCCACAAAGCTTCTATCAATTCCAACTCACGTAAAACCACATAACGGCACGTGCGAAATAAAATGTGTCATTTTGGTGGAAGACAGTTTATTTTCGGAATACGTTACAATGTGATTCAACATCATGAATCGAGCCTCGCGGTTTCATTGAGCGATTCCTGCATTTATTTGCCGGCTACGAGTAACACGGGCTTCGAAAAAACAAGCGCTGTCTTGCTGGGAAAATTTCCACAAAATAATGGAAAATACACGACACCAACCGCAATGATAAGTTTGTCGAACTACACATTAAAATACGCAGTGCAATAGCAGTGTAAATCAAAAGGCTATAAAACGCCACAATTCGGCCGGAGCCGACTCCATGCTAGCACAGCTCTTGATTTATTCGCTCACCGGTGTCGGCGCGAAAACGTACCTCGTGACGTCACGGCTTTTGTTTTTTTTCTGGCTTTTTGGCTTTTTATTGATGGCGTTCGGATAAAAAGTGGCCCGGCCGGCTAAGCGGAGTGGCGTCAGAATTTGTGAATGATTTTTCGTTCCGTGTTCGAGAGACTCATCCAGCGTTTTATAGCCATTTGTCAGCCGAGTGAAAAAGATGCATGTACGTTGGGTTGTTAAACTTTTTTTTTCGGCTTTTTAGGCTTTTACGCAGATCCATTGACACGTGAAAGTGTGTTAGTGTCCAGCGAGTTTATAAATCTACCACGCGGGCTTTTTGTCGGCTAGTGTTTTAATTTCGCGTTTCGTTTAGTTTTTGGCGTTTCATTCCTCACCTGCGTTTAGGCTGTGAAGAATAATAGACGAGTCGTTCTATCTATGGTTTGAATTGCACTTGTTTGTGTGTATGTAAACTCTTTATTGCCCATAATCAGAGGTGGATATTTAAAAAATCTAAATGTACAGAGGCGAGCTTATCTCTTAGAGGGTTTTCTTCTAACATGTCTTTGTCATTGTTAACTACATTTAAAATAAAATTGGTTTTTATTATTTAGATCTCTGATTCAAAGTACCAGTGATTTGGACCTTACTGATTATAATCATAAACATTCCAAAGCATACAAAAAAAACATTTTACATTTCACACTAAAATTTTATTAAAAAACAACAGACATACATACATAAGCTCACGCCATTTTCCTATTGGGGTAGGCAGATACCACAAACTACGATCCTATGATCCAAACACACCTCTTTTGCTTCATCTACATTCAATTATTATTTCAAGAAAACAAACTCACAAAATAAGAATTTACTCATGATACGCTTTTACCTCTAATTAATAATTTTTACACTAAGAGAACTGCACCATTTAAAAACTCCACTCAATATTCAAACGCGAACCCAAATTCACCTTTACAATGTAAACAGCCAATATTTTCCCGCCAAAAATTTCCAGAAAAAACATCGACAGCCCCCAGTGAAGTTATAAAATGCGTGATTGAAGCGGCCCGCAAAAATGTCGGCCAACCATCCAGCGGCGCCAAACCGCGGGCCCAATTTATATTTCACTATTATTCGTGCTACGGGCCCCGATTTACGATTTCATTATGCCAGCCTGAAAACCGGTCTGTGAAAATGAACGGGTTTTTTTAGATAGGTTTTTCCAGGCGAGGTTTTACAGGGAAGTGTTGAAAGTTTCGTTCTTATAGAATTTGTGGTACCATTGTTAGAAAAAAAAATGTGATTAAACAAATTTTGAAGGTGTGGTCTGCATCTGCAATGGCTTTTCTTAGAGATTTGGAAGACGCTTCTATGTTGGTTACTAAATATTCAACAAATAAAAAATTCACCCGGATCGAGAACCTCCTCCTTTTTTTGAAGTCGGTTAATAAATTGCATCACTCCCGACGTTCGATTGCTTTTAACTTTTAAACGGCTGAACCAATTTTGATGAAATATAACTAAGAACTATTTCGATTACGTAAACTTTAAAAAAAAACCGGATCGAAATGGGTCCATTCGTTTAGGAACTACGATCTTACAAACGGACATAATGATACACAGAAATACAGATACACACTTCAAACTTTTTTATACCATATATTTTTTTGTAGGGGGTATGTGTTTAATCCTAAAATATAAACAAAAACAGTAATGAATGAATCTGAATGATTTTTTTACGTTAACTTATTTATTAACAAGCTAGCTTTCCACCCGGGACTTCGTTCTCGTAAGAATTTGGAAAATTATTTAGCTTATGTGTTAATCCAGGATATCAGCTACTTCCATGCCAAATTTTATCAAAATTGGTCCAGCTGTTTGAGCGTAAAAGAGTAACAAACACCCATCCATACATCCACATAAACTTTTTCATTTGTAATTTTGTAGGGTCGAAATATCCTGATTATTTCGCTTCAATAGCTTTACTAAAAACCCTCAATAACCAAAGCAACTCTACTTCGCATGGTCAGTCATCTAACTTCAGGAAGTTAATTTAGTTCTTCATACGTAGCCACTTTCAGAACGTGTTTATAACCATTTCATACCACGCTTGACCAACCCCAACACAGCGTGATATAACACTTAAAAGGGGGTTGATATCACCCCCTTTCTGGGCCACAATTCTGTAACTTAAGTTGTGTGTCGATGGAATGGTCGCCATTTTATCCGTTCAGATGGCGAAATTGAGAACTATCCAAATTTTATACATCTGATGGCTGCTTTGACTGGTGGCGTCACCACCAACTGAATTTTCAGTTGCAGGTAATTTGCAATTTTACGTTCGATTGGCGGTGGCGCTGCTGGTCGGGGTGGTTGTCAGCAAGTGTACGACAATTAAACAGTTCACAATCGCCACCTGAACAGATAAAATGGCCTCCATTCCGTCGACACACAACTTAAGTTACAGAATCGGGGCCCTGTTCCTCTCACCCCCCTTTGAGTAACAATATGCATCCTTACGCCTGTACTATAACTCCTAGGCGAAATGAGCACAATAAAAAATAATTTCCATCTACCCTCTGCTAATAAATAATGATTACGCAGGAAATTCAGGCGCAATTACATACTTGGGGATGGGTCGTTAAAAATCATATTCCAAAGTTGAATCGGCGTGGATTGTTTTGCTGGTAAAGCCAAGATATACCAAACAGAGATTATTTACTAAGTTAACTTAATTCTGAGAAAAGGTTCTTGACTTTTTTATTCTATTTGTTTGTCATCTTGGTGACGACGCGTAGTATTGCCAATAAGGTGCAAGAACTTTTTGTAACGCACTTTCTCTGCGATGTAATCCAGTCTTAAATCCAGTTCTGGTTGAGTTAATTAATTGAATGAAAGGTCACTCCAATGGAATATGATTACAAGGAAATATTACAACTTAAAAAATATATTTCTAATTTAACTTAACTAATCTGTACATTCATAATTTTATTTAAATTTGTAGCTGTTTTTCCGAAATTAACCATTTCACACGATAAATTAGAATGACAAAGAAAATTAAAAGTTATTCATTTGCATTTTCATTAAAAATTGAAATTATCCTAACAAATGAACTGCAATGAAAAGCTAAACAAGGTAGAGCGTCTTGCACCACAGGTAAAGACGTCGCAACAGACGCTGAACCAATGATTTGGATTTATGGAAGTATGAAACATTCATTATATTTTGTTTTCAGGGGACACAAATTCACTTCCTACTGTTGGATTTGCTCAATGTTTAGAAAAATGAAATCAAAATTTTATAAGCCCATTCCCAGCAAAATTTGAAAAATATGAATATTTTAAAAAAGTTTGCTTCTCGAGATAAGCAATGAATAAAACACGTTGTAAATACACAACAAACTCACAACGCAGCATCACATCCCTCCACCCTCTTAATAATAGGCTTCTTACCCCTCCTTATCTGCGCATTAACCATAAAACATTATAATTTACAACCGGGTCCCTATACTGTGACGTCATTTGGCTCAACAAGGGGATTCTAAAGCGTCATTTAGCGGTTTCGGTAATTAAATTTTCAAGTTATGTAAAAATATGTTTTGAAAATATGTAACGGCTAGCTATAAATTTGACGAATGTAACTTTATATCTGTGTGTCTGTCTATGGCATCTTAGATCCTTAAAGGATGAGTTAGCCTAGTTTGCCACGGTCTTGACTATACCAAACGATAAGAAGTAGAAAAGAAGGACCGATTTTATTGCGTTTTTTTTTTTAAAAAAGCTGGTTTTGTCTGGTTTTTAGTCAATCAAATATGGTTCAGCCATTTTAAAGTTATAAGCGTTGATATCAGGGGTGATACTTATAACATTTTTAATTCTGGAGTTATCTATGTAGATTAATGTAAGTAGTTATTTATGTATCTATCTATACTAATATTGTAAAGAGGAATTTGATTGTTTGTTCGTTGGTTTGTTTGTTTGTTTGCATTGAATAGGCTCCGAAACTACTGGACCGATTTGAAAAATTCTTTCTCCGTTAGAATCCTACATTATCCGTGATGAACATAGGCTACATAATTTTCCCGAATTCCCACGGGAACGAAGTCCCCGGCGGAATGCTAGTAATATTATAAAGAGGAAAGATTTGATTGTTTGTTTGTTGGTTTGTTTGCATTGAATAGGCTCCGAAACTACTGGACCGATTTGAAAAATTCTTTCACCATTATCCGTGATGAACATAGGGTACATTTTTCCGAATTCCCACGGGAACGAAGTTTTGTTTTTTATATTATAAGATGGGTTAACTCTTGACCTCAATCTTGACCATAAAGGTCAAAGATGAGGTCGACGATGGAGCGAGTTAACCCAGAAAATGCCTATAAAGGGCGGATAGCTAGTATTTTCTAAGAATATCCTTGTCATGATTGATTTAACCGATAATGATTGAACTTTGTCTTATTTAAAGGTAATAATATATTTATCATCAACCCACGCTTGAAAAGGCCCTGTTCCAAATGTCTTGGAAAGAATTAAATATAATAATCGCCAGCAGGTTGTTTTAAAATCGGTTAATAAGATTCAAACAAGCCTTGGCTTTTATAGTGTTGTTAATAAGCTCTCCCTCGCTGATTTTTACAATAGTTTTTTTTTTACAATAGTGCGAAGAGGCGTTTTGTTTAATTAAGACAATAATTAAACAAAAACTTTGTAATTAATTTAAAAAATAAAAAACCCGACTGCTTAATAAAAACTAAAAAAAAACAGTCGAGATTTTTGTTATTGAATATTATTGAATAAAATAAAGATTTTAACAGTTGGGACCCATTATTGGGACGCCAGATTTTGCCACAAAGGTACACATTACCCTCCTTTACGTCGCGCAGTCTGGTAAAAAGGGATTTTATAGAATTTCTGATTACAAGCTACCATGGGAATAAATTGCTCCGCTTCAGAGTTATTCAAATATAAAGTCAATTAAAATTAGAAATAAGGAAATTCATATGATCGAGTTAAAAAGAGCGACACTCGGAGTTTCTTGCCTATTCTTCTCCTGAGGAAGACTGCACCTTTGCGAATAGGCGCAAAGTAAAAAATGGTACTCAACTTGGTACTATCATTAAAAATCTCTGTATACCTTCTTCTACACAAGCAATTTTTGTCTTCGTTACTTTTAACTTATGTCCAAAAATATTATTGGCTGATAATTTATGTTCCATCTAATAACCCTCTGAATGAATGCCAAATGTGGTGTCAAGTGGTTTTAGAACCACATGACGTTAGCCTACCCCGAATGCGATTTAAAAGGCTTGAGTAGATAGACAGAAAAATATTCTTCTCAGTGCATCCTCAGCTTAACATTAGGTTGTGCCTACCCATGATACCTTCCATCGATACATTCTTGCAAATTTTACGTCGCGTCCCAAACTACGTTGAATTTAGTATGTTAATAGACCATGTTAACGGTTATTGTCGTGTGGGCAGGAATTAGAGGATTCGTAGACTTACCAATGGATTTATAATAGAAGGTGACGGATGCAAAACATCTCTATCTGATGTACACACGGCAGAACATCAGGCTGTACATGTTGACCTTTATGTCTCCCTTATCTTGCTTGTAATAGCGCCGGCTTTCGTAGCCTAAACTGGTAACCTGACGTGCTGCTGTAAGTACTTCAGGTGTTCAAGATCAAGAGTTTCATGAGATCATTCCGCCTGCTTCTTTCTTCTATCGGATGTCCAGACGCACTGCAGAATACTAGGATCTTGTTGAAATTCCGCAGATTTGCAATATCAAGATTGTCAATAGAGTGGCCAACTTGATAGGTCCTAAGCTCAGTTACTACCTGAAATTTTTGAAGGTAACTCTATTGTTTATAGAGTTTTTTCTTTTAAGGATACTATTATGAAAATAAATCTGATTACAGTAAGCCTTAACCATCACTAACTTAATATTTCAATTTATCGCGTTCAGAAAGACTTGTTTTATAACATAGTTATCATGTCAGCCGCAAGACGTCCACTGCTGGACATAGGTCTCCCCCAGGAATCTCCACCTCGATCGGTCCTGCGCCAACCACATCCAGCAGCTTCTCGCAATAACTAGTATGACACATAATCCAAATCACTGAATGAAAATCTTTTAGTGTTAAAATTTTTAATAAAAAATGCTCTTTAGACTTTAATAGGCCCATGTGATTTTTGTATTGAGGTTTAGAAACTGTGTTCTCTTATATAAAACCTCTCATCCTCGCTAAGACATAAATGTCTAAATGTTGTACGACTTCTACAGTCAACCGACTTGGGGAAGTCTATGATAGCTTCCGTCCAACATAAACCTATGGTGGATATGTTATGTTGTGTTAGCTTTAGATTATTGTGGGCTTGTTATTACGGCCCGCTTTGTTATGTGCTAAATATGATCGCAGTTTGCATACATTAGTTCCTAACACTGTTTGTTATGACTGTTAAAAGTCCTTCTGTGTCATCGTTTTGTTTTATTTTTATGGGAATAGAAATTGTTTATGAAAGTTTGTGAAATTTTGTTACATTTTATGGATATTTTACCCTGCGTAATATTAGAAGATGTATGTTTCGTAATATATAAGGATGGTAACATTGCATTTCTCTTTGTTGATGTCGGTTGTAAAATTAGTTTCAAGATATTCAAATGAGGATTGAAGCAATTTTTCTGAAATTCTGAGAAGCTTAAATAGAAATGATTAGTTTTTATTCATCCAAGATATGATCCATCAGAATATGCAAAGGACGAAGCCATATAGCCCAATCTTTTTAGATTTTCTTCTTCTTATCGTGTAGGTATACCTAGTCAAGTGTGTGGCGACCTTGGCCAACCCTAGTCTCAGAGTTTTCAAACCGCACTATGGCCTCTGACTTGGTTTTAACGACTGGAGTCAATCAACAACAGCCGGGACCGACAGCTTAACGTGCCCTCCGAAGCACGGAAACGCTCGCTCGTGATAAATTGTCACTTTGGTCATCCATGAGGTTCCCTGCCTCTGTGTACGTTGCTTAACTTCACTGATCGGTTGAGATCAGCGAGAGCCACTGGGCTATGAGCGCTATCTTCTTTTAGGTAACTTCTACTTACACAGCGTTTATTTTATTTTCAGTGGATAGGTATGCCATTTTAGGTTAATTATTACTTAAATTAAAAATTGACTTTTCTCGAACATCCTTGCTTAATATTGACAAGTTGTCTTTCATTTTAGTTAAAGTATATTAGGACTTGCTTCAGTGTTCACGTGAACGAATGTATTAAAGACTTGAAGAAATACTGGATTTTATTTACTTATGGCAGTAATTTATACTTCTCTTTGTTTATTTATACTAATCAACAAAACCCTAACTAGTCTTACCTTTACTAGCATATAAGTTTACCCACTCTAAGTAACACGAAAGATCAAAAAGCCGGCTATCACCACAGATAGGACTGGCCCCAATAAAAAAGTAAACAGCCACAATCAAAGCAATCTGAACCTTAATCCTGGCCTTTGTTTGCCGAACAATTGTACCTAATATTTACCATATCTCACAGATAAAGACGGCACGTGGGGTGTAAGCGAGTCCGTAGAGAGTGCCGGCCGTCTTAACTCGGTTGGTTTATACGATGCTTGTATCAATATTGCACGATAATGTGTAGGGGACAAGGAAAGGACTTGAAGCGGATAGTCTTTCCTTGGAGCCTACAAGATCGTCAAATACCGCAAGAGATGTATCTTAGATTCAGCAAGGATTTGCGACATCATGAACTGCATTTGCAGATCCTCTCATTAATGTAAAGGAAACCTGCACTTTCAGGAGACTGGATGTGTAACCATAATACAGTTTGGTCAAGTTTACTTTGTTACGGAAATAGCCACGAAGATCAGATGACCAGTCGTACCACTACAATGGTCATGCATCCAAGTCATTTTCAAGCGTATACCGAGTGTTGAACAGGGCAAAGTTATGTTGCTTTATGAGAATCCTGAATGCAGTGGTCGCAAATTTGTATTCTAATTTTTTAAACCTTTCCAACATAATTTTCTGCACTTCATATTCCAATCCGCTTTCTCCTACAATCAGTCCCATACAACAAACGTACCTTTATCGTCCAGTGCGTTTGCTGAGATTACTGCAAATCTACTGATTGCGCCGTATTGATACAGGCATTAACTTTGCATCGCCAGCGCTAATCTACGGCAAAGTTAGTTTTGTTTTTGTAAATTTGTACCTTCTGCTATCAGGGGATTTTAGTGTTTGATACGAAGGGATTAGTGATGGATATTGTTTGATATTTGTTCATTTGGTTTGGATTTAATGAGGAGTGTTTTAGTTTCTCGTACGTCGCAATTTTCCTTAATGTTTGCTACATGATCTTTGGTAAGTCTTTCTTCTTTCTTTTTAAGTTGATTAAGACAACATTCCAACTATAGAGGATTTGCGCTCAACGATGCTTAGTCCTCAACAATACTTCCTAATCTATCTTAGTAAGTAATAATATAGGTCAAGTTTTCATATAATATCTTCGCACGTGTAGTTTCATCAGCATAAACAGACACAACCCACAATCCTCGAACCACTCCCATCTTCCAAAGCAATAACGTTATCCCACTCGATAGCACTCGCATCTGAATAAAATCTCAAATCCAGATTCACTTAGTAAAGTGTTGCAAGTATTGGACAGGTATCATTATGCCCGCACTTAACCGGAAGGTGCCCCCTAGGTAAGAGGGGTGGGAGGGGAGGCAATTTAATTCTGTCCACGTTCTAATAATGACCGTCATAATTCGTTCAAAGTGTCCGGTCGGGGACGTCGCCGCCCCGCGGCCTCCTATCTCCCCCTATGTCGCTGATTCCTTTGCATCCTCCTGTAATTCCATTTTCATGCCACCTTGCACACATTCGCGCTTCATCTGGATGTGTGGGGTTGGATCGTGTTATGGTTGGAACTTGGCATCTATTCTGTAAGTGTGCTCGATACTTCTGAGCATCGCTTGTCAGTGTCTGTCTTACACTGATAAGTTTTTCACGTGAGGTATTTCGAAATTTCGGGTTTGGACCTATAATGCCCTGTTTTGGTTAAGTAAGTTGAGTTGTTTTTTTTTTGTTTTTTTTTATATTATTATTATAAGATGGGTTAACTCTTGACCTCAATCTTGACCATAAGGTCAAAGATAAGGTCGACGATGGAGCGAGTTAACCCAGAAAATGCCTATAAAGGCACTGGTACTCCCACGCACCGACGGAACACAGCAAGTCGGACTTCGGTAGGAGGGTGGTCGCGAACCAGACGGCCCTTAACAGAGTCAACCACACTGCATGAGACCATAGGACGACACCTCAGATTCAGAAAAAATGAAGTGTCGTTGCCTGGGATGGATTACTAGGAGGCAGGTCTCATTTGTGTTTCCTTAGTCGCCTCTTACGACACCCACGGAAAGAGATGGTGTGGTGTTATTCTCAACCGATCTCCACACGGTTAAAAATTTGTTTTCAATGAGTGCGATAGCAATGTTTTTTGTTTCTTCATTCTTTAAATCAAAGAATTTCTTAACTCAATGACATTTCCTCATTGCCAATACTATATCAACAATCCCCACACCTAAGTAAATAATCTTTAGTAAACATTTTTAACTAACTTTTTTTTAAAGGCAATAAATTACTTCAACGGTAATCTGTCTAATAAAAACATCCGCTTATTAAAAGTTGGCAAAAACACTTTTAACACATTCATAGAGTCGTTTGACCACAAACAGATAATATTCAAGCCAGAACATCTAAGCAAGAAAAAATTTAACTTGTCTGAAATATTTTCACACACATGAAATTGCTCCAAAGTAGAGACTACAGACAGATTGCCATTAACTATGATCATTACAAAATTCTTCTTGACATTTTGTAATGATCATACTATTTAAACTAAATAACTCGTGTAATAAAGTGCGCATTTCCACGTGCTGTGTGCCTATTAAATTAACATAAGTATCCATGTTTCGGATATTTGTTATGTCTTTTCATCTTATAAACAAAAAGGGATTTCCTGAATCCTCTTTCAATTTATGGATTCACTTCACAATCATAAGTCCATAAGCCACTTTTATAAGAAAAAAGAGTTGGTCTACCCTCTCTTTCTAATCTTTAAGGTACAATCCGTTTTACAGGCATACTAAAGTCAATCGAATAAAAGAAGAATTTAAATTTTTTTTAAGCAGACAAACAAATGCTTTACAAAAAAATCTTTACTTGGATCTGAGGCACATTCAAAAACACAAAATAAACTTTGATGCTCATCTGCGTCACCCACTCTATGTCAAGCCCGCATGTGTGCAAGGGCTTTATCAACACATGTACCTCATATTAAGTTTGATTTATAACTCTTTATATCGTAAATGGATTAGGGAAGGTCCCTTTGGCGCACTTGTGTAGCAAGAACTTTATGCCGCGTTCATCGTGCTGAGGTCATCTTGCGATTAGAGATTTTAAGTACCTAACTTTATAAAAAAATCAGTTCGCATGAGAAAGTGAAATCAGATATATTATGATTAAAGCTGCTGCTAAAGACCCATGGGTTTAAAGCTGCTAAAGACCCTTTAGATGCTGTGAAGATTATCGCACGAAAAATTTGAGACTTTTTTAACGACTTCAGATTTTTAAAATAAGCTATGTCAAGTTTGTACTTTTTTGTGACTTCAAAATTATACAAAGAGGTATTCCAAAGACAAAAAACGATTTATGATTTAAATGAAAAAGAAATGGAAAAAAGGAATGGTTGTATTATGAAAAAATTAAATGAATGGTCAATTAGTTTTTTATTTTGGTATTTTTTGTTTTTAAATTCATTTTTATGCCATCATTCGTTTAAAAAAGTCGCAGAAATTCTGATTACATAGTGTGAACGGACCCTTATCGTCGTTTTATGGGAATTCATAATTGCCAGCGGGCAAAGTCGGGTGGGCGAAGTAGTAAATCTTGCCTCGTGTAATTAACAGGGTGTAATGGATATTGTTTTTGTTTTCAGGTAAGGAGGAGTTTTTAATGCCATTTTGGATGTCCGTGAGTGAATTCTTATCTATTTTTGTTTAAAAAGAGCTTCATGTTTTTTTTCTGATTATTTTATCTATTTTTTTTTATTTTTAGGGAATATCAAATTACTATTAAGCCCGGTGATAAATCAAAAACTAAAACATGTCTTTTTGTTCGTCAGTGGGTACAGGTAGTTTTAAAATTCTTTCTTTTTTTTGCGAAATTTGAAAGTGATTGTCGATGATACAACACATGCTGAGGTTAGTCCTGTTTGTCATCGCACTACATCACAACATTCATTTTAATTTTTAATTTTTTTTATTTTTATTTTTTGTTAATATTTTTATTTTTTGAGTTATTTACTTTTATTTTAATTCATTTTAATTTTTAATTTAATTTATTTTTAGTTTTTTGTTAATATTATTATTTTAATTTTGTGTTAGTTATTCCTTTGTTTCATGTTGTTGTTGTGTTGTAGTGTGTATGTCAAATAAACGTTTTGAATCTTGAATATATAAATCTTTTATGTAAAAATATAAAAATTAAAAAAAAATCATTAAAAAAGGTACGTTTTTCTTTATTCAAAATTATTTTTTGTAATTTTTCGTCGAGAAATGTAATAATTCATCGATATTTGTATCCTAGTGCATTCGGAAAATGTATTGACTAGTCTAAAGACTGACTGTATTAGTCTTAAGTGTCGCTATAGAACCAAACTCAAAAAAGGGATTTCAGTTACCTAGCTGGATGACTTTAAATCAGTTCAGGACCTGACCTGAATCTTGTCATGAAACTGAACAATTTTCTCCAAGAAATGCCAATATGAAATTATCATTTTGTGATAGGCTCTGTAAAGGGCCGTCTGGTTCGCGACCTCATCGGTGGTCATGACTTTAAATCAGTTCAGGACCTGACCTGAATCTTGTCATGAAACTGAACAATTTTCTCCAAAAATTGTTCAGTTTCATGACAAGAGCCTATCACAAAATGATAATTTCATATTGGCATTTCTTGGAGAAAATTGTTCAGTTTCATGACAAGATTCAGGTCAGGTCCTGAACTGATTTAAAGTCATCCACCCTCCTACCGAAGTCCGATGCCAAACAGCTTGCTGTGTTCCGTCGGTGCGTGAGAGTATCAATGCCTTTATAGGCATTTTCTGGGTAAACTCGCTCCATCGTCGACCTCATCTTTGACCTTATGGTCAACATTGAGGTCAAGAGTTAACCCATCTTATAATAAATAAATAAAAATATAATAAATAAAAATAAAGTTTCGCTAACTTTGATTCTCTAACATTCACGTCTTCACATAACAAACATACTGTACCATCCTCGCAATATCCTGATCACTAGTGTTCTCTAGCGGCAATTTACTAGCTCAATACCGATGCGATATTTACGGTTTTTAATTAAAGAGAGGGCAGCACTAATATCTGGTACGTGACGTCATCGGGAGAGAAAATATCCTATCTAATGAACGGACATTTGCGATGGGTTTGTAAGGAAATGGAAATGTTCGCTTGAAGAGGGAAATGTGTTTTTGTGAATGAAAGATTCTGTGAGTAATTTAATAATAAGTTATTGGGCATTTTTATAATTCGTACGGCACGGCATGGCACGGATTTTTTTTTATTACCATTGCCCCTATGTTTTTAGCTTCTAGTATCACTAGTACATAGGAGGCAATGGAATATTTTTTTTTTGTATAACTCTCGTCTTTTTTTTTACCAGCCCATATACGTCTCCCCCACATATTATTAAAATAAAAACCTTTAATAAAATAAAAAATAAAGAGATAAAAATAAAATAAATATAAAAATAAAATAAACACGAATTTTAATAAAATAAAATTAGTATCACCACCGAGATTTGATTGCTTATAACTTTTAAAAAGCTGAACCAATTTTAATAAAATATAGCTTCGAACCATTTCGATTATGTTAGCTCTTAAACAAAAAAAACGCATCAAAATCGGGCCATTCGTTTAGGAGCTAACGATGCCGCAGATAGACACACAGATACACAGATATACAGATGCAAAAATCAAATAAACTTTATTGTGACACACAGGCAACATTATAGATATTATAGATATAGATTTGTCAAACTTATAACACCCGTCTTTTTTGTCAGTGGTTAAAAACACAACAAAGCGCAATGAATTTCCCCCCGTCGTTGTCAGTCGAAAACTTTTTTCAACTAACTAGCAACTTTAAATTACAAAAACCTAGGAAACGAACAAAATGCATACACAATCAAGAGCAGACAAGTTCATCAAA
Organism: Aproaerema taeniolella; assembly: GCA_949987775.1. Classification (NCBI taxonomy): domain Eukaryota; kingdom Metazoa; phylum Arthropoda; class Insecta; order Lepidoptera; family Gelechiidae; genus Aproaerema; species Aproaerema taeniolella. Next base: position 907,997 of record OX465252.1, read on the forward strand.
AGAAATCCAAACAGGGTGGGGGGCTGTACTGAATACAAAGAGGGGGTTGTAGCCCACCCTTGTACTTATCACAGTTTACAAACGGTACGGTAACAGTACTTTTTAGTCCTTTATGTAGGACGTTATTTTTAAATGCAGTTTAATAAAAAAAAAACAAGGTAGAAAATTGAATTACGACTCAGAAAAATACTTCACTTTGGTTCTGGAGACAACACTATACAATTTGCTAGTTGATAAATTGTATAGAAAAATACACGAATGACCAAATACGAAAATTATAAAATAAAAATAAAAACATTTTATGATAACATTTATAGGTTTTCAAAACATCCACTTAAGTAAATGGCTCATGATTGAATGTAATATTTTTTTTTAGATTTTAAGCGCCCTGAAAAAAGATCATGATTAATTTATAAATCGTTTGTACAATATATTACGCATCTGTAAGTTCGAGTGAATTCTTCTAGGTGACCGCATCTTCGCCCCTAAGTCGGATTGTGGTTAAGAGCACCGTTTTTTTTATAGCGGATAGGTTTCCTCTTTACCATAATCTAGCACAAGTTAACAGGTTCAACAATAAAGTAAAAGAATGAGTTTCTCTGTTGCACCGGTCAACTTCGTCTTCATCAGCCCACATACGTCCCCACTACTGGGGCACGGGCCTCCCTCAATAACATGAGGGGTAAATGCCATGCTCACCACGCTTGACAGACGGGTTGGCGAGGGTTTTGATATCCACAGAGTTTTCCTTCTCTGTGTGCAGATGAACTTGCTTGCATGTTTACCTTAGTCGCCTTGTACGACAGCTCGGTAAGAAAGAGGGAGGTCCTATTCTACTCTGCCGGGGACTCACACGACACTTCGTCTACTGTCATTTAAATGTACCGTATGAGTAGTCGGAAAGAGGTGGACAGAAAACATTTGCTTCCACTAACGAAACAATCGCGAGCATAATTGATTTCAACTTGAACAAATGAAGCTAGGGACTAACTAGACGTGTGATGTCTGAAGAAGGGAAACTATCCTTAACTAGCATTCCGCTTGGGACTTCGTTCCCGTGGGAATTTGGGAAAATAATGTAGCCTGATGTTACTCAGGGATGATGTAGCATCCTCATGGTGAAAGAATTTTTGAATTCAGTAAAGTAGTTTTTAAGTTTATTAGTTACATACAAAAATACAAATCTTTCCTCTTTATAATATTAGTGCAGATGATGAGCTACTTGTAGCGCAGTGTAATTACGTCACCAACGACCTTCTTTGCAATTCATACATTTTAAACCCCGACTAAAAAGAGGGGTTTATGTGTCTGTATGTTTCTGTGTGTCTGTCTGCGCCATCGTAGCCTAAACGAATAGACCAATTCCAATGCGTTTTTAAAAAAAATTCGGCGTGAATGGGTCTTAAATTCACGAGTTCAGGATTAGATCTCCTTGTGTTCTAACCAACTGAGCTATCGTGCCTCAAGTCCAGCGGCAAATTTCTTATTCCATTACTTAGCACATTACGTCGTGTGTAGTGTGGTATGCAGACCTTCATGGAGGATCTGGCATAACGCAACTTCTTTCTCATTCGGTCATTTCGAAGAAGATGATTCGAATATCAATTTAAAAGGTTTGAAATGGTATTCGATGTCAAGATTCGAAATGATTGAAGATCTGGTCTTGCGCGATTCATTGATTATTGTGAATTCATTGTAGTGAGCTCGCGGAAGAAGTTTTTGTATACATTCGTAGGCGTGCAAATAGCAATTTACTAAGCATTGCTAAACTCTGTAAACCGAGGACGTGTAGGATAGTGAAATAAAAATTGTAACGGATGTGCAGATTTTGATTATAACCGAATACAGAAGAAGAATCAAGTCTTTTAATTAAACGCCCCCCAGAAACACCGTTACAGTAGGTTAGTTGGTTAGAGCACCAGGATATAACCTGGGGTCATCAAGTCCCATTCTCGCTGAACATTTGTTTTTCCCTAAAGTGATTTGTGAATATTCCTCACACGGGTAAGCGTTTAAAAAATATTAAATCAAAAAACTGTGAACTTTGTTAAAAATCATTAGTACTTTTTAAAATTCTAAGAATAATTTTATTAGGTATTCAAATAAATACTTAAGTATTCGTATATTTAGCCGAGGAATTCCCACCTTCCTAAGCAGTGAGATGTTTCTTTAATCAAGGGGCATGTAGAGGGAACTGATTTAAATACATACAAGGTTTAATTCTGATTCATTAGCGTTTTCAGAAGTTCCGACTGAACCAGGTATTCGTACAGTGCTCCACAAATATATTGATACTTGGAATATCTACAGTGTACAGTCAAAGTTTAGCTATAATTGTGATGATTGATGATGTTACCTTAAAAAAATTGTTGAATATAATATGTATTTTTTTATTTATTATAAGATGGGTTAACTCTTGACCTCAATCTTGACCATAAAGGTCAAAGATGAGGTCGACGATGGAGCGAGTTAACCCAGAAAATGCCTATAAAAGCACTGGTACTCCCACGCACCAACGGAACACAGCAAGCTGTTTGGCGTCGGACTTCGGTAGGAGGGTGGTCGCGAACCAAACGGCCGTTTACAGAGCCTACCACACCGCATGAAACTATAGGACGACACCTCAGATTCAGAAAAAAAATTAAGTGTCGTTTCCTGGGATGGATTACTAGGAGGCAGGTCTCATTTGTGTTTTTGTAAGCTTTGTGTTCGTGGTAAAACCGCGGATGACTTTAAATTACTTAGCCAAAATTAAGGATGTATATCCGCTCTTGAAAATAATTCGAAAAGTTTAAAATATATTTAAACTCAAAATATCTTACTTAAAATAAGTCAAAATTACATTAAATACATACAAACTCACATTAAAGGATTTATACATATACATATGTATGTATTTACAATGTTGTACAAATGTGTATGTACAGGTACACAACTACACATCCGTTCTTTTGACCCTACTGACTCAGCGCCTATTCGCAAAGGTGCAGTCTTTCCCAGAGAAGAATAGGCAAGAAACTCTGAGGGTGCTCTTTTCATCGCATTATAAATTTTCTAACTTCAACTAAATAATTTTAAAAAATTCTAAAGTAACGGAGCTAAAAAAATTTTAACCCCTCCATGTAACTTGAACAATCAGCTTAGTATGAAAAGACCACAGCGTCTAGTAACTATAAGTATTCTTCTCTTATTACATTGCACAATTATGAGAATTATTAACAAAGTTATACAGCTGCTATAATTTTTTTTAAACTAGAATAGAGTAGACTTGTAGAGTATTCCCAAGAGAGTTTTCTTAAAATACATTAATTAACGCTTATTTAGATGGAGAAGATATATAAAATAAGGAAATATAATGATGTCGAAACAAGCCCTAAAACCCAGTTTTATAAGTGTCACTTTACAAAATTTTTGACATTTAAATAATCCAATATTTACGAGTTTCCTTTGATTTACAGTCTTAAATGCAACAGTGATGAAGACGATGCGAAATATAGACTGTTATAGTCGCAAGCAGTAAAGAAACTGTTTAAACAACCTAATCCGGAAAAAAATACACATTTTTATGTCACATTTTACTTAAATTTACTTGAAATACATAACGCACAATATTTATCATATTTGTAGGAATTTTTATCTCATATTTATTATAAAAAGGGAAGATAATTTGTAACAATTTCAGAAAATAGAAGTTTAGTTTGTAGTATTAGTTTGTAGGTGAAAAATTGGGTTTTAAAGACTGAGTTCGCTTCAAAAAATTTCGTTTCTAAATTTTAGACTAACGTATTTTTAATTCAAATGGATTACTTCGGATATGTTACTTAGGTAATTACTAATTAGAGGGTTAGCATGAGTTATTCGATGTTACTAATATCTTTGCGCGTCAGAAAAATTACTGCTCCACCTACTGGTTAGCTCATTTGTTAACTGTAACTATGTCGTCAACTCTGCTGTATAAATAACTAATCAGGGAATTTATGATTTATGCATTATTAGTATGATTTTGTAACGAATTCCTTACGCGTTACTAATTTTATTAATGAGACGTTTTGAATTGATTTTATTTTTATTTTCCATAACGAGAGCTTTAGGTAATCATTAATTTTAATATTATAGTTTTTTTATAAATAATATTGTGAAGAGAAGATGCCATTGTTTCATCAACTCTAATTAGGCCCAGCATGCTTGACTACGACTTAAACTTCTTTCACTGTTCCAAAAACAGACCTCCTGCGGTGAAGACGTACTCGTATGGCGAGAATGTAATTTAAAGTTACACTCTCTTACCAGCACATATACGTCCCTACCGAGGGGCACGGGCCTCCCTTCGAAACACGAAGGGGAGTTAGGCCATAGTCCACCACGCAGGCCCAATGCGGGTTGGTGGTAATTTATAATTACGTTAGGAGTTACTTTCAAGACATGGTTTGATTTATTTTTTTATTCAGCCAACTTCCAATTCATAGCAAAAATTTATAAAATGGAAATTAGCTTCAGGTAAGCTACTATCCCATAAATAGAAAATGTGCGTGCCAAAGTCAAGGCATCATCAAACAAAATGTATTTAAAATGGGCACAAAATACATCAGTTACCTTACCCATCGATCGTTTCAAATTACATGCGTACAACAAGAAACAAAATTAAATATCAACCGAAAAATAAAGCAAAATATTTATCCGCGCATCTAAATAAGGGCGACTGCAGACCAGCTACTGTTTGGACGGAGCACGACTCGCGCTTCACTAAATATTCCGATGGAGCCGATTCATAAGCGATGCATGCTGATGATAGCCAACTTGTGCCCCTCAGTCCACCAAGATGCAAACGGGGAGATATGGTAATCGTGAAAAAGTCGCGACAGCGAGTGTGCAGGTGGCTTTATGGTTTTCATGAGGACGTTGTTATTCTTTGTTTATTATTGAAAATTCTTGCTTTTTTTGGCTCATAAGTAAGTCTGTCAAGCCACTAACTTGACAAACTTTCAAGTTCAGTTCTAACTTTGTGAGACACATAATACCTAAGTATTAAATATATTGCGGGTTGCCGCACAATACATAATATTTACGTAACATATCCGTAGGTAATCTTTGCTATTTATTTATCTAACATTAAACAACATTAAACACATTAAACATTAAACAGCTGTGATCGCCCAAAAATATAATAATATTGCTATAAAACCAAATGTATTTCCGCAAACTTAAGAAACTTTATGTAGTAAATGAGCTAATAGTTAGAAAATAATACATAATATTATGGCATTAGAATCTTCAAGTTTTGTAACGAAGATCCTAAAAGAAAACCTTTGTCAATTTGATATGCGGCCAAGGAAAAAAAAGTGATAGAGAACAAGGAACTTATTAATTAGACACTAATATGTATATATGTAAATATAAGATAGCTTTTCAAGCGCGCCACATCGGAGCAAGGTACCCAGGAGACAGGCAGCGACCTCACTGCATATCTAAAGAAATTCTTTGACAGATAAGTAAATATAAATAGATAAATAAATATTCGGAACAACCACAATTCAACCAAAAACTCAGAATTCCTACCCAAGAAACAGATCGCAAATAAGACAAACAACCCCACAAATAACTCCGGTCAAGTGGGAAACCAATCAAACGCTACATATCTCAATAGCAAATATCAATTCACCCATACATTTCGTAAAAATCCTAAATCTATCTGACAAATCACGTCTTTCCCCATGGATCTTACGTCAATAGGCGTCGTCTTGGCCTTGTGCGTGCTGATGCAGCAAGAGACCCCCTAGTCCCCCAGCCCACCTTCTTGACCCCCTGCGACCCCCCAGCACGTAGGCTTAAGCTCGGACATTGGTCGTCCTCTGAATACTAATTATCAATTACAAGACTTGGCATGACTTCGGGCATTTTTAAGTGTTCGTTATACATGGTGATTCTGTTTGCAAAGTTCGGCTACTTAGTGATTTGAGAGCGGCCTGTGCTTAGAATTTAGAGTTTTTTTTAAAGTAAAAGTTTTTAGCTGGGATCAGGAAGATATCATTAAGTTTCTGTAGACTTAACGCTGTCAATTGATGAGTTGACAATGCTAACTTAGTTTAAAAACGATTTTTACTTTAGGTACTTTTGATATTATTTAATAACTAGCTTTCTGCCCGCGACTTTTTTCGCGTGGAAAAGTAGCCTATGACCCTTTTAGGGCCCACAACCTATGACCTTTCTGTGCAAAAGATCAAAATAATATAAATCATAAATAAATGCTACACACTCAAAGGCCCACACTAAGGTTGTCCCTAGGAAATACGTAAAGACAGACATGACCCGAGAACAATCATCTGCAGTTTATACAAACGTTTGCCCCGACTGGGAATCAAACCAAGGACCCGACGATCAAGAGGCAGCGCCACTACCACTCGACCATACCACCCTCCAATCACGTGAAGGAAGGACATGCAAATAAACACACTTTTAAATATAAAAACAGGCTAACGTAATTTAATTAATTTTCATAAAAATAATTATAAATTAAAACTGTAGGTAATTATTATTTCATTACCTATGCATAACTTGCAGGTAAACATAAGGTATTGTTTGATCATTTTGGCAGTAAATTGTTGATCCAATGATCTGTCACTGTACACTGCAAGTAATTAATTAGGTATGCATGGATCGTAAAAATTAATCGTTGGGTCAAGTTATTAGCGATGGCGGGCTGGAAAAACTCGTCACTGTGATGATGGTCAAACTTCACTTCGATTCAATTTGAGCGCTCTAAAGCTTGCTAGCCTTCTTGCGTTGTAATTTCTACGTTTTTTTGACATTCGACCGCGTTGTTTCGTTGTGCTTGAGCTACAGTATTTATTAGGTATATTATATTTTTGGCATATATTCCTTTGATCCCAGTTCTATGAATTTAAAAATGTTTATTTTTAGTTTAAGGCTTTCAGTGTTCAAAATTTCAACTTAAAATAAAAACAAACATTTTTAAAATAGTGATTATATACGTTGAATTATTATTCTATTGAAAACAAATATTCCATTATATTAATAATGGAATTTCCATAATGGAATGATGGAATTTCCATTATAAATATTAATATTCCGTTATTATTTTATATTAATTATTTTTTATAAAATCCTACTAGCATGTGGTTAATGCAATGGAGGATATTTTTTACTCTTTCACGCAAAAGCTACTGGATGGATTTTAATAAAATTTTGCAGTAATGTGTAGCTTCGATATCAGAATAACATTAAGTCTATATAAATTTCCCATATTCCTAAGGGAACGAATGAACTCCGGGTGGAAAGCTAGTAAAATAAAACTGCAGAAACATAAAAAACCGCTAACGCTTCTGACTTATAACTAAATACCTATTATGTTTTACGCATCCCCCCGTACGCATTACGTTTAGGCATTTAGTATAATTTTTACGACTAGTTTATGACATTTTGACGTTTATAGTTGACCTTATCTTTATCGATGTTTAATTACTTGCATGTGGGTAGCTGAAAATATTTACATCACTTGTTACTTTTATGATCCTCCGCTACGATGTAAAGTAACTAGAAGTGAACGTGTTTTTTTGTGAATATTCAATTTATAGTGCAGTACATAGTACAGGTATCTTTAATGATAAACGGTTTTAATGAAACTGTCTGTATTGGTTTGTAACTAATATTTAACTTCATTTTTATTTTTTATTTTTTTTATTTTTTATCTATGAAGTTGACGATTTTTTCTCACCCTTTATTTTGTTCATAATTTATTTAATTGAACAGCTGTTACTAAAATGGTTTTTTATTAAAATCTTGGCCATATAACGGATATTTTGAGTATTTATACATATTTACTTTGGATTTATTTACTGAAAACGAAGTTTAAATATAGCTCGTTTCATCTGTTACCCGTTTCATTGCTTATTTTTGGTGTACCTTTGCTATAATTACAACTTTCAATAAACTAAGTATGATGAAAAAATTAACTTAATTTCATCCAAATCTTCCCACGAAATTTCGTTAAATTTGGATTTCGCATTTCCAGGAAAAATCCAAAAACGTTAGTATGAAAAAATCAGTTTTCCAAAAATGTTGTATGAAAAACGGCAATTTGCAAGGTAAAGACCTATTATAAGATAGTACTTGAGATTACTAAACTTTTATTATCATTACTAATAAGTTATAGTATAAGTTTACTGTACTTTACAGGGCACCTAATACTATATTTTAATATTTTTTACGGTATTAAATCAATGGTTTCAACGTGTTTTATTGTTTCCGAAAACTAAAAGCATTTTTATTTTTGTGTCCGGAATTTTCCAATAACCACAAATATTATGTAATAAAATTTGTAGGTATCGAAAGAAAATAAAATGATTATTATTTTAAATTAAATTAATCAAACGTAAAACTTTGTCACCGCAACTAACTTTTTGCAATATGCCGATTTTATCTCAACCAGACGATGGTCTATCATTAGCTCATAAAGTTATCTTTTCATCTTCTAATATAAAAACATGTGAATTACATACATCCATCCGTCTACATATGCCTATAAACCCTTTCGGGGTAGACAGAACGTCATGTAGTTCTAGAACTACTTGACGTCACATTTGACATTTATTCTGCGGATTATTCGATGGAGCGTGAATTGATAGATTGTCAGTATTTTGCCCACGATACAATAAAACCTTCACGTCTCACTAACTGGCTTCTACAGTATGTCTGGGAAGGGTTAGCAGCTGGCACATTCGAAGATTAACTTTCACTTACAGTCCAACGTGGAAGAGGTATGCAATACAGTCTGAGAAATGCTTTGTCACCTTTTCTTGACCCATTTACAAATATCAAGGATTTTGAAGGTCAAGTATTTACAATGGAGCTATTGCTATCTGACCTCTGTCACCCTGCCATTATAAAATCCTACAGAATCATGCTAAATGTAGAGGCTTCACGATGTTTTCCTTTATCGATAAGAGCATCTGTTTCTGTGCAAATAATATTAGTAGTGCAGAAAATTGCGTTCCGGTACTCGGAAACTCTTCGTTTATGAAACTAACCCGCTTATCTTCAAGTCCTTCACCTCCTTCAGAAGAGACTGTGTTACAAAAACATGATTAAATCTTCCCTTCAAAAACTTCTGTAAAACATAATTCGTTCAACACCTGATTGATGTATCAACGTCTAAACCCTCGCGCCCTTTCCGCCGCCATCTTTTTTTCCGGTATTTTGTTTTTTTTTAAGAATCCATCATATTATAGATGAAAGACTTTTTGTCGATGGCGCCTAAGTTTTTCATTTTTAGGTCTTTTGATTGAGTGGTGATCATTTTCGGAGGCGCTTCCGTTGCAATTAATAAAGTTTGTTGTTTTTTTGGGTTTTGAATGGGAATGTTGATAGATTTGTGGTTTGAAATATGACTGCTTCGTTAATAAGACAGTTCAAAAAGCAAGTCGAATTTTCTGATTAATAATCCATGAAACATTTTGTGTAATGTAGAAATGTTTGTATGTTTATTTAAAGTTATAGCAGCGTTTAAAATAAAATCATTAAAATAATTAATTAATCATAAAATTGAGATTAGGATTTCAATTCAAATCCCTTCTATAAAGTAGTTAAAAATTAAGTGGCGCCAACTTTTACGCTAAAATTTAAAATAGGCGATAAAATCAAATTTTCATTACTAAATTAAACATTAGAGAGCGAAAATGAATATTCAATGTTTTTTAAACTATTTCTATTTTACATGTTTAAAATTTTAGATATTGACTATAGATCCGCATCCGAATTTTCGTTACATCTTTTAGGAGGTATTAAAAGTCTCCGAAAGACTTTTATTGTTGTTTTTATGACAAGAAATCGGATACAGTTTGTCTTTTTAACGATTGTCAGTGATTTTTATATACTTATTGTCCGGACATAACTTTGGGAGATTAGTTTTCATTGTTATGGCTTGTTGAGTATTTTGTTACGTTTAGATAATTAACGACCGGATTATTTTTTAGATACTTTTGTTGGTAAACATAAATTAATGTTGTATGTTATCTACACTAATATAATACAGAGGAGAATTTGTATTTTTTTTATTTTTCTATGTTTGTAACGAATAAACTCAAAACTACTGCAGCTCGAGCGCGATGGCGACAAACTCGCGCGGCGCGCCACTCGGCTGACGCTGAAACTTCACTTTGATTGCGCGAGGGCTCCGCGCAAAGGCTTGCTCGCCCTCTGGCGTTGTCAATGTTGACATTTTGTCAACATTACGCGCGGCGCATTACGCGCGCTATCACCATCGTATTCGGGCTGTTGGACCGATTTCAAAAGTTCTTGCATTATTATATCATTGAGTAACAAGTTTAAGCTATAGTAAAATTTTTATAACTCTTTTAGGCTAGATTGTAACAATATTAAGATTCTCTTATAAATGAAGGTATCTTAAAAAGGAAAAAAAAACTGAGTAACATAAGCTACGAATTCCCAAGGGGACGAAGCTAGCTAATAATAATAAATTTACATTAGAATAGAACAGAATAGAAAAATTATCGCATTACAAATTTTCTTACTTTAACTACTTAAATATATAATAACTCTAGAGCTGAGCAGTTCATTCCCATGGCTGCTTTTCTGTTAAATAATCAGAAATTCTGTAATAGCCCTTTTTGCATTAGTTTCAGAGTTCCACGAACTATCATTTTGATCAATGATTATGTATCGTTTAATGGTCAATGTGGTGCCCACGGCAGTAGTTTCCGCGAGTGGTCGCTTGTTTCGCGAGTGGTTTATTGTCTACAGGCAGAGGCCCTTGGTTTGGCGATTCGAAAACTATTACGCTATGCTTTCTTGAAGAAGGAGAATTTTGTCCGATCGTGACTTCAATGGACGATGTCGATGTGTTCATTGCTTTGTTTGGTTTACATCTTCAGTAATAACTCTAATATTAAAAAAAAAAATGATTTCACCTCCGACATTCGATCACTTATAAAGGGCTGACCTGATTTTAATAAAATATAACTAAGAACCATCTCAATCAAGTCAGATTGCAAACAAAAAACACCGCATTGAAATCAGTGTATTTGTTTAGAAGCGACGATGCCACAAACAGACTCTCAGATACACAGACATAAAGTTACACAGATAAGTAAAATGGGGGTTAAAAATCATATAATGTAGAAGGAAATGTACAAAAGCGGTCAAATTCGTCTTTCTACGGCTGGAGTAGCGAGTTAGGCTACAAAACGACTGACTCCACGGCAGAAGTTGCACTAAGCTACAAACAACAAATAAAGGTAGACACATAACCAATATTTTCCCGTCATACTAGACGTCTGATCCTGTGAAATCTCGACCGTATCTCTAAGTAAACTGCAGGCTATCTGCGGCGAAATGTCGAGACCAGGGCTCCGATTCTGTAACTTAAGTTGTGTGTCGATGGCATTCCATGGCGACCATTGTCGCCATTTCATCCGTTCAGATGGCGAAATTGAGAACTATCCAAACTGCATACGTCTAATGACAGCTGGTCTTACTGGTGGCGCTACCGCCAACTGAATTTTCAGTTGCTAGGCAGTTTACAACTTTACGTTCGGTTGGCAGTGGCGCTGCTGGTCGGGGTGGTTGTCAGCAAGTTTATAAAAATTAAATATTCAATTCATTTATTCGTGAACAATAGTTATTGTGTGCAAATGTCTATCACTAAAACAAAAATAAAATAATAAACAGGCAAAAAAAAAGATTCAAAATTATAGTCACATTACATTACAATAGTTCTCAATTTCGCCACCTGAACAGATAAAATGGCCTCCATTCCACCGACACACAACTTAAGTTAGAGAATCGGGGCCCAGGTTCAATCCAACGTCGCAATATCTAACTGACGTAGAAATTCGCACCTTGTGCCTATTTTACTGAGTTTACAGTACAGTCATGCGTTAAGGGGCAGTTTATTTCTACGCGACATACTCAAAGGAAAACACTCGGCTTTCTTTTGTAAACTAGAGACCGTCGGATTAGGAAACAACGTCACTACACTTAATTAATCAAAAGAGTTAATAAAATACTCAAACTTATCAAAGCCTCAGCCATTAATATTGTTACTTGTCTATTTTTAATTTTAAATAAAATTTAATTTTTAGTAGCAGCAAATTTTATACTCGCATTTTAGCGAAGAAAATGTTCATGTTAGCTGTACTTTGCGAAATCCTTCATATTCATCACACATCAGTCTGTTTTACGAAATAATGATAAAATAATACTAAAATGGGAGATATAAATAAATATATATATATATTCTCCTATTTGACCAAATAACAAATGTACTTTTTGCAAAAAAAATTTAACTAGCGCGTATAAGTTAGTATCAGTGCCAAAACCTTCCATTTGACACTTAGAGGTCTAACACCTTTCTATTTGATACTATTTTCAAGTCTAGTGCAGAAATCTCCTTACCACCAATCTTCGTACAGACACAAGCCTATCTCCTTAACCTTTTCGTACGTAAACAATATACTCAAGCCATATTTATTGGATGTTCTTCAACATTTAACAGATCGTATTTTGACATACTTTATCGACATTGTAGTAGTGTACAACTGTCTTAATTTACGACGAAATCTGTTCCCGATGCTATAAAAAAGCTTTACCACAGATAATATAAGTTTACTGTTTTCTGATTGGGCGTTAATATGTTATAAAAAGTTTTTGGTTTAGCTGTGGGAGTTGACGACGTTTTATTTGTAGATTTGTTTGTTAATCAAACTTCTAAAAAACTAAAAAAAATTTATATTTTCCAATTTGTGAGGCTTATTCATTCTCCTAATAGGCACTTACTAACACTTTCAATTCGTGTTTTCATTTACAGTTGTCATATATTACTTCTCGAAAAAAAATGTTTCATTGCACATTTCACTTACTGAAATACTTTTTCTTAATCTGTATCTGCTTGTAGAAGACCCAAAATGACTCCAAAAATCCAAAGGATCGCAAGGAATCAGATACAAGCATATTTAAAAATTAGGTATAATCAGTATTTTTCAGTTTCTTGCATAATGGTGACTATAGCAGTCTTGCTTATCGTGTAAAAGAAACCTTTTAAAAAAGATTTTTTTCCTTACATACAAACAAATGTACAGTTATTAGAAAAAGCTGACACCGAACAAAAGTAAACAGTTTGCATCTATTAATGCTGCACTAATAAAAAATAGAAGTCTCATTGGAAATTTCACAAATACTCAACATTTCTACCAATAACCGCAATTTGCAGATTGCAGAATCTTCTTTTACGTAGTATTATTGCGGTAAAGTCTAAAAAGAGACAGAAGATAGAAGTTCTTTCAAGAGAGACAAGAATGGACGTCTGTAGAATGAACGAGAGATATGAATGACAGTAAGGTAAAGAATTGGCAAGAAATAATAATTGCTTGGACTTGGTATGTTATTTCATTTATAATAAAAAATAAATCGTTATTTGTGATTTTACTCCAATTAATCTAACTAATCTAGGACTAGTTTACGATAAAGTTAAATGAAAGGCTTTGTTACATTATATTAAAATAATTAAATTTAAAAAAAACACAGTACATGAAAATTGAAAACATTAATTTATATGCTTTAAAAGGCTAGAACCCATATTTAAAAGTCTGAATCTTAATTTGACATCAATAAAATATTAATTCACGCTTCTTGTGGTAAAATAATCGTAGGTACCCTAAGAACGATTGTAAAATTGTACGTTCGCATACTCTCACACATACAAAACTTCACTCCAAAAGTACCACCTCCATCTTTCGTACAACACGACACAATAATAATGCGTCAACGCCAATGCACTATCTAAATGGCATTTGAAATGTTCCATCAATAAGAACGGAGTGCGGATCCTTGTTGCCTTCTCCAAAGAATGTTCTTTAGAATTTATTGCTTCTCAACTCACGGGTTTAAGGGTGATGGCTGATCGATTATTTATTTAAGTTGATTAATTTTTGGTGATTATGTGATGGAGTGGTGATATTAAGGGGTGGACGAAGCGTTAATATATTTAAAAAAAGGGATCTGTCAACAAACATATCCAATTGGGACGTCGACGTCATAAATAAAGTCTTTTAACAACCTTTGCCTGCTAAGGAAAGAGGCAAATTTTTTTTTTTTTTGTATAAAATCTTATTTTATAGCGAATTGAATACTCGTATAGGAATTTAGAACAACTTGTCATGTTAGAAACGTTGCAAATAAATTAGTTATTGTGTAGGATTTCTTTATCAAGTTTTTCAAAGAAACTACAGTTTTTCACGGCTAAGGAACCGACAGAAATGACGAGCAAAAACTTGTTCTGCTGGTTTTTATTTTAGCCTAAATATTCTCAAAGCTATTGACATGGAAAACTACGACAAAAAAATCAGTTTAACACGAAGACTAAATCTTAATCCCACAGATTTCCCAGAATCGTTTACTTTTTTCCTTTTTTCATAGTGTGGGCCGACAGTAGACCCTAGAGAGCAGTAGGGTGACAAAGCATCGCATGACTACAGACAATGTTCAGGACAACGCGCCCGCGTGTTCACAAGATCAGATTGCGCTATTTTATAGCACCAAAACGCCATTAGCGGCTGCTGGGACTCGAATTGCCTAATTAGAATTACAGCCGTCGGTAGTCAGTCGTTTGTAAGGAATTTTTATGTTATTTTGTTCATTGACGACGAGTTCTTCGATGCGTGGGATGCATAGATGTACACATAAGTTTTGCAAAGTAAAAGTGACGGATCGGTCCTTTATTCATGTGGGTTTGGCATGGTCAGTAACTGGTTAAGGTAGCCCTGGTATCAGTGTTTGAATCCGTTTTATATCTAGGCTTCTGACTTGGTTAAATTAATAACAGTCATTCACAGATATTGACTGACAAGTGTCTTCAAAAACAAGGAATCGTCAAATTTTTCAGACATCAGCTTAAGCCAATGTGCGCAGCTGGATTTTACTCTCAAAACGCATTCACAAATAGTAAGTGTTTTTCGCGGTATAGGAAACCATCTTCTTATACCTACCACAATTCAATGGAAGCAATTGAGTAAAAGCCACTTTTTGAAAAGTCTAAATGTGTCTTTTTTCGGCTTTAAAGTGTAAAGATATAAAATGAAAGCTATAAATTTAATGATGATTGGCAAAAAGTTACTGTCACTTACCATACCTTTTTGAACGTACGCAATAAATTACCAGATTAATTTAAAGAGAATTGTAATTTTTATGCAGATTTTGAATCGTAAACTACGAATTGAGTGCATCATTCCAAAGTAATCACTTCGATCGGGGAGCGTTAGTATAAATTTCAAGTTTCAAACTCGTAGATGTCGAGTATCTTATCCGAAACAATAATATTATCTCAGAATTGATACAATTTACTTGATCCGCAAATGAAATCTTTCCTCCTAAACCGTGACATTTGTTGGAATTTATGCATCGAGGTTGCCTCACCGCTTGTCGTAAAGTTGAGGACATAATGTCTCTGATAAGTGCCTTGTAGGTACCGGACAGTCCCGCTTGGCATGTTTATAATGGTCACCCTACACGGAGGTTTGATCGCGAGAAAAGTTATGATTATAACTGACATTTAACGACGTCGACATTTTGAACTGATTTTGGATATCTCAGAGTTTTAATTAACATAAATAAACTTGAAATGTTAGCTCTCTTTTCACTTAATTTAAACTGATTATAAATAAGGTTTTTATTGAAGTAAGTTATGGTTTTGGTTATACCGTTATTATGATGTATTTGGAGTAGAATAAAATCTACAATTAAAATAAGTATTACAACTTAATTTATTCAACTAAAGGATTCGATGTGAAGTGTCAGCTGTAAGGTGACATCTAAATATCAAGGTAAAATGACAATAATATTTCAAAGTCAATATAGGTTAGGCTGAAGGCATGTACTATGAGTACAGTGGCCAGGAAGCATACTCCCACGTCATAATGAGCGTTGTCTCTGTTTCTTCTAAAGTAAGGCTACCTTAATTTTATTTTAACACATGATGGTAACACTGCTGAACTGAAGTTACTACTTACGTGCACTGTGTGCTATTTTATAAAAATATTTTATAGTTAAAAACATTTTCTTACCTCTAGCAACCTTTGGTTGCATTATACTGAACAATAGCATATAAAAGTAGGGAAGAAAATAAAACTGAATTATTTATTCATAAGTCGAGTAAAATTCCTTAAATATCGTAAAAATGTGCCTCATCTTAATTGCGATACCCAAAAACTTCAAGCAAAAACTGTATAAGCTGGTTTCTTTTAGCCTGATAACACAGTAAAGTTGCCCCAAAAGTTTTTTACTCCATATCTGTTGACAGCTGGAGTGGATGGGCCCAAATTATTGACAAACCATCAATCACTGCCGCCGCGACTTCTGATCCATCATTCGGCTAATTAATATTAGTTATCGCATCAACCTTCATATATTTTCAGAGTGAAGAGATAATGGTACGTTTTAGATTTTATTTTGGATGATAATTTCATATAACATACATTTACATACTTATGTTTACGCCTTTGTCCTATTGGAATAAGAAGAGACCACAGATTGCCACTTGCTACGATCCAAACGCAACAAAGACATACAATACAATTACCTAAATGAACATAAAACATAGTGTACAACAAGGTGGCCTTATTGCTAGGTAGCAATTTCTTCCAGGCAACTTTAGGGTAGGACAGCAGTAAGGTAAGAAGTAGTTATTATTTAGTAAGTTATTAATTTTATATAAGTTATGAAAGTGTAGCAAGCTGAAGTGGCAGTGGGCTGGCCATGTCTGTCGCAGAACCGACGAGCGTTGGAGTAGACAGTTTCTCGAATAGAGACCACGTCTTGGCAAACGTAGTGTAGGACGCCCCCCAGCCAGATGGTCAGATGACCTAAAGAAGATAGCGGGTAGTGGCTGGATGAAAACAGCGGAGAATCGTGCAGAGTGGCGCACCTTGGGGGAGGCCTATGTTCAGCAGTGGACTGCAATAGGCTGATATGATGATGATGATGAATTATAATAATCTTCACGCTTGATAAAATAAAATAACATCAATAATGACGTGCAACTGGAGCTAGAAAATAGTGAAAGTGGATCAATCTATTTGCTCCTATGTATGATGATTTTGAAGGATTAATATTAGAATATGTTAATTTACATACTACCTTATTAATAAACATAATTTAAAGTTAAATAAGAATTAAGAGCCTCGTGAGAGCGTGTGAAAATATACAGAAATAAGAAATATTTATAAACGTTTCCGTGAGGCTCCCGATTGTCACTTTAAACTATTATTTATGGATAAGGCAGTTAGTGCAAAGAAAACTGAATTTGTGTCTTCAGGTTAACCAGTGATACTCCCGACCTTACGTTATTTAAATTATTTTTTCTCGTTTTCTGCATTAATGTCAACATTTTTTTAAATAACCGTCACATTAGTACAGAACAATACTTCAAAAGTAATCTCAAAGCTTTTTAAGGCTTACCGATCAAAACTTCCAGAAAAAACCGAACAAAACAATAGCAGTCGCCAAAGAGACCACACGTAACTGGCAAAGACTTGCGTGGTGACTTGTCACCGATGACTGATCGATCGATTGTCTTCCGAGTGGATCCATCATAAGTCGCCGGCCTGTCGCCGGACAGTCGCGTGACGTCTTCATCCATCAAACCCTTTTAACGGACGAGGAAGTACAAGTCCTGCTTCAAGGTAAAGGAAGTGGGTCGAAGAATTGATCACTGATAAGTTTCATGTGTTTTATGCACTCAAAAGTAAATTTTTTAGTATTATTTAGAATGGGTTCACTCTTGACCACAATATATTTCAACACAAAGATGCGGTAGAGGATGTAGCGAGATCCCTCAGAAGGAGAGGAGCCTATTCGAACTTCAAAGTAATTCGGGTTGTATGAACTCCGAAAAACAGTCGTTGCACTGGCAGTGCACAGTATTATAGATGAAAATTATATCTTAAAGAAGAAATATAGGTAATAATATCAGTTGTAGAGACTAATTATCAGCAAATGAAGTTGGCATAATTTTTCTGTTTTAACATTTTTGTTTTAAATAGGTGTTTTGATTCTTTCTTGGAGACACAAATGAGGCAGGAAATCTAACTTTTGCGCTATTAGACATTAGATTAGTAAAGTCACCAACACCTACATCAGGCTATGCATGTCATTAATTGCGAACAAAATTATTGTATTTTTTTTAACAAAGACAAATGTTTACGGCGTTTTCTTTGATCAAGACTTTAACAATCTAAATCATCAAAGCGGAACAATCTCATTACTCTACCTCATTAGTCATTACCAGAACGGAAGCCATAAGTAAATGCAACAACTTCACGTGTACACTTTTTCAAACCAACATACATAGTTGCATGTTTCGCAATTACCTTTACAACATTTTTCTAAAGTTTTACCCGATTCTTATTAGTACAAGCTTAAAATACTGTTTATGGGGATAGAGCATGCGATATTCAGGTTCCAATTATTCGTTGTAACTATTTGTCAATTATTCGTCTGCGTATCGCATCGGCGGCCATCTTGCTTGCGTGTAAATGTCAACCGGCGGTCGACCAATTACAAGGCGGCGCGGGCGCAGAGTTGACGGCAACAACGCACTACGCGATACCATAAAGCTTCTCTGGTCTCGCGCTTTGGTCTTGCCATTTATAGAAGTTGTACGAGCGAGAAATCTCCGCATCGGCAGCCGCACCAATTAATGTGCGAGGGACATCTGATACCTGAGGAAGACGGGTGGTGACTATGGATCCGATATACCAGTCACGTTTTATGGGACTTGATTCACACTACTATATTTCAGCGCCAAGATTTTCTATTAGATAAACTCGTTACGTTAAGACTTTTACCTTCGCCAAGATTAGCTAAACAAACTTCGCATTCTACACTGTTTGAACAAGTTTATGTGCATTGTATCTTAAACTCTTTGCTACATTTAGATGGTCAAATAATCTCTCCAAAAGCCTACACGAGGCGTAATCCGACAACTATTCACTGCATGAGATAAATCCTGTCTAGTTACATTTGTGGTCGTTGCTCAGGCGAAGTGGTCGCTAAAGTGACCTGTCCTTTTTACTCTATTCGGGGGCCAGACCGACGCTAAGCACACGAAATTATTCCACGCTGTCGGCACTCGTGAATTACTAGCGACTGTTGTAGGAGGACATCCGTGTATCCGATAATTTAATGGTACCACGCCGCCACCCGCAATTTAATGTAACACTAGTGCCCGTGGGCATTAATAATTTTCTCCCAGTCCGCTATTGTGCACTATGCACTACCGGAGGGACACTCACGATCGCGCAGACATCATCGTTGCCTATCTCGTAATTTCTCGGCCGCATCCCATGTAGAGAACGCCTAACTTAATATGTGCATCACGACAAGCGCGTATATGGCTCGGAACCGCCCCGTCCACCGGCCAATCCTATCGCGCATTTAAATGCCGCGCAGCATTGTATGTATATCGGGAGCCACCAGAATAAATTGAGTTTTCCTGGACGCGTTGACGCGGCGTCTCACGAGACGGACGGCATTAATCCACTCCAAACGTGGCGGATTTAAAAGTGCTTATCCCGACACTCTTTCCGAAGAATCCCCTCCTAAACCTACAAATCAATCGTCCTCCCGCACTCCATAAATTAACAGGCGAAACAATGACCCTAAATTATTGGGCCGTCTCCTTTATCGGGCGCCGTATTGTTCGTTTTTTTCGTCCGAGTTCTTACACAAATGAGACTCGGCCGGACTTATTAGGTTTCGGAATTTCGCCCGCGGCAGATCGACAGCAACGATACCGTCGCGAGGAACGCGAGGGCCACGTCGCTACTGGGACGAACTTATCTTAATTATTTCACTTCCTCGTCGTACGTGTACAATAGCGTTAGCGGTAATTGAAGCGATCGTGCGTAGGGATCGCGATGCAGTATCGGGTATTCCATCACGGCGTCTGAGATATTTTCGCCGCTCTAGCCGTTTATGCCGCGCATTAACATAAAACAAGCAGGTATGCGGGCGCGTCCATATTTCTGCTACCGTCGTGACGTTCGGCCGCGGTATTGTCCGCCGCGATACAGATCTGCAAACGCAGCCTGCCACTGGATATTTAGAAGCTGTCTCTTAAATTCGCCGAGCGACTTAACGAGTCGCATTCTGCGTGCGCGACATGCGATCGGCTATTGTCCTTTTCCTTTTATACGTGAATATAATCTCTAATTTTCTTGGACGATAATGGAAGGGGACTTTTCTTGACGCGTTCCATTACGGGTAGGGAGGGTTTCATAAATATTTTATTGGCGGTGAAGGCGAGCGGTCGGCAGCTCTCTCATTACGGCCGCAGCGTTGGAGATCATTAGTCTGCGATAAAATGCGGTTCCTAGCCTGGAATCGGTGCATTCTTACACATTACCTCCCTCGCTCGAAGCCTTTTGTTTTCGCTTCGCACTTATTTATAATTACATTCGCTCTGTGCGCATTGTCCGGGAAATTCACTTAGCTACGAGCATTGCATTTATTAATCCAGCTTCTAATGACTTCTGCCAGTCATTCGCTCTTTAAAATTAAAATTGACTTAACCGTACCAATCCATTAACGGAGGAGCAACTGTTAGTTTTGAAATCCATGCGAAATTAGTTAACTATGAAGAAGACATTTTGAAAACTTAGGATTTGTGATAATCCTTACTGTACCACGTTACGTTAAAGTCGACGTCACTAGTGTTTTGTTTCTAACCTCTTCACAATATGATACTGTAAACGTCAACGTAATGACTCTACAATCAAATCTCTTTCGTATATTATACTAGAGTCACAAACACTCTAGACAGAACAGCAAAGAATTAGCTTTTACACAAATGTTTACCCCGATCCCCAGGTACTATCGATTCATGTATGTACAAAACCAGCGCATCAGGTTGTCCCGATTCATTGAAAAACCATTCTCATCGTAAGAGTAAAGAGTAAACGCATGAGTAACTTGATCTGCGGCCCTCTGTACCATTGATGACTTTCTTCATTATCGTCATGAGAAAAAAATGGATAGGGGTAGTTCAAACAATCGTATTAATATATAGCTTCAAGTTCTTTAAAAACTCGCCTAAACTAAACTCGCCCCCTTCTCACAGAAACTGCGATCAGAGCAGAAAATCTTCAAGTCAGCGTTGCACATGGTAATGAGGCGGTATCTAGTCACAGGCAAAGCAATCTTGACTGCATATCACCACACAAAGGCCAAGCTCACTACCACGTCTGCAGTCGAGGGCCAGGTCCGGTTTAGAACAAAAACAACCAAGACAAATACCCGATATTGATTAGATTTTTGCTATGCGTCTTCTTGGCATAGCATGCCTTGATATTTTACTAGCAAAATTTTGTCGAGGTCATGTCATGTGATTTTGTATAATGTTTAACATTCTTTACAATTATACCTACAGGCCTTTCTTATGTTTCCTAATATTATAAATGTGATAGTGCGTTTGTTTGTTTGTCCTTCCTTAACATAATAACAGAGCCAACGTGATTTTTGGACAGGGATAGTTTAAAAGTCGAAGAGTGCTAAAGGTTACTTTTCCACGAAAATTATGTTGCGAGCAGAAAAATAAATATAAATGAACGCTGCACACTCAAAGGACCACACCCAGATTTTTGCCTTGTGTCATAGTCCAAGACACAAACAGTCATGATCCAAAACAAATACCTTCTTTTTACAAAAATATTTTCCCCGACTGAGAATCGAACCCAGGGCTCGTCGATCAAGAGGCAGCGCCCCTACCACTTGACCAAACTGGCCGTCATGCCGGAGAGCTAGTTAGCACGTAATACGAAAGTCAGAAGTGTAGGTAGAACCAATGATAAACAGTGAAATAGTTTGTTGTTCTTACAAAACTGTCTACAATTACACATAGATAAAGTGAAACAGTCCGAAAAAACCGAAAAACAAAAAGATTTAGACACAGCTTAAACTCTGATTTATAAAGCACCACATCAGAATATGAATGGAGACAATTTTCTGAAAGCTGACCACACCGTCTGGAGTGAAAAGTTCGCCAGTAGCATGGTAATGATATTCGATCGGACCAAGTTAAAGATGACTCTTAATATACATCTAAATATTATGAAATACTGGTGCTGATGTATTTTGGACACACAGACATCGCAACTGAAATGTATAAGTAAAGAACTAACACTAATTGCATACTCTCATGCCTAATTAGTCCTGTTAAGGCAGGTGAAGCATCTTACAAGCATTTTAAAACAAATAGTGTACTAAAATTGTGTTTTTTTTTCCATATTGTTGCAAAAAATCATCGTAACAAATGTTACAATTGCCAGGATTAAAACTATTAAAATTATGCAATATAGTAGACATTTCTGTATCTTGAAATAAGATCTTATGCACCTCATGCACGTACGTACTCTTTTATAAAGTGTTCTATTTAGTAATCATAAAAGAGTTATGATTTTTATGTAGAAATATGTAGGTAGTCGAATGTTTCAATTTAAAAAAATTCAACATGTTTTATATACAGGGCTTTAGGTATCTCTCTCTGAACCTCTCCGGTGGTTAATCAGTCCATGAAACTGAACAACTTCCTCAAGGAACATAGGTCAAAATACGAAAAAATTTTTTTGAAGCAGTCATAGATGAATCTCTACATAATTTTATCAGAAGTATCTATCTATCTATAGTATTGAGTATTTTCTACCCAACACTTGAAAAAGCACATTGTTGCATACTATTACAACGCAACATATTTTTACAAAAACAAACATACAAAGTAAACTTGGTGGCCGTATGTGACAGGTCCTCGGACAGTGCATCGGCGCATTCGCATTATGGTAATGAGATCGGATCCGAAATTGGACGCCCGGTGACCATTCGCGAATATTTTATACTCAAGCACATATCTCGCTTGCAGTATCTAGACTAGAGTCATCAAGATTGAGAGTGGATATACTTCAAGTTTATGTTATGTAAAATAAAATTAAGTAATATGAAAAATCACTTCCACATTGGACTAAGAGTGAAATGAAAACTTATTACGTGCCAACTACCAACTCTTGCCAAGCAGAAGCCAATAAGTAATGAGGGACGCAAGGTTTTTGCTGTTTGGTGGGCAAAGGCTGACAGACTGTTATAATATTCAATATTCACATGTCTTAAAAATTCCCAGAGTGTAACTATGTCAAATTTAGAATCAGGCTTTAGAAACACCTGGATTATAGGTGAAACTGTATGAGTAAGTGGATGTAAAAAGAAAACAATCAAAAGACATTGATAAAGCTATGCAACCCAAGAGCCACACCAGACGGACGGAAGTCGCCAAACCGACTCTATTCCATACAAAAATAACTAATAAGACAAACAGATGCATTCCTCAACTCTTCACAAAAATAAACGGAAGGGAATAATAAACAAGGGCTCTTAGAACGGAATGAGACACGTTTATAATTATAAACTTGTATCACAATGTGACTGAGTTCATTTTATTGTGTCAGATTTTGTCCACCAATTTTGTTGTCGGTCATAAAATTCTGCTGTATGGTCATTAGTTGTACCTGCAGATTGTAAGTAATATACAATCACAAAAAGTCTACTTAGTTGAAAATTAGAAAACTAAACTTGGAGCCAAACAGTTCATACTACATGCAACATAAGTTATCAGTCATCTTCAGAAATTGTTCTAAGTCGATACTTACTTGGTACTAAGCAAAGCCCTTTTGGTAGCTTTTACTTAAAGTTTATTCAAAGTAAATATATCCTCTAAAAAGTCACGGTTATTTTGACTGATGTTAGTGGAAAAAAACTTGAAAATAAACGTATTATCTTGTTTAACTAGAAGAACGCTCATCTATTCTATTTAAACAAAAAGCCGACCCACTTTTCCCTTGGTCCAAGAAAATTTTGAAAAATATAGTTTACTTGTCAATAAAACACTATCTCTCATAAAATAAACTACCACCCATCACGAAATCATTTTTCATAATTGCGAGCCATCCATCAATCTTTCGTTCGTCGGAAGGCAGGGCCACTCAACTGTGGCCCGTTCAGATTTACGTATTATTGTTGTTTACCTTTTGACTGATAGCCCGCGGTTTTGGCCACCTGACCTACTTGTGTTATCGCGCTTGACACGCGATAGACCAAGGTTTATTCGCTCAGGAAGAATTTTTTGACAGACGATGGTATCTTGTGAAGAATTGGGTATGTTTTTAGTAACACCTTGAAATATTAAAAGGCCGTGACATGAACATACAAAACTTTGGGTATTTACGTCACTGTATAAATTAAAAACGTAATAAAGCAATCTTGGAAACTGATTTTCGAAATTTTCGGATATAAATTAGTTTGTTCAATGTTGTGAAAACCAAAATTAGAATAACAAACAAATTATATATGTTTATTGTAATCCGCACAAGAGATAAATATAATGAGAATATGAGAGTAAAACAAAAACTTGATAAAAAAAGGTAACGAAGTCAAAAACAAAACTCCACACAAAATAAAAAATGAGTTTCCATACCACCTTCTTAGAATTCTCAGTCACCTATCCCTTTCAAGGCTTGTTAACTTGATTGAATTGCAAAATAAATTTATTTTCAAAAGACCACATTGCTCCTGCATAATTCACACAGTGAAAAAAGAGTAAGTGCTCAATTCCAAAGTGTCACTTCATTGCCTTAAGCAGGCGGGTCTTGACTTGCAAATGTACTAAACCCTGTGGTAATACGCGAACTGGGGCCAAACATGTCACTTTAAAAAGTTAATTTAAGAGAAGGTGTGAGTTTAAACTTTTAAGTAGCAAAGTACACAAAAGATGCTACACCATTTAAATTTTACTATCTCCCTCATTTTGTTCTTAGAGAATTATTGAAGATACTTTTCTGATTTATTTCCAGTTATCTTACGAATCAGGTAATGCACAAAACCTGCAAACGGTGAACTACCTGCCTCAAACCCTTTCCAATAAATCGAATACAAAAACTACATAAATCTCGCAGCAACTAAGAAGAAATAAATAAGTCACTCGCTACACTACAGCCTTTGGATTCCGAACGAAGAAAATATCGCACCCGAATTCCGAAGGTTGACGGGGCAAATGGAAAAAAGCGCGAAAACGTCGCATTCCGAATGGCCCCGCCCACGTGCGCGCGCGCATCGAGCGACAGGTGAATGCGACGCGCGCAGCTGCGGTGCCAGTGCCGGACGCGCTGATTTGCTGCTTTGTTTTTCCAACATGGAATATATTTAATAAATATTGATATACAATGGGAGTGACAGTGAGATTCTGTGTGGTTTGGAATGGAATGAGGGTCCTTTCTTTGTTACTGTTAGTACCTACTATACTACTTTTTAGTTTTTGATGACTTCGGGCCAAGCATCTAATAAATAATAATAAAACAAATCTATTGTTATACTGAAATTTCGTATGATATTTAGACTGTGTTAATCAGTTTCAATGTGTTTAATCGTATTTATAACAAGAGGCTTATCTTTTTATATTTTTTATGTTAAATGGTTTCTGCGTGTTCCAAATGTGATCTCAACTCAAGCATTGAATGAATTGCAAAATGCAAATTTCTATTTATTCTTGGTGAAACCCAAAAATAACTGTTTTTTAGGCAAATACCTAGTAATTTTTGTCATCAAATTATTTTTATCAGTGAAACGCTCAAACATAGATCATGGTCAAGCGAACCCTACTCAGCGGAATGAGAAAGACAATTACTACACACAAATAAAAATTACTAAAAGTAGGAACAAAACAGTTCCAACGACACTTTCTCACAGAAGAATTGAAACATAAAAGCAAAAAGGAAACGCAAAAATTCCTACAATGATGCAATCGGAATTCCAATCTACCTTGCACCCCAAAACAACAACTCAACACTAATTATATCTCAGCGATCAAAATCGAAAGAAAAAAAAACATTCGATGCATCAGTCTACAGATATGGTTGGTGGAGTTACAGTAAGAGAAAGACATACAACAATGAACAATGGAGCATAAATCAGTATAATTAGTTTTGCTCAACGGCAAGGCATTGGTCAAAATGCATCGGGTAACTCCGCCCCAAGGTTGGCGTTAGAACAGGTACTGAATTGGATCAGTAGCGTCAGCAGAACTGATGACGGATTTTGGATAGGTGATGAACTGTCAGTTTTTGAAAAAAAAAATCCTGTACCACTATCTTGAAGCACTAGGATATCTCAAATTACCCAAGGATTTGTTTCCTTCTTATTGAAACGTCAAAAAACTTGCTCCGTGATCTGTAATAGACGATGTTAGTCTTTAATGATCATTCTTTATCCATTTAAACTGTTCCATCAATCTGAAGACCATAAATCTTCATGCCAACAGACCCAACTTACTACTATAGACGTTCTTATAAGAATCTCATATTTTCTGAAAATAGGTGATAGACGATATTATAACTTACAAAATAAATTAATGATCTTAGGTATCTCATTTCTACTGCTTAATACGCACAAAACTAAATAACTATTAGCATAGAAATTCTTATCTCTTACATGGAACCCTTACACATGTTCTTTATTGGTTAACCTCAAGCATGTTTAGTTTCCAATTTTTGCACCAACAAGTTATGACTCAATGATGTCTGTCATCATTACTTATAGATCATAAACCAAATTGTAGACGTTCTGCATATACATCTGCTGTCGCTATCGTTGTTGCAAACCCTTCGCGTGCACTGTCCGAGCATGTGTACTTACATCTGTTGCGATTGCAATTCACATCGCATCCTCCTGTGCAGTTGCATTCTTTTCATTCTTTTCTTTATTTATGAGAAGTTTACCTTCTTGTGCTTTAAAATCTTTGATCCTTATTCAGCAATGACCATCAACATTTTAAGAATCCAAATTATTAAATTTTTCCACTGTTGTCATATACTATTGTGGTAAAATATTAAAGCAAAACAATTAAAAACTGCGCAAGGCTAAAACCATTTAACAGTGATAATATTGATTAATCACTGCTTTAAATACTTTGATTACTGTAATTAAAAGATTTATTGAAAACAGATAATTTGACATAATGCTATCAACTTGACGTAAATGGGACAGACAAGGAGGAATTTTAGTGATTATCTGCATTTGATAGAGTCGTAATTTCAAATCCATCAGATAAAGCATCTTTATACCATATTTAAGGAGAAAATATGGACTTTGTCCGAAATAAAGTAGAGCTTATAGAGTATTAGGGCCTAAAGAGCGTTAGTTTGATTGATTGGGTATAATCACAGTTGCACGACTTTGTTCGTTTAAAATTGGTAAATTCAGTCGATGATTGAATTGCTTAGGTACGTGAGATCTTTATCTATATTAAACAAGGTCATTTACCGGATTTAGGGGTGTGGATATAAACATTGAACACATTAAATTATCTGTGGGAAATTATACAAGGTGATAAAAAACCTCCTAGCTATTTTTTTCAATGGGAATAGTTCATTTTTTGCCTAAACGTAGACATTACTCCTACACCAGGCACGCGAGGGGTGCGGGTAGCGCTCGGGGGGTGCACCCGAGTGGTGTCTTCGTTTAGGAAAAAAACCCACCGAAAAAAAAAATGAAAAGTGTTCTGTAAGTGATACTGGTTCAGGATTTTGAATATAGCTAGGAGGTTTTTTCTTCCCCCTGTATAGACATAGAAACAAAATCGAAATTAGACCGGGGGCGAACATATATGCCCTGATGATGAATATGAAATGAAAAACCACTTCAATATCTCCAAATAAATGCATTATTTTACCACTTCAGAAATCGTAGTTTTACTTTTATAACGTTATCAACTATGTTTTTTTTTTTCATGACACCGTTTTGACTTATGGATACACACTATTATACGCTTGTACAGAGGTCAACGCATCAGGTTATCCCATTTTCATTCAAAATCGTTTTTATCGCAACAACACAGAGTGAACACAGTGTTTTTTTTATCAGATCTTGATGGTATACATATCTCATTAAATGTTATAGAAAAACGTTGTTATTCTATGAATGAAAATCAAGGTCTTAAGTCTCAAATTTGTTCTTAAAATTGTACTTGCTGATCGCTTCACATCCACACAGTCATTTATATTCTAATTTAAGTAGTGAAAACCAAGCGTTTTCTTATTTATATTATGTTATTCAAATTCTGCAACACAGATGTTCATTCTTTATGTTATTGTCTACCAAAATTAGTCGTAGATTACAGTGGATAGAGTTCAAAGTTGTTTAAATATTTCATTTGTATCTTTAATTGGTCGTTAGTTGTGTTTTATTTGACACATTATTGAAATTACTTATTTGATAGAATAGATAGAGAGATAAATATACTTCTTTGCTTCAATGACATTATCAAATTCAAAATCCGCAAAAAAATATTATTATGTTTACCTTCCACGCTGGACTGAGAGTGAAAGAAAAACTTAGAATGTGCCAGCTTCTAACTCTTCCCAGGTATACAGTAAAAGTCTTTAAGTGGGATTCCCTGGTTTTGCTGTATAATGGGAGAAAAGCTGATCACCTCTCACCATTATACAAATTGTTCCATCTGATAACCCTCACAATTTGTGTAAAATGTGGTATTCTAGTAGTTCAAAAACCACTAATGCTCTACCTACCCTGTTAGGGATTCAAGGCGTGAGCGTATGTATGTACGTATGTGTGTGTATGTTAACACAAAATAAAATTGCCTATCACAGAAAACATAAGTGATAAGACCATACCATGTTTCCTTTAAATTCAATTTTTAGGGACGTATCACTAATTTTTTTTCTTTAAACGATCTAATAAACATTAATGTCTAAATAATATCCCTTTCAATTTTTTTTTCAGTCGTTCCATAAACAACTTCAACTTTTCCAAAACCAGGATAGATGAAGAGTCACTTTTAATATTCAAAAGCCACGATCATTCTTTAAAGCAACTTTTCAAAATGCCCTCAATGAATCTCCACATCTTATCAACCCTTGAAAAGCGAACAGGGCAAAAAAACCACGGGATTTAGACGCGGCTGCCCCATCTCTCCCTGAACATTAGTACAAATGGCTCCAGTCTGGCCACTAATGAAAATGATGTCCGGACGTCTCGTACTTGACAAATACGGATAGCAGAGCCCCTGATCACTGCAGAGAGGATTTTTCACACATTCTCTCTTAATCCGGGGTCGATGTGACCGAACCCCGATAGATTTGTTGACGTAGGGTTAACGGTGTTTTTTTTGTTGTTTTTTGAAGCTTTTGCAGGGTTTTGTGTGTGTACGTTACCAGAAAAACATTAAAATTTACTTTTTTGATTCAATATATTCTTCAATATTTTATGTGGTTTTTAAAGTTTCTGGGTTGGAGATTCTTTTACCTGCGTAGGTAACTAGCTTTCCGCCCGTGGCTCAGCCCGCGTAGACTACAGGTTATATCGGGTTCAGCTGTGGGATAAAATGTAGCTTATTTCCTTTCCCAAGGCCTAATCTATCTTTCTACCAAATTTCATTAAAATCGGTTCAATAGTTTAGGCATGAAAACGTAACAGTCAGACAGACAGACAGAGTTACTTTCGCATTTATAGTATTAGTAGGGATAGCGATATTACTAGGCACTTTATTTTATTAATATTTCTTTAAAATGTATGTTTTATCAGACTAACAATCACTTTGATTTATGTTGTCCATAACTATATCAAAATAAAAAAGTTGCGTACAATCAGAAGCAGATAAATCTATACTCACTTTAAAATATTCGAATGGTAATGAAATTGTTTTAGCACTAAATGTGTTTCGCGTGGTATCGACTGTACTTAAATCAAAACATATACAAAATAGACCATTATTAATTACTTCACCATCTTACGAGTTATCCGTGACTTCTAGTTTTTTGGCATCATTAAATTAATGTCTCTTTTTGTGTGCGGAACCCGTCATGTATAAATCAATAAGTGTCAGATCAAGCAACCTTTGCTTCAACAAATGTCATTGAAACGTCATTAGTTGAGCTCGTTTTTGTTATAGCGATGTGTTAAGAGCATTTTATCTTGATCAGGAAAGACAGTCTTGCATCATAATCATTTAAAATGTGATGTGATGCTTTTTAAGACACTACCTACAGTATTTTATTACTGAGGTTTATATTTCAATAATGAAAATGACATTAGTTTTCACCTATTTTGAGATCTAAGCTATTATTGTTTGATCTGTGTAATGTATATTGTTTGATACTTTACGTGTATTCTCTGGCTTCTAAAACATTGCTCTTATTCTTAACAAGTAAAATAATCGACTACCTCAGTCCCATTCCTAAAATAATGCAGATTTACGAAGAAAGTAAATTACATAGAAAGTCGTTTTTTTAATTGTTATAATTATTACTGCATTTTTCTGAACAAAAAAGTCTTAAGCCTTCGCGTGCTTTTTGAACACATGGTGTACGAGATTTGTATCGCACGCGGCGAAAACAAGCACGCGACGAGAGGAGAAAGATATATGTTATCGTCTACATATTATGAGATGACTTTAAATTAGTCAGAGAAACTTGCTGATTTTCATCATAAAACTGAACAACTTTCCTAATATGACATTCTCGAAATAAATTTTCGACTCCTCATACAAAGACAAGTCAGCCTGATCGCACATGTTGTATGGAGAGGCGAAGTTTGTTTTTTCATATCTCAACCTATTTGTTCCTTGGTGAAAATAATTCAGTTTCGTGGGCTGATTCAAGTTATTAATTTTCGCTAATTATTTTAAAGTTACTCAATATATATATATATATATATATATATATGCATTCAAGAATCACATTATACGATAGACCTTCTTTTGTAATTTATATACATTGTGACTGAAACTTTACGAGGTTAGCAAAATAATATAAATAATTGAGAGATACATTGAGTATCTGTTTCCGTAACTGTTTTTGCTGACCAAATTTCAGTAAAAAAACAAATAATTGTCCAACTTTGATGACCTTCTATGGATAGCGCAAAGCCACAAAATACCTAATTACGATCAAAACTTTTCGTTGCCTATGAATAGATTAATCCAAAAATCTATTTCCACGCACCACACGGCTGATGATATGCCGATAACATGATAGATGCTGGATTTTGTTTCGTCCCCGACACTGTCTATCAATCAACGACAACTTCTGATTGATGTTGACGACACTCGATTCATAAAGGTATTAATTCAACTTCCCTCGTTGACATTGATTGATATTTACCGATATTAACGCGATATGTAATTACTTGGCCTCATGGTTATCGTGCTGTGGATTTATTACTGCTTTATCCTTGGCTGTAAAATGTCGACTTATTTCTATTTGTGTTTGTGGACCTGGTTCGTCACGTCGACGGTTGAGGATTTCCAGTAATACTAGGATTTAGTTTTTTACACGAATGATTGATTTGTTACGCAGTGTTTTTTACAAAACAGCTTAATGTATCTTAACGATAGTTAAGACTAGTTAAATAGACGATAAGAGAACGGAAATCGATGGGATTATAGTGTTTTAGTTTTTAAAGATAAATTTTAGTTACCTCCTTCGTTGTTTTCGAATTAATAGCCTACATTTGAAATATACATAAATATTTTTAATTTACATAAAATTTGTGATTGAAGTAACTAAATATCGCAGAAATGATGATGTTTTAAGAAAAACTGACACTAGATATCTATTTTAGGTCAAACTAATAGACCCTAAGAAAGTGCCTTACAAAAAAGCCAACCAAAAATTCCTTTCACATTTTCCTGGAAAAACTCCTCAACAATGGCAACAGTAAGCGGGTCGGGAACAATTTCTCCACGCGGAGCAGAGCAACAAGTAACGATTTGTAAACTGTCAGTGGCGAGCGCCATCATTTGTTAGACGCATCATACGCGCCGAATTAGCCCTTGAATGTTGTAAGTGGGCTTGGTGACGTCACTTTGCTGATTCCTGCTTCTAAAATGTGACTTTTGTTTCTAGACAAAAACTATACATATTTCTGTCAACTCTTAAAAAAGCTAAGTATCTGGTAGTTCAGAACAACAATTTAATCAATGGCGGTCAATAGTCGATTGACGACAGTCGTTAAACCAAATCAGAGTCCATTTTGCGGTTTGAAAACTCTGACACCATATTTAGTCAAGTTCGCCACACGTTTGACTATATATATACGATGAGAAGAGAAGAATGGCGGTATTTTGAAAAGAAAGACCTAAACTAGTACCTTGGGGAGCTCAAATTTTACTTTTCAGAAAACAAAATTTTGAATGCACTTCACTGTTGCATTGATTGTTTTATCACGTACTAGGTTTCCGCCCGGGACTTCGTTCCCGTGGAAATTCGGGAAAATTATGTAGCTTATGTTCATCAGGGATAAAATGTACGATTCTAACGGTGAAATGTTTTTTTAAAAATCGGTCCAGTAGTTTCGGCACGTTTCGGAGCCTATTTAATGCAAACAAACAAACAATCAACTTTATTCTTAGCTATCAACATTTCAAACTTTACAATTTCACTTCTGAATATCGAGCTCATCTATTTGCAATGTCTTTTACAGGGAATACTCTATTTATCTTCTGCCAATTCTTCACACTTGTTGCTATTCTGAGTTAAGACAGTTGCAGTGTGTTTCCTTAAGTAGTTTAGGTTACAATACACGTTAAAGAAATAGTATAGTCTCTTTCCGAAATTGTCGTATGACAGTATTTTTTTTTTATTGATAACCAATGTTCTGCAAATATTACTTGTATTAAGATTCAGTTGAATAATATATCAAAAATTCTACTCAGTAGACATGAGGGAAGTGCAATACCTCTGGGTAGAGCCGTATTTATGGGCTTACTAGCTTTCCGCCCGCGGCTCCGCCCGCGTGGACTACAGGTTATGTCATGCCCAGCTGTGGGATAAAATGTAGCTTATGTCCTTCCCCAAGGTCTACTCTATCTTTGTACCAAATTTCATCAAAATCGGTTCCGTAGTTTAGCCATGAAAGCGTGGCAGACAGACAGACAGACAGAGTTACTTTCGTATTTATAATATTAGTAGGGATGACGATAACGATGAAATAAAAGTATAGAGTAGGCTAATAAGATTATGTTAAACTCAATTTATAAACTTCAATTTTTTTACTAAGTTTTGAAGGTAAGAGCGATAGAACAAATTAATGCTTGTTAAATTCTCTTTATCTATACAGTTACTAGATTTTAATTAGTAAGTGATTGTAAAGTCTTTTGAAATAGAGAGTTTAAAGTTTTAAATTTAAAGTTTAAATATTTTTAAAAACAAAGAAGACCACAATTTACGTATAGATATCACTATTAAAGGTGGTTACAAAAATCGTTTGTTTTTTACCGATTTCTAAAAAGGACGAGGTTCTATGTTCTACTGTATGTATTTTTTTAAAATGTAAGTTCACCGATTTCTCCGCCGATTATGGATCGATTTTCAAAATTCTTTTTTTTTCGAAAGAGTAGGTATACTTCAGAGGTGGCCCCATATAAATTTTATCAAAAATGGTTCAGCGCTTTAAAAAAAATTAACAACATCTAAATAAATGAGTGTCATTTTCGTTTGTGGCTAAGTATCTGCTAATAGGCATTGTAGTCTGCAAAAAATACTAGTTATCTACTTTGTGCGAACTGTTGTTGGGATTGAAGTCGCTGACTCATGCATTTTCATAACGTGGAAAATTATTACTGTGCTTTATGTGTACTAACAATTAGAATTATGTATCTATATTCTGTTTTATCACATCTCTCAAGCCATCGCCACTGACATATTCGACGATTGTTAACTGACTCTCAACACGCACTGCTAATAAAGTGATGATAATTGATTAATATGATGTTGCTCTGCGTATGTGCGGACTACATCTCAGCAAGGTTACTATTCCACTAATGAATGGTGTTTCAATGGCGGTGGAATGATATTGGTGACTATTTTATCCGTTCAGGTGGCGAAATTGAATTCAAATTTAAAATAGCTTTATTCCATAGAACATTCAGGAAAAAGTCAAAGTTACATTAAAGGATTTAAATACATACATACATATTCGTTCTTTTGAATGACTCTTCGCCTAGTCGCAAAGGTGTAGTGTTCCTCATAGAAGAAATAGGCAAACTATCGAAACACTTGATGACAACAGCCCCTATCAGCAGCGCAACAGCCAACTGTACATTAAGGCGACTACAGCACCTAAATTACGATTTTATGATGCGTAGATAAACATGACGCACTGCATTAAATCGAAGAAAAAAAATACTACGGTAATATTCAGGACATAAACTAGATAAGTAGTTTGCTGAAAACATGATTCAGCACTTTTGGTTCGATAGAAAAAGCTCACAAAGTCACCTCTAAATACCAATATTGTGTATCTTTTAAGCTGTAAAAACGATTGTAAAATGCACACAGGAACTTGAATTTGCTATCAAAATGTTCGTGATTGAACACTCTTGATAAGTAGTTAAGGCATTTTTCGATTTAAGCTGTTACCTTTCCATAAATCTAATTTTTCTAACTTTAGAACATGTTTTTACGCACGCACGCTTTCATAGTCCGTAAACTTCTTGTATCGACACTGTTTGCATTGCCGGCCCAGGCCTGTTGAGAGACGGAGATGGCACTATTCCTATGTGTGCTGCCTTTATCGGGTGCTGTAGTCGCCTTAAGTTGCTAACAATCTAGGAACTTATCATTCAGTTAGCAATGGCGCCCCCAGTCAAGGTATAGCTGTCATCAGATGTAGTTTAGACAGTTCTAAATTTCGCCACCTGCAGCTCGAGTACGATGGTGATAGCACGCGTAATGCGCCGCAGTCATATGTCGAAATGACAACGCCAGAGGGCGAGCCAGCCTTTGCGCGGGGCCCTCGCGAATTCAAAGTGAAATTTCAGCGTGACCCGAGCGCGAGTTTGTCGTTATCGTGCTAGAGCTGCAGAACGGATGAAGTGGTCACCATTATCATTCTACCGCCATTGAGATGCAATTGGTTAGTGGAATAGCCTCCCAGGGTGTACAGTTGTACACAATACAGTCTTATTACGAAAATCGGCACTATTGCAAACGAAATAGGGGTGATCGATTTTGTGTAAAGTCATACGTGTGGTCGAGGCTACGATGACTATGTTGTCGAAGTTGCTCATTGAATTGCTAATATTGGAGAATGTAAAGCAATAAACAATGTTACCATTAGTGTGAATATGAATTACTAATTATTGAAAATTAATGTTTCGGAAATATCAAAAACAAAAATAGAATAATGCTACGCATTTATTTGACATTTCATTCTAAGAAATAATAATAATGGTATATTTAAATATTTTAAATTTTCAAAGGTCATCAACCACTTTAAATTTGAGTTCAAATAACTATAAGGTTATATAATTAAAAAGTAAATAATTATCATACTTTCTTTGGTGTTGTGCTGTTAAACTGTTTTTGCAGTAGAGATGGCAGAAGCAAGCTGGTAACTGCAATGTCTTGAAACATTTATTTGAGTTTTTGAACCCCCGGCTAAGAAGAAGGGGTATTATAAGTTTGACGTGTGTATGTCTGTGTATCTGTACATTTGTGTATCTGTGTGGACCGATGCGGTGTTTTTTTTGTTTGAAAGCTGACTTAATCGAGACGGTTCTTAACTATCGTCAATTTTAGAATTATTTTGCAAGAAACGTTTTAGATTCAAGACATTTTAGTGACGTTGCCACTTGTTAGCCAAATTTATTATCCATAATAAAATAAGGGTGGTCGTAACTACTTTTTTTAATTCTTTCACAAAAATAACAGCAAGACTTTGGAAAAACTTACACCATGATATTCGCCACTCTAAATCTATTTCCACATTTAAGTCAAAACTTTATAAACACTGCCTTGAAAACTGCCATTAGTGCTTGTTTAAGTTCTCTCCCTTCGTTTATTCGCTGTGCTTGTAGATATAGTATATTATAGAAGTAGTCATATATATATATATAATGTGGTATATATAGTTATTTATTTATTTTTGTACACATTGTATATTTATATATTATAATTATAACCTATATACATAATTATTCTATTCCATTAGTCTATTATTTTCTATAAGTATTAATTACTCTGCACTACTCTTGACTTCGTAAATTTGTCCCTAAAACAAGAGTTGCCTGGAAGAGATTGCTCTTAGCGATAAGGCCGCCTTTGCGCACTTTTGTTTAGTTAAGTATGTAAAACTTTTTTTTGTGACTGTGTGCAATAAAGAATTTCTATCTATCTATCTAAGGGTGGGTTTGGAATAGAAATACTAGTGCCTCTGGATCACACATGGAATTCCAAACTAATAAATCCCAGCATCTCGAGAGTTAAGGTAATCCAATAAACTATTCTATCTTGAGGAACACTATCTGGTCAACTTCCAGTCTGTATCGTGCGCAGGCGCCGCAAAACGCGGTATCTGACAGTTTATGGCCACCCTCTGCGGTCGCGGTCAATTACACTGAGATACCGGTGGTGGTCAGCTGCGATTACAACCACTGTGGTTGGCAGGTACCTGGTTTTTATTTTATGCAGTAATTGCGTTGAAGGCACGCCCCCTATCATTGGTCCCTGATGGGCGACCAGCAACAGTGGGACGAATTGATTGCCTTCCATTTTTAATTGTCGATTTTATCTCCTGTCTTGAGATCTGCTACGTAAAATAATCGATCTCAGTGCTGCTTATTTAATTAAATTGAAATTATAAAAATTTTTCTTCAATGTTTTGTTGGCCTGGTTCATAAATTGAAAAATTTAGCAACACAGAAATATCGACAGGGCTCACATTGAGGATAAATTGTTTAATTTTAATGATTTACGTTAATATCAATGATGATTGATTAGTTTAGAAATTCATAGTAAACCTATTTTCAAGGCTCTCAGACGAAGTGGCGCTAACACCACTCGTACACTAGTATTTATAAGACACTAGGGCTTAATCAGTTGATCATACTGCATTTACTTTCTTTTAAGTTAAGTAGGTAGCTGAAAAACAACAAACAGAAAATGTGTATTCCTCTAAATATAAACTTCAATTAATCCATTCGTTGTTGGACCGGTTGTTATAATTGACGATGTTAATAAAAACATTGCGAAGGACAAATTCGACAAAGATCGCGGTCCAATTAGGCAGAACGTTTAAAAAATATATATCAACCTGCGCGGGAGTCGATTTATGGACTCGGGCACGGAACGCCTGACAGATTGAGATCGATCTCGGCATCTGTCTCCATTTTTACTTTAACACGGATTGTGCCTGAGACTTATCCTCCGACTTCTTATTTTTGTTAGGTTGCTATTTATACATTTTATTCTCCTTTCTTCACTCTATTGGGCTGAAGATGGTTTCGCATTTAATCAAGAGCTTCTTTTTTGTCATAATCTACTTCTAATTAATAAAATCTACTAATAATTGGTATGAGTCTGCATTTTTCCATACGTGAAAACAGACTGCGCCAATCTATACGCACGACCTTATGTGCTTGGTAAGGGAATGAGAAATTTCACCGCTTGACTTGAAGTCACGATAGCTCAGTTGGTTAGAGCACCAGGAGATCTGATCCCCAGGATTATGGTCATGGGTTCAAGTCCCTTTCGCGTCGATCATTTTTTCTTCCCTAAATATTATTTGAAATCAAGAGTATCCTTACTAATATTATTAATATAAAGGTGTATTTGCTTGTTTGCACTTCGTTCACGTTAAAACGGAGCAACGAATCAACGTGATTTTTTTCACTGTAATAGTTTTCACAGAAGCCTATCATATCATTTTCAAAGTAAATTACTTACTTCACTACTTTAGATTCATTATTTGACCTGCCAAATCCTGTATTATGGTCAAGCGTACCCCGAATGAGAAACGGGACGTGCTATGAAGAAGATTTTTCGATTCGCTAACTATTTTATGTTTTACTTGTCATTGGCAGAAATGGTTATTCTAAAAACGACCAATTGCCATCATTTATAAGAAAAATATTTTTAGATTCACCACTTCTGTGACGATATCACAGCTTCAGCTTCTAATTTAACCTTAACTAACCCGACTATGTATGTCTTATACATTTTATGCACCTTCTTTTTCTTGCACGCAAAGTCCTACATAATTTTATATTGACTTTTTAACATAATTTTTCATTGCTGTCACTATCGGCCTTAAAAATGAAAAAATCACTTCACTCAACTCCGCCTTTATCAAAATTGCTTTAAAAACTTGGAGTTCTTTCAATAAGACACCACAGAGCGTGGCTTTGTCCTGTCGTCTGCAGACGAAGCGATAACTAGTCGATAACTGGACGACAAGTAAGC
Organism: Aproaerema taeniolella; assembly: GCA_949987775.1. Lineage (NCBI taxonomy): Eukaryota > Metazoa > Arthropoda > Insecta > Lepidoptera > Gelechiidae > Aproaerema > Aproaerema taeniolella. The sequence continues at coordinate 946,318 of OX465252.1, forward strand.
GATAGTCGCACAACACGAGACGACGGAGGAAATTGTGTGTCTGCAAAGAACTTGGGTAATGATTGAATGGAAATAATGGAAGAGGCTTTGAATTTAAAGTAGGCAAAAGAAATAACGCATGTTTAGATAAAGTTGAAGTCTCCGAAATATTAGTTGTTCAGTTTTATTTCTATGATTAAATGAGACCTGCAGAGCTATTGACATTTTAACGAGCATTTTTGATGCTGTTACTTATGAATTTTGTCTTTATAACTATAAAATTTAAAAAAAAAATCCCCGAACTAACTCGATCACGTCAGCTTTCAAACAAAAAAATGCATCAAAATTGGTTCACTTGTTTAGGAGCTACGATGCCACAGCCAGACACACAGATACACAAACATACAACTACACAGACATACAGTTACACACTAACGCCTTTTAACCTGTGCCAGTAACTGAAAAGTACGCAAGCATTCTTCATAAAATGACCTAATTTTTGAAACTCCCAATCAGGCAGTTTTGTTTACCATAGCAACTTTTAACATGTTCCTGGAAATATTTATCTCAAAATAGACATGTTGTGGTAGGAAAACATGAGCCATCAACAAATATTGAAAACATTTATCAATGTTAAGTGTACAGTAAACAGAGTGGTAGTTCCTATTGCAAAAGCGCTCTGTTATCTTGATGATACAGTACTATTATTGTACAGTGGGTTTCATTAAAAGTTCATAAATCGTTGTACTTACTCGTATGAGTAAAACAAAATAACTTTTTTTTTTCTGAAAGTTTTGTCAAGCTTACCTAGAAGAAGCCTATTTTCTTTATTCTTGCATGCCAGTAAATATTCTAAATCTTTACATCAATTTATTTTTGGGGTTTTCCACCTCTAATATTCGTTGCTGTGGCTATATTTAGGTATTTAAGTAATTTAGAATTTTAGGGAAATGATGTCAAAATGCAACGTCTTGAAATCAATTAATTTTTAATGTACTTGTGTTCATTTAACATTATTAAATTCTTTGACCGATGCGATTATTTACTATGCTTACCTAAAATTTTCCTCATCACCGTAAACTCTTTGAACTGTGGTAATGATAAGTTCAGGATTAGCTACCATCTGCTGCTGATTGATCACGTGATAACGTGACAGGATTCATGTGAACGATATTGACAGCAATAACCTTTGCCAAAGCTCAGTACAGAATACAGGGCCCCGATTCTGTAACTTCAGTTGTGTGCGGCGAAATTGAGAACTATCCAAATTTCATAAATCTAATGACGGCTGCTCTGACTGCTGGCGCCACCGCCAACTTAATTTCCAGTTGCAGGTAGTTTGCAACATTACGGTCGATTATCGATGGCGCTACTGTTTGGGGTGGCGGTCAGCAAGTACCTATATGAAAATTAAATAGTCCTCAATTTCACCACCTGAACGGATAAAATTGCGACCATTTCATCGACACATAACTTAAGTTACAGAATCGGGGCCCTGAACGCAAGCTTTGCTAAGAAATAATAATAATAGTGAGTTTATTGGCAACTATACATTATAAACAAAATCTTGTCAGCAACAACTCTGAAACACTGCAGAGTAAATTCAGGTTCTATTTACTTCACACACGTTATGATTATGACTTTGTGAAAATCAACTTTTATGTAACTCAAGCTCACACTTTTTTATTATTAAATAAACGAGGCTTGAGGCCTATAGACTTTAAAAATTAAAAAAATCTTGAAAATTAAGGAGTGTTCCTAATTTCCAAGAATTTGTTATGTCAGCAAGAGGTTGACTTAGAGCTACCAGAAAACAAGTGTATAAAACTAGAACATTTTTGATAAACATGTTTGAGTCATTCATTTCATCTGGTGCTTCTCTACCTTGTTTTATTTCTTTAACACTTCATCGATGACACTTTTATTGAAAAAAAAGAACGCTGCGTCCGGTGAAAGGCGCAATCCACGTGCCTTTCAACCTATTTTGATATAATCAAGATTTATAACTTTTTTCGTTTCGTTAACTTTGTCAATTGTCATCGTATCGTATCAATTGAGATTATCGGGTACTAAATCGATTATGCCAACAGTTTTATTTTTAGTGAAACCGCCTATTGTTTGATGAAAACCGTTAAGTCATTGCTAAAAATATGTACTTTCGTAAATAAATCTTTAGCCATGTCTGCAAAAATATGTCACGCTATTCAGTGATATTAAAAACTCAGATATCAATTTCAGCATGTTACTATGGGTACTCAATTTTGCTACTCAATTAATTTAAGACTACCTCAACATATTTCCATACTGTGTATATGGAATTAAATCTTCTTTCTAATGAAAATCTAGTTAACTTTCGCTGAACACACGTACAAATCAAAGGAAACTTAATAACAGCAATTTGGAAACACAAAAGCGCCAATCACAAGAGCATATGTCATTTAGATTCGAGTTTGGCTGCAACAGCAACCGACTTCCTTTGATCGGGTTTGAGTTCATTCGGCCATTCGCTGCAACGCTTGCGGCGATTCAGCGCATCTTTGCCGTCCAGATTGACATGCTGCGTTTTAATCAATTAGCGATACAGAACAGAATTCACGAATCATTGAACAGTGAAATAAGCGGACCACACGCCACCGTGCTTTTCGTACGCGCTCTCCGATTTCAAAAACTTTTTTGCTGATGGTTTTGTTTCGTCGATGACTTTATATGCCGAGCTTAAGCTGGTTCGTTTTGTTTTTGTGCAGTACTTTCTGCTGATTGATAGGATATGATTTCAGAAATTGGTTGATAATGAATTGTTCATCAGCAAATGCAGCTATAAAGTGAAATCATGATGTGTATTGAAACGTTGATTAATATGTCCGAAGTTTTACTGAAGCACACAAAATAGCAGTCTCTTCTTTTTAAAAATAAATTCTTCCATTTATCGCTCCCACTATACTATACAAACATTAACAATTACGCACACACATACACACACCACACACACACACACACATACACAGACAAATACTTTTTTGCTCAAATAGAAAATCTATAAGAAATGTCCCTGTTTAATCATTATGTAAAGATAATCACGAAACAGGCCTAGCCTAGTGTGGTTATCTCAGTAAAACTATGTTGTATTATTCGGACAGTTTAATAAATCATTTATCATTTATCATTTAAATCAAATTCCCTGCTACCAAAACCCCCGAAAAAACACCCGGGTGGTTCAAGTAGTTTTAAGTCTTTAATTCAGCATGTAATTAAAGCTCTCTGCAACTCACAACAGGTCAACACTAAAACATTTTTCGGAATACATTTTCGATGTTTCATTTGCTTTTTTTGGCAACTAGTGCTATAGATTGAAGGTGATTTCGAATCCCTACCTTTGATCTTCACAAAGCTCATCGTGATAACTGAAGTCCGCCTGACTTCGCCTTATCGATGCTATCGTCCAATTTATCAACGGAATTATGTCAGCAGATAACTAACTTTGAATAATTGATCCCATCTATAATCAATCAATCATTAATCATATTGTTTGCGCAACGTTTGTACGACTATGCTGGCCCCGTTTTTGTGTAATTTTCCCCTTTTTATCACCGCAATATCGGCCTCTATCACCACTTTATTATATTTATGATCGAACGATAGTAATAAAATGATAGGTGATATCTGTCTTTTTAATTCAACCTAAATATTAAACGCATTACATTTTAAAATAAATGCCGCATTTTACAATGATTTATTTATTGCCGTGTAATAAGGTGCGCCTCTAATTATAGTTGGTGTCATCAAAAATTATGGCTTTTGTATGACTTCGCCTATCTGTTTTGTGTATTATCGCTTTTGTTTCTATATGGATAGATCTATACAGGGCTTTAGGTATCTCTCTTTCAACCTCTCGGGTGGTTAATCAGTCCATGAAACTGAACAACTTCCCCAGGAAACATAGGTTAAAATACGAAAAAAAATGTTGATCTCCCATACAAAATGCTCTATATGCTGATGAAGTTTGTATGGGAACTCAATTTTTTTTTTTTCGTTTTTTGACCTATGTTCTTTGGGAAAGTGGTTTAGTAGTTTCATGGACTAACTAACCACCCGAGAGGTTGAAAGAGAGATACCTAAAGCCCTGTATAACAGTAAAAATATCCAAAACAAAACATCTTATTAACTTATTAGCTACATTTTTTTTGTATTGTATTCATATAACACCACAAATAGATCGAGTAATGAATTGAACACCTTTGAATCTATAGGTATTTATACCTTTTCATAATCGTGGTGCAGAACCTTCTATTTCTAATTTAACCGTTTAGGAGAAATCTTCCAATAGGTTGGTAATTATTGTCTTCATCCACCATTTTTTCCCTGTTGTGTAGGTATAACTAAACTTGACCAACACAGGTGCTAGAACTTTCAAGGGCCTCTTGGTATTCACCAAAAATCAACGTCATAATCAAAAATAGCTTTATTTCATAGAAAATACAGAATGTTGTTTAAAAAAAATACGTCAAAATAGTGAATTACATTAGCATTTTTAACCGACTTCAAAAAAGGAGGAGGCCCTATGTTCGACTGTATGTTTTTTTATGTACGTTCACCGATTTCTCCGCCAATTATGGACCGATTTTCAAAATTCTTTTTTTTGTTCGAAAGAGTATACTCCAGAGATGGTCTTATATAAATTTTATAGAAAATGATTCAGCGCTTTAAAAAAATCAACAAAAAAAATACTAAAACCAGAACATCATCTAAATAAATGAGTGACATTTTCGTTTGTGGTTATTTACTAATAGGCACTTTAGTCTGCAAAAAATACTTGTTATCTAATTTGTGCGAACTGTTGTTGGGATTGAAGTCGGTGACATATGTTTTTTTAAAGTGGAAAAATATTAACTTTGCGACCACCATTCTGAAGTTCTTTCTCTCTTGTCCACAGAAGAAGCAACCAGCTCTGAAGGCGGCGTGAAAGACCGACCAGAGTGCGGGGAGCGGGAGGGAGCGACGTCGCCTGCGTCGCGGGCCTCTCGCGCTTCCCCCGCCTCAGCCGAATCCCCTGCCTCGCCTGCGCCTGACGAAAGAGACGACATCGAGCATAGCATTCCTGCAACCCTCATACAGGATCCCAATGCTGAAAGGTGAGTTTTAGTTTGACACATACACGCTCACGCCCATAATCCCTAACGGGGTAGGCAGTGCATCATCAATGGTTCTAGAACCATTAGATGTCACGTCACGTTTGACACAAATTGTGAGGACTATAAGAAGGAACAAGTTGCGTAATGGTGAGAGGTGGTCAGCCTTTCGCCTATTATACAACAAAACACTCGCATCTCTCTTGCAGTCTTTTCCTATTTACCTGGGAAGAGTAGATAGCTGGCACATTCAATTTTTTCTTTCAATCCCAGTCCAGCATGGAAGTTTTAGTTTGACATGGTGATAATACTCCTCACTTAGTTTTAGGAATATCTCTTTGAGCTACAAAAAGGTTTTCTAATCTGTTGTCGTTTATTGGGGTATTGGTTTACTCTATCAGGTTCTTTCTTACAATTCGCGTTTGTACTGTTTTCGTAATTTTTGATCAGTCTTTTTGGATGGCTTAAAACCTCTTTTTGAATAGAACTATGTACCAAACGACGAATTATTAACGTCTTTATTTTTTTCTTATTCCAGTTTTTGAAAAATTCTTTTTCTTGTCCTGCTTCTGTGCCAGTTGTAATGAATTTTGCTTTGGTCTTTGGTATCCTTGAATTGTGGGTCGTTCATTCACCTGGAAGGGAGTCATGGTTCAATGAAAGCTGCTTTTATTAAAGCAAATTAAAAGTTGTTTTATAATTTATGTTCATTAAGGTCGATATTTTTTCAATAAGCAGCTATTTTATTACATTTACTGACTCTTTGTGTGACTTTGACGAATTTCCACATCGAATTTTTTTTCAATTTTCATTGAATAGGTAGTCAATATTTAATTCCCTAAAGTACTCGGATTTATAAAACTTTCTTATTCAAGATTTATAAATTTCCAATTATAGATGAATAGTTCTTTTAGTTCCTACTCAAGATGTAAGGCGAATACCTTTTATACAGTAATTTTACTTAAGAAATAATGGTTCTAAACGAATTAAGTCAAAGCTAAAATAGATTCCTCTTCCATAATGCACTGTAAAATTAACAACAGTGTTTCCGAAATCCAATTTCCAGAACACTGCATCGTTTCAAACTCAAGTACCAACAATGACGTCATAAACACGATCTTGCACCGACAATTCATATCGGCGTATTGTCCAAGTGACGGTGGTCCGAACATCACTCCACGGTGTCCACTTTAACGATCCCATTGTTTCCCATGATCAGTTGTCAACTCCTGTCCACGGTCACCACTTGCTTTGACAACCAATATAAACAGATCCACATTTCACGTAAAGATAAAGCTGATGCTAGCAACATCGAAGGGTCAACAGAAACTGGTACGCTTCGAGAAATGAATGGACGTGCGATAGTGACAGTTATAGTAGGTAGTGCTACTAAAAATGGTCTGGTACTTTTTGTATGACAGTTCATCAATTTTTGTTTCTGATGACTGAGTGTCGTCGATTTTGTATTAATGTTCTGTGATTTTAGAAATTTGAACTAGTTTACAATCAGAAAATTTAAAAAATTTAAAAATTTATTTTAATTTGATAAAAATACCGCAGTACAGAAAAAGAAATTTAGTCATTCGCATATCCTGATTGAAAACATGATAATTTTGTAATTCGAATCATAATCAATAATCAGACATACATTTTTTAAATCATATTTATTTAAATTGATTTGCGACAATAATGTATGAAAAAGATGCATATCTACAGATGTTGCTTCCTAATAAATTGCAAATATCAAAATGATACAAAAATATTCAACTTACTCATTGATCTGTATCTTTTGCAGATAACCTTAGCTGATTACTAAATAAATATTCAATCATTCTTACTTAAGGCGACTATGTCTTTTTATTGTTATTTATGAATCAATTTGACATAATTGAACAACATAAGTATTTCAACTAAGAGACGCCGTCTTTGACTATATTATTAACACCACTGTTGAACACACTGGAGCCCAAACTTTGAGTTCAAAATGTTGTTATTCATATTAATCTCCTACAAATATTACATCAGCTACCAACATCTGCAAAATGGTCATAAATTAAAAGAACAAGCAACTGTTTTAAATTAATCAGCCCTATTGTCTCCCGCAAGGTTTCTTCAAATCACTTGTTTATTTTGTTTGAGTAGTTTAATTTGGCTTAGTAATTTTGTTAAGTTTTAACTGGTTTATTCAGGTGTTTTGTTTGAATATTACATTTAGCGTATCGTAAAGAAATTGACTTTCAGTGACATACTCGTACCTACTTGCTTTTCAACTCGAATTATTTTAATTAACAAATACAATGTACTGCGTTGGAACCTCAAAAATATTTTTCCTCGCCTTTATTCGTCAGTAGCATTGTACTTCTAATTAATTAACAATCGCACTAAAGAGTTTTTTTCCAAATCGTATCTCCATCAACGTCCGGTGTAACACCTGGTGGTTTAGCCATTTGAATGGAAATTCGAACCTTAGCACTTCGAATTTAGAGACATTAAGTATGTATGTCAATGTTTAGTTGGACCGTTCTCTGGCTGTTCCATCACTGTCAATTAGCTAGTGTGAAGAGGAGTCATCAATCATAGAACATTCTCCGTTCAGCTTTAGCCAGCACTCCTTAGGGTCTATTGTTTTGATTTTGGAAGTAGACAACTTTGTTGCTATTCTTTTTTAGCTTGTTATCGATCTTCCTTCTATTGTCTGCGGGTTTAGTCAGTTATAAAGTTTGAGAAAAGTGTTTGATAAAATAGAGAAACTTGAAATCTTGTTAATAACTATGCAACTAAGTAAACTTCCACAAAACGGTCAAGCCATAATTTGTCAGCATAATGTAGGGTTTTCAAGTAACCTTGTCATGAGATCTGATAACTTTTACCAGGAAAAGAGTTATTGTACTAGTGAAGCATGGCAACCCGCTTTCTATGAAATGTTTTGGATGGGATAATAAAACGAAACTGCAAGAATTTTGGACTAAAAAACAATGCATAACAACAGAAACGTACAAGCCTGAATCATAGACATGCATTTTTGTATTGATCAGTCAAATCTGTGTGTCGAACAGCCTGTATTGCATAGTTTTGATAAACACAAATCATAATAAAATTACAGTTCATTAGTTTATTTTACTCGTTTAAATTAAAACGTTACCAGAAAATCACAAAAGTTCTTATTTATAAAATTAGATAGCAAAACATAGCATGATTTGTAAAGATTGATAAATAAGATAATTTTGTATAAATCCGCTTCATCCATTAATTATGAAGATTTAATCAGGATGATTGATTTGAGTCAGTTCTTTGAAAATCTATGAAGAAATCAAATTAGGTAATTATCAGTGCTTGGAACTCACTCATGTGACTTCATTATCTGTAAGTTTTCCTATGATAGTTTTAGTATCTGGAAAAAAATGGGCTGTTAACAGGAAACTGCAAAGACGTCATGTCATGATAGACTAATGAATTATAAATAAAGAATGATATAACTGTTTTAAACGTAATCAATCAAATTCTTAATACTAGCTATTAATTAGCGCTCTGATAATTCTATAATGCTATTCACGTGTCGCGCATTTTAATAACGTCGTGTGCATCAGACAAAGAAACGCCATTTAGCACTTTTATTGCTTCAAAGACATCTGTGTTACTTTTTAAATTCAAAAAACTACTAACTGCGAAATTATTCAAAAGCGTATCAGGTGTCCCCCATACTATACCACCCGCACAACATAAAACTTACTTCACATTGCATGTGCTTCAGTCCTTAACGTTCATATTTGTACATTCTTCATCAAAACAGCCACAGCTTAAAAATGTGTCACTATTAACAAGTTACAAACTGCTGTTCCAAAAAAAAGGGTCATGAAAACTTTTTGGCTATGTCCCGCGACACCCAAGTCGGGTTATTTCCGATCGCGTGCATGTTAAAGTGGGGGAAAGAGCACACACAATACCTGTCACATAAACACAAGTGATTGATTGACCCGCACCCGACTAATGCTTATAGGAAGCTATAAACAGCTGGCGATTTTGTTGAAAAACTTCCAAAAAGTTCTTTTATAATGAAATGCCTTGAACGTATTTCTAGCAAATCTATGTTAATATTTATGGTAATGGCAAACCTGATTTTAATTTTAATAGGGGTTTATTAGGTAGGTAATTCTGTGTTGGTATTGTTTATTTAGATGACTTTATTTTATGGTGAAAGCGCGCTGCTATCTTTCTTATCGGATTCTTACCCGCATTTTCTGTCATGTGACACATATTGTCATTCTAGTGAATTTATCCTACCTTCCTTCAGACGAAATAAATAAACCCGAGATTATTTTCCTTTGTCAAAGCAGGAAATCTGTTCATGATACAAGTAAATCCGTCCGCGTCCCCTGTCTGTCCCGGTGTTGTTAAAAGGACTCGTCTCGGCGTTTTGTTAACGCGCTATTTCCTTGTCAACGCCGTCAACCCCGCCCGGGTAATCTTCAGTAAGCCCTTGAGACTTCCATCTCGACCTAATAGTGTCTGTGACATGTGTAAATACCTCGCTCGTCGGAAAGTCGAACTCCATTGTAAACAGACTCATTAAAAAGATATCGCAGCGATTGGTCATCAAGGCTCTTTTGTAAATTTTTCATTGGTGTTACGACGACAGTGAGTCAGCATTGCGGAGTAGCTCGGTGCTGTCAAGCGGCTGTCATCAAAACGATCGCCCGTCACTGCACGTCCACCTCGCGCATCGCACGCACGCTTGCATTACGCAGCGCCCACCCCTCGAAGTAGTTTACAGATAGCTGTCTCTTTCGTTCTCGTTGGAGTCGGTAGTTGGCTCGGCACCTGTCCCTTTCACACACCGGGTGTGCGGGGCGGGGGCGCTGCAGGCGGGTCGTAAATCACGCGGCGTCTCATTCCACGCGGGACCGCCGCCGCCGCCGCAGGCACCGCGCACTTCCCTCCTGACCGCCGGACTCACGGCGCGTGTTTCGCGACGTGTTTACGTTTTCAATCCAATCTTGGGAAGACTCCAGTTGTTTTGTTACATTGTGTTATTTATTAGAAAAGTGATATTTGATGGATCCCCGGTTTTTTCGAGTCGTTTCTTCTGGCACAATTTGAAAAGATTGCGTCTGAAATGATTGTCGAACCTGACCATGTGAGGTAAGAGTTGTCATTTTGTCTTCAATCTTTCTAGTTTTAAATATTCTCCTGTTGTATCGATATTTCCTTGTAGTTTTGTGATAGTTTATTTCATTCATTAACAAATGCTGTGGAAGTTTTTTTTCTTTTTGTTTTGTTTATGTCAAGAGTGAGTGGTTTTTAGAGAAAACCTTTGATACAGATTCGATGTATAGGATACAAAATCGTGACTTGATTTTGATAGTTCTCATCTTTTTTATCAATAAAACTAAAAATAGTTTTAGTGATTTGAATATCCAGTTTCAACTTAGACTTATTTATTGTTTGTGTTAGGAAGTTGTTTTTGATTTGAGTAAGTAGTCGTGTGTTGAACTCAAACAACACTTTACTTTATTTTAAACTAGTATTTTGCTCGGGACTTCGTTTCCGTGGGAATTCGGGAAAATCATGTACCCTATGTCCATCCCGGATAATGTAGGATTCTAATGGTAAAAGAATTTTACCAGTAGTTTCGGAGCCTATTCAATACAAACAAACAAACAATCAAATATTTCCTCTTTATAATATGTATATATTGCATCAATCTTAATTTAAAATTTCCGTTTTATCTTGTAAAGTTTTAAGAGTTCCGTAGATATTTTTATTTTTAATAAAATGTCCACCAACTCGCATTGGGTCAGCGTGGACGACTATGGCCTAAATCCCCTAAGTGTTGTTTCAAAGGGAGGCCCGTGCCTCTCGATAGGTTGATAAAAAATTTACCGTCACCTAAGAAAAAAAATCTTTGCATATGTGCGTATGTTTATTTGTGCTAATGGTGAAACCGTGTCAATAGAATTTATTGTCTCATAAATATCGATAGCCAGGGTTTTCACCTATGCCAGTGTTATTCACCTTATCTTTACTATCTAGCTTTCCAGTAATCGTGAAACATTTATTGGCTTAGCATACATTTTATTAATCCATCCTTGGTCAGCTTATTGACAGCCGTTGATGGATTAGGCATTTGGGCTATCTACAATCGGCTGATTGCTTATTCTTTGATACCGTTTTCCTATAATTTATGATTTGATTATATAGATACTCTATGTTGTAAAAGATTCTATACATGCATTTTTTAAAGTACTTTTTAAAAATATTAAACGATTTTTAGAATTTTTTTCCGCAAACCTATTTCTGGAAAGTCAAAAATTATTATCGCATTTAATTTTGTTTTTCAAAACTAGTTTTAAATTGCTGTTATGATAATATTTCATTTATAAATTAATGAAAGCATCAAAATGTGATTCCTTATTTAATTTATTTCAAAAATAGTTGATAACGATTTCCAATATTTACGACCACTCATTGATTAAAAAAATAAATAAAGCTCCTCATTCGGATTTTGTTTACACCGACATTTAAATTCCGGTAACCGGTTTGCAAATTCATTGGTGGTAAATCAATTGCGTTGTCGATCTAATCGACCGGTTTGTTTGTCCACAGGGAGAGTCCCAGATGTCTGTCTCGAGAGTCGTCGGGCGCGCCGCGGTGTCCTTCCAATGACTCCGTGTACTCGGGACGCAGCGGGCCGGCCCTGCCTTTGCCCGCAGCCCTCACTGCGGCCCTGCCGGCAGCCCTTCCCGCCGCCCTTTTGCCCCCGCACTCAGCTGCTGTCGCTGCATACCTCGGCGCTGCCGCTGCAGCCGCAGCACAACAACGTCTCCTAATGTCTTGCCAGGAAGACATGACTGATTCAGAGCGAGTCGATGCAGTCCTTGACTTCAGCACGAAACGCGGTGATTCACCTCACGACGACGATGACACCGATGATGCTGTCAACCTTAGTAAGAATGAAAACGGGCCACTTGATTTATCTGTTGGTACCAGAAAGAGAGGGCCGGAAGACTCACCATCTCCAGTCCCATCTCGGAAAAGTTCTAGATCCTCTGAGTTCAAACATGCACCTTCACCATGGGCTAACCCGGTCGCACCACACCTGCCATATTTCGCAGCGGCTGTAGCAGCTAGTCTTTCGCCTAAGGGAACTATTCCCCCTGAATGGAATGGTAAATTAAAACATGGCGTGCCAACCCCAAGCGATGCCACAAAAGCCTTAGAAAAAATGAGTGAGCTAAGCAGACTCGGTGGTGAGGAACTTTTCCGTTCAGTTCAAAGTGCTGCATTAGGCGCTGGCCTAGCACCAAATGCTGCTGCACGTCATTCTGCTTGGCAGTCACACTGGTTAAACAAAGGCGCTGATCAAACCAAAGACGTTCTTAAATGCGTCTGGTGCAAGAAGAGCTTCAACTCATTAGCAGATTTGACAGTTCACATGAAGGAAGCTAAACATTGTGGTGTCAATGTCCCAGTACCACAAGGATCGGGTGCACCAATCCCACCATCTTTGCAACCACCATCCAGTTCACCTTCAACGCAATCACATAATTCTTCATCTTCGAGTGCTTCCTCTAAACCAAATCAGAATGACCTAAATATGTTAATTAAGGAAAATATGCCGATACCTAGGAAGTTAGTTCGCGGTCAAGACGTATGGTTAGGTAAAGGGGCTGAACAAACTAGGCAGATATTGAAATGTATGTGGTGTGCGGAGAGCTTTAGGTCATTAGCTGAGATGACTAGCCATATGCAGCGAACTCAGCATTATACGAATATTATATCCCAGGAGCAAATTATTTCTTGGAAATCTTCGGACGACGCTAAAAATTCTAATTCAAGCGCACCAGGTACGACCAATACAGCACCACCCTCCACTGGTACAAGTAGTCATGTTAGCGCTGTATTAACGTGTAAGGTATGCGACCAAGCATTTAGTTCCTTGAAAGAGTTGAGTAATCATATGGTTAAGAACGCACATTATAAAGAACATATTATGCGATCCATTACCGAAAGCGGTGGTAGGAGACGTCAAACACGCGAAAAAAGAAAGAAATCTTTGCCGGTTAGGAAACTTCTCGAGTTAGAAAGAGCACAACACGAGTTCAAAAATGGGGAAGGGAACGGGGTACCAATGGGGAAACCGATTAGGGATTTTGGTGCCGGCAGCCGTATCACATGCGAAAAATGTGGTGATAAAATTGAGACTGCAGTGTTCGTGGAACACATACGACAGTGTATAGGCGCGCCTATGCCTAATAGCCAAAGGAATTTCTTAAAGAGCGCGCTTATGTCCAACAATATCATCCCTCCCGACGTGCCCGGGCACGTTACTCCAACAGGAAGGGACGGCCGTAAGAGTATCAATGAAGAGTTGCCTTCACCAGGTTCATCTCATCATCGCTCTCCTTCTTCTGTTAATGATTCCTCTCCAAGCTCTAAAGATCCTAATGCGAGCAACGACAAAAGTTCTTCTCCTTCAGTTCTTAATGCTATTGAACAGCTGATAGAAAAAAGTTTCGATACCCGATCGCGGCATTCAGTACCGGGTATGCCTGGCGGAGCTTCGCATGCGCCGATGGGTTCTAGCATTTTAAAAAGGTTAGGCATAGACGAGAGCGTAGACTATACGAAGCCATTAGTAGATCCTCAGACCATGAGTATGTTGAGAAGTTATCACCACCAGCAAGGTTACGGTCGTCGTGAGCGCAGCGGTAGTGAATCTAGCTCTATGTCAGAACGAGGTGGTAGTAGAGTTGAATCATTGACTCCTGACAGAAAGTTAGATTCATACCACATGACGCCTCGCACTACTCCCGATACGCGTGGCTCACAAACTCCAGCTTCTGAAGATCGTCCTACAGAAGTACGAATCAAAAAAGAGATGGCCGAGGAAGATGATCGTGAAAATGGGGTGGATTTGAGTAGTCAGCCGGTCCGAGTGAAAACCGAGGTAGATGAAGAAGACGAGCCTCCTAGGCCAAATAGTTCTGCCGAGGAAGATATAAAACCATCGGTTTCTAAGCGTGAGAGTGAGGGCCCGAGCCCTGCAGCCAGCCCGCGTAGCCCGGCCAGTGACCGCTCTGGCCATACGCCTGGCGCTGATAGGAAACCGGCATCTAGCTTAGGTGCGTTATCCTCTATGTTCGATAATTTAGCCGGAGGCGGTTCTTCAAATGAACCTAGTTCGTCTCGTCGCAGTGGCAGTCACCCGTTAGCGGCATTACAAAAATTGTGCGATAAAACCGAAACAAATCCCTCCCGCGCCCCTGCGCCCGCGCCATCTCCCGCAGGTGGTCCCCCGAGCATTTTGACTTTTAGTTGGGCTTGCAACGATGCAGTTGTTACCGATTCAATTATGAAGTGCGCTCTTTGTGATACTCCGTTTATATCTAAAGGGGCGTATAGACATCACTTATCGAAAATGCATTTCGTCAAGGATGGGGCACTGCCGGATCCGGTTCCGATGAAAGCTCCTCCAGCGGCCGCGTCGCCTGGCACTCACAAGAGCGGAGGCTCCAACGCTGCGTCCCCGCAGGACCCACGGAGCCCCTCGCAATCGTTCGACGAAAGTCCCCATTCCAAGTTTCTGAAGTATACGGAACTTGCGAAGCAGTTGTCGAGCAAATACGTGTAGACTGTACATAGGTCGGCCGGGCCATCAGTTGTGATGATACCATATCCTGCTACGTTAAACCTTGCTAGGTTTAGGTCGCACACGCGACGATAAGTATTTCGAAACTCTTTGCCAATTTAATTATTTAGGTGATTATTGTTAGAGTTCACCGCATAGTTCGGTTAGTGTAATTACGACTAGCGACTTAAGTATACGCCAAACGTCTTACGTTCGATTAGGTGTAAGAGAATATTTTCAAAATATTGCCTTTAGGTCAAGTTGATCGGTTGTTGTGCGGCGCGCGGCCGCGGCTTATCTTCCACACTACGTTGTAATTCCATTTCGATAATTGTAAATATAAGTCACATTAAGTCATAAATCGTTCGATTCGATCTCTTGTAAATGTATATTTTTTTGCTAATAATCTAAAAGTACGTGTTTAACTTTAATTGCAATTCGCCTTTCGTATGTGATGTGAGTTTGCCACACGATTTGGTCGGATTGGCGACAGTATTTTATGAAATTCGTTGCAATATCTTTTTTGTGTTACTTAATTTTTTTTATGTAAATCAGAATTAGAGTTAAATAAAATGTGGTTTTTAGTTTGTTCTATGTATATTTTGAATGGTTTTTATTCTGTGAAGTGAAGAGATCCGTCGATGCCTGCAATCTCGGAGATCCAATCTCGAATCAGTTCGTGTTGTACATACGGTTCGACATAGAAATGCAATATGATACAATCTCCTTAGTGTAAATTTTGATCTAGGTACGCTCTCCTCGCGAGAAAGCTATTTATTATTTAGTGTTAAGGACATAAATATAGGTGACCTGCGTCTGTGACACTCTTGTATACCATTATACCAGCGCGTATTCGGTTGGAAGCAACCTTATATTTAAAGAAAAGTGATACGTTATACAGAATTTTCTTTGAAAAGGATCGACTACATTCGTATACGTTTAGACCCTTCAAATTTAATGAGATATCTTCCAATTGTAACAACAGATATACGATGATGTATATACGGTACTTTGCGAGTGAAAAAACTCTTTTATATTTAATAAAAATATTGTAAACTGCCTATTGTAAGTTTCAGACGATATCAAGAACGTAAATGTAATATGAACCGTGTATTTCTGGCGAAACTGCACTTTGCATTTTTAGACAACACACATATTATATTGTTACTAAGTGTTGCAGTGATTTCAACTTAACATAATTTTAAAGTGGTTCAATTTATTGAGTATAATTTATCTGCTTTTAGTTTACAAATAATATAAACAAATGTGACAGTTAAGCCATAAATACACAGTTTAATCATAGAAAATCAAAATTTTAAATCGATAAACTATCATTTTAACGATAATAATGAAACATACGACAAATATTATGTATACGCTAGCTCTGATGAGAAACTTTTTGCTCATTCTTTAATAAAATGGTGTTGAATTATTGATTTTACCAAATTTAATAATCTTATTTAATATTTTATGTTGTATTTCAAAATGCAATTAAAAGCTCAAAGAAATATATATGTTACATACTTTAACCAGGCTATTTTATTTACTTGAAACCTTTAAAAATAATTCTGCAAAAAAATTTCCTAACTAATGTTCTAAGTTAAACAAACCCTAAAGCCTACATTTTCATTCATCTACAAAAATGTGCTGAGTGGTATCGAATAATTACACCCCATCTACAGGGTGAAATTCAAAACACTCGACAAACTTTGAGGGAAAAATCTACCCATGATGAGGAACAACTTTTTCTATGGGACCAACTAAAAAATAGAAATCAGTTGTTCCATATATTTTGATTGAGTAATGAGTAGGTAGGTATTGAAATTTTGTATGGAACAGCAGATTTTTATTTTTTACTAGGAAAGTTGTTAGAAGAAGTTTTTCGTAATTATGGGTAGATTCATCCCCCAAAGTTTGTCGAATGTTTTCAATTTCACCCTGTAGTAGCTGCCAATCCATTTCTATTTTGAGAGAACTTGATTAAACACGATTTTCAAATACAGCAGGCCGAGTACGATAGTGACAGCGCCGCGACAACACCGCGGTCCCATGTCAACATTGACAACGCCATAGGGCGAGCAAGCCTTTGCGCGGGACCCTCGCGCAATCAAAGTGAAGTTTCAGCGTGAGCCGAGTGCGAGTTTGTCGTTATCGTGCTAGAGCTGCAGAGCACTAGCTCGGTAAACATTCTCACGCTTATAATACCTTTTGGAGAGTCAGAACGTCCTGTGGTTCTGGAACCACTTGAAGCCACATTTAACATTCATCATATAGGTTATTAGCCGTATGAGTCCCCGGCAGAGTAGAATAGGACCACCCTCTTTCTTAACGAGGTGTCGTACAAGGCGACTAAGGTAAATATGCAAGCAAGTTCATCTGCACACAGAGAAGGAAAACTCTGCAATTATATCAAAACCCTCGCCAACCCGTCTTCCAAGCGTGGTGAGTATGGCATTTACCGCTCATGTTATTGAGGGAGGCCCATGACCCAGCAGTGGGGACGTACATGGGCTGATGAAGATATAGGTTATTAGTTGGAATATGAGTATTGGTGGTGAAAGGTTGTCAGCCTTTCGCCCATGATACAGCAAAACCCGCTCGTTCTACTTACTAGCTTCTGCTGTATGCCTGGGAAGAATTGGCAGCTGCCACATACTTGAATCAACAACAAGAAGATATACTTATAATATCCAAAGCTTTTCATTCGGGTCAAATCTTTTAAATGTATTTAAGAGCTCAAATGATTGAGCTGTAATTATGTTATGCGGAGATGGGTCCGCCTAGGAGCTCCACCTGGTGAAGCATGGGTTAACAGGTCTTCATACTCCAACTGCCAGTAAGTACAGTTGCGTGCAGAATCGTCGGAAACATAATTAGTAAATAACGAACCAGTTAAATACATACAAGTTTTTAATAGCAAGCAACATATAATGTTTTATTGAAAAATATGAAATCACTTTTTCAGCAAAAATTTATACAGTTTTAGTGTAATTTTTCCATACACTTACTTAACATTCATGGAAAAATCATGTTCAAACTGTTTCAATCTTTACTTCCTTACTAATATTATACAGTCAGTGACAGGAGAGCGTATGGTCTATAACTTCACAATTAAGCATCTAGGCAAGGCAAGGGTGATATTTTCGTATTCAGTGATGAAGATATTAAAGTGCATAGAGATCAAATGCATTTTCAAAAATTTCGACCTGTTATGCATGTGCCACCTTGCAGGTGCTATGAATATGGGTCGAAGTAACAGGTAACATGACTTGCTAAGGCTGCAGCATCAGCATTCAAGCTGGGGTCGCATCATCAGAAACCTACAGCTCACGTTCTCACAGAACGACACTTAGAACGCCTAGAACAACCATACTCCTTGTAGAATTATCTGCTTATCGTTGACATACAGCGTTCACCTGCATCTCGTAGGCCATGCACCGCTTGCCACTTTTGCACAATGTAAGCATGACGATGGACTGCATTGCCGCATTCATAGCGGGCACTCACAAGACCCACTGATGCTAGAATTGAAGTTAATTTTTCAACAGGACTACTAAAGTGTGATGATACCTACAACTGCAGCCAGCAACCGGGACATGGGATGACGTGGTCGCAGCATTGTTCTTTACACAAGTTCAATTTCCCACGTGGCTTGCTTATCTCAAAGTCGCCCAGTAACCAGATGGCTACTTTGTAGGGTAAAACCCAATCAATTTTGTTTATAGTTTATGTGTCATCGGTACATTAGGTCAAGGGTCGCATACTAGTTGTTTAAGCAGCAATTAAACGTTGTTAACGATGTACCGAATTGATAGCGTAAATTCCCGACCTTCAGGTATGGGAGCGCAGGATCATTTATTCCCATCTATTTCTATAACAATGCAAGTCTGGCTGAAGTGGTACGAGAATATTTTATTATTCAGTTGTTCATATTACGAGCGATTACATCAGCGTTGCCGCGAATAACCCGCGGGTTCGATTGCGGTATTTCCAAATTGCTTTGTTATCCCTATATCGTTCCATTTTTCCTGTACGCTAATCTACTTGCTCAGTACGTAAAAGTTGATTTGCGCATAGTCGATTGCTACACGTTGAACGGCGAACGTTTACGAAGGAACATTACTTATTGTTGGACGGAGAAGCCCCGTGACATCGAGAACTCAACATGACGTCCCAAGAAGATCAAGACAGAGCACTTACTTTTCCGGTGGACACCTTCACGTTCCACGGGCCTGCTATACCCTGTGGGGCGCCTTTGAGCGTTGACGAATTTATGCGTTTTCACATTGCATATTCAAAGTTCGTTCGGTCGATGCGAAACCTGGACACGACTTTTCTTAATGGGAAAAAATTTCCCGTCAACTACAGCTTCGATGCAACGAGGCCAGAAGAAGATCGCCTGCTGATAAATTGGGATGGGCTCCGGCCCCTATTTTGGAAGGAGCTGCCAGGTGAAAGAGATTTTGTAAGGCTGCCTGTGATACTGAAGTTCGTCGAGGGAGAGCTTCGTTTCCAGAAGTGCAAGGCGGTTGCCGGCGAAACCTGCTCCTGTGACAACAATCCACATGAAGTGGTATCTCCTGGAAGCGAGTGCACGAACGAACTCCACTGGCATCATTACTGCACCGCGCACGTCTCTGCGTGGTTGACCCATTATATGGTGCCGGCGATTCTTCTTAAAGAATCTAAAGAGATGTTCCATGCGATGATTGCAAAAGTGCATCGAGACGATCCAGCCATCTTGGAATTTTATTCCACGGGTGAGAGTACTGACACACAATTGTTGCTTGACTCGGCTCGCAGTATTGGTGGTTCCGGCTCTGGTGCAGCCGCATCTCAATAGTGTTAATAGAGTGAATAGTCTACATTAGTCTAAAGTACCGTAGATTGAAATAAATAGTTGCGTTCAATATGTCTACTTTTATTTGTTTTATTCCTATTAGTAGTGTAGGATCATGGAGAGTTGTGCAGGTAAGATATTGAGACCGTTCCCTCTTACGTTGCTCCAAGTTCAAATTTAGTTTCCCTCATGACAACTCTGTGTTAGATACAATCAAGTCAAGCTTGGACGGCACTAGAGGTAACGGCTAGGTAACGTGCTACTAGCGGCCGCATAGCACGTCACACCACTATCACTTACAGTTGAGTTGCAAGGCGTGATGATAAGAGTTACGTGCACATGGGATGCAAAGCTCCGCTATCACAAACAATGCTTATCATATGTCTTGAGCAAGGCCTGAACGTGCATTCGCTTACTGAGTACGTGTACCTGCGACGTTTAGGTGCGGAGCAGACCATACAGGAATGTGAGACGTCTAAATAACGTTTTTCTTAAGTTGGTTCATGAGTAGTATCTACGCTTAAGCCGCAAACAGTATTACGGCAAAGAGCCGCGACAATAAACGTTCTATGTGTAACTACATGTAGACATAGATTTCCCGATAATACGTTGCCAGACGTGGCACACTTTAGTTTAAATATAGAACAAACCATGTGTCATAACTCAGAATATAGGTAATATGTGACGAGTACGAGATCGTTATCAAACTATTATTATTCGCTGCCTCCAGACAGTTAGTCGGGCTCAGCGTCTTACTATAACCTAGGGTCAATTGGCACTAGCTACAATTTCTTGAGGAAAACCCAACGCTATATTTGCTTCAAGATTAGTATTCATCGTTAACATAATGGATTTTCAGTCACAAATCACTTTCGGTCACGAGACGTTACGAACGTGCCTGGCTCTTTGCTGTATTTATTGAGCTAAGAAAAGATAAACGTAAAACAATGTCCGCACCGGCAGAAGCAAGCTGTTCCACACAATTGTTGATAGAGTTAAACGTGAAGACTTTCGAAGCGACATTCTACAATGGAAAAAAGCTGAGCATCGAGTACCTTTTCCATTCCGAAATTATGGGAGAAAAATGTTTGCAAGTAGGTCTCAACAGCTTGGTACCACTGTTCGGAGGTATCGCACCTCCCGGTATACCCCAATTCACCTATATCTCGAAGCTCTCCAATTTCATCCGGCTCATAAACATGGATGACTGTTCACACGGTGACTACGCTTCTTGCGCGTGTCGGCACAAGATCGAACCAGGTCAAGAGCATTCCGACTACCGTTGTCAAGATAATCACTGGCATCACTACTGCGCAGGACACGTCTATCAGTGGCTGAACTTCTACCTGGAACGTGCGATTCTGTTGAAAGAATCTAAGAAGCACTACGAGTACCGCGTGAGCGAAGTGCACGGGGCAGTAACAGGCTTTTATTATTCAATCGGCGAGATGGCAACTGTAAAATATTGGCTAAGGTGGGCTTGGACGAGTAACGTGTGGCGGCGTGTATGATAAAACGAAATCAAACCTGATGAGTTAGCGTAGACGACTACTGTTTAATACATTCATACACCTTACTTATATTTAAGATTTGTCATTTCATAGCTTACAGGATTTGTTAGACTATAATAGTGTAATCAAATATTATTCTAAATATGTGTCCTTTTTATTTTGCCTGTAATGTTAGAGTTATAGTATCACAGATACCTTACCGAGAAACTATGTAACGTGCACCGTACCTACCTATCGCTGCATAGCATGTCACTGTGTACCTACAATCCTCTTACAAAGTGTAGTGACTAGTCTTGACATTTATGAGGAGGTACACGCAAGCTTGGCATTCGTTGCTGAGCTGACATGCACTTTGAAATGAAATAATCATGTATGAGGAACGAGTTTTTTTTATTTTTAAGAATAAATACTATTATAAATTATCACATCTACGAGTAGGTTAGGTTGTCTGGCCGTGTATTACTTCGGCCTGTTGTGTCCCGCGCCACGATGCCTGCCGTCGTAAAGCTTCTGCATACCGCAAGAGGTGTTCCTCAAGTTTTTGCTGCTCTTCACGCTGACGCTTCCTTTCTTCACGCTCCTCGTCTTGTCTTTTCCACTCTGCTTTCTGCTCCTCCCAACGTTCCTCGGCGGCTCGACGAGCGGCTTCTCCATTATTGTTTCCCCACATAATGATATATCGAGGGTCAATAGTATGCTGATTGACTATATAGCTCCTGGCGATTGTGTCGAGGATATATATGCTAATGATTGGTTGGACAGGGCTTTCCAGCAATTTATACTAATTAGAAACCTACCTAATAAGGACTGCTTGGAATTCCATAACGATAGGGAATTTATTTGTGGTTTAATTATGTCGCTATAATGAGGATAATTAAAACGCACTGACCGCATGATGTACCGTAGTAACAATAGAAATTCCATAAAATTCAGGAAAGGAGCAATTAATTATTTATAACTGAAAAAGGAAAAATGATGGGGATAATACATACAGTTTTATATTTTATTTCGCGAGTGATATCATAGACTGTGTTAACTTTCCTGTCAGGTTGCGCAATCATGCTCCATATAGAAAAAAGTATGTAGGTAATATTCAGGAGCTGCCCGTGACTGCTGAGCATGCATGGAGTCTTGGTACGTGACCTACAGTCTTACTTGACCGTGTGATGTTCTCTGGAGGTTTGGTTACGCCAAGCTATTCCACTAGAGCGTTGCAGCGTGCACTCATGTCCTCAGAAAAGTTTGCGAAGCAAACTCGAGAGACTTGAGTTTATATTGAAACATCCATTCACACCATCGTTAGGTAATGAACACTTCAATACGTTGATAGGTGCAGCTGTGGTTTACCGTAGGTATGACGTCAAACCTTATCGGACAATGGTATATTGTTTTATTTTCCCGAACTATGAATAATTTAATAAATTCCACCGACCGGATAATATCGGTTAATTGAGCCCGATAATCTATTTAATTGAATGAGAAGAAACTTAAACAAATATCGTTTAACTTCAGCGATAACGGCGTTATCGCCGTCACGGTCGGTTGCTCTAATGTTGTAGCAATTTGCTGATATGGACATTGCTACCTACAATCAAGGTAAACTTACAGGTGAACAGTAAAGAGTTTTACGCCTGCATTCGCTGGGACCTCAGGTTAGGAGCTTGAATCGAGGACTCATTGTCACATAGCAAAACCTAGAATTCCTCCAACAGTCATACTTCTCCCGAGTTTACTATGCATTAAAGTCGTTTCTCCACTGCATACAATGGTATCACCCTCCCCTTCCCCTCGTACACCGTTTTCGATTTTTACCCCGTACGCTCTTGTGTCCCCTACTGTAAATGCGAAAATAACTCTGTTCGTCTTTCACGCCTAAACTACTGAACCGAGTTTGATGAAATTTGATATAGAGATAGATTAGAGCCTGGGAAAGGACATAGGCTACATTTTATCCCACAGTTTGGCGTGATATAACCTGTAATCCACGCGGGCCACGCCGCGGGCGGAAAGCTAGTGTGAAATAAATCAATAAAAAGAAATTCAAGTAAAAAGTATGAAAATGTACAAGTCTTGGCCTGATTAAAAGACTCTTCTTAATATAAAGTCTCTCCATGACTCGCGCACTTTTAGACTACAATCCTTTTTTCAACCCTTTGCGCTTGAATGAAAAGCGCCAAACCGCCGACATTAGGCCACAAAGGCCCACTATCGGTGAACGATGGCCCTGTGGCCCTCGTTGAGTAAATAGCTAGATTTGGATCGTACAATAAATGATTTACTCTGAAGACAGTACATGGATTTTTTATACAGTATGGCTATAAAGGGTGAAAAAAAACCTCCTAGCTATATTCACCTGTGTTCCTGAACCAGTAACACTTACAGAACACCTTTTTGTAATTTTTTTTCGGTGGGATTTTTTTTCCTAAACGTAAACACCACTCGGGTGCACCCCTCGAGCGCTACCCGCACCCCTTGCGTGCCTGGTGTTGGAGTAATATCTACGTTTAGGCAAAAAATGAACTATTCCCATTGAAAAAATATTGAAAAAAAATATTTTTTTTCATAAATATGTTCTTTGAGTGATTCTTGTTCAGGATTTTGAATATAGCTAAATTAGTTTTCGAAAATTAATCATGCGAATCACTAAACATGGTAAGTTTTTTAGTTTACTGGGCTTATTTATTCATTTGGTTTTCTTTTATTTCTTATTATTTTTGTACATTTACGCTGCTGTCGGTTTTTCTTGTGTTTTTGTTGTTGCCTGGAAGAGATCGTTGTTTAGCGATAAGACCGCCCTTGCAAACTTTTGTTTGTAAGTTTGTATTTATGTTTTTGTCTTACCTTGTTAAGTATGCAATAAAGTATTTATCTAACCGTCTGATTTAACTAATTTAGGTCACTAATAATTTTAGGGAAATAAAAATGTTCGGTGCGAATTGACCTTGAACCTACGACCCGAGGATTAGATTTCCTTGTGCTCTAACCAACTGAGCCATCGTGCCTTCATGTGAAAGCTGCGAAAGTCGTTCCCTTACTAAGCACATTATGTCGTGTGTGTAGGTAAGCGCCATCTAACCTAAATTAATTTAGGTCATCCAATTGAACGATATACAGGGTTTTAAGTAATTCGAACTTATCCTCTCGGGTGGTGATTCAGCCCAGAAACTGAACAACTTTCCTTATGGACAAATGCCGAAATACGAAAAAAAATGTTTAACTTCTCATACAAATTGCATCAGCTGATAAATCATTTTGTATGGGAAGTCAAAAATTTTTTGTCGTAACAGGTGGTGACCTGAGAGGATAACATAGAATTACTTAACATCCTATATATTATCCGGGTATAAAAAAAAAAACAGATTTTTTTCTTTAACTTCTTTTGTCTTCGTAGCGCTTAGTCCCGTTCTTCATTCGGGGTACGCTTAACGGGAACCCGACCGTATTGTATCATGTTTTTTTTTAGTATGAGATGGGTTAACTCTTGACCCCAATCTTGACCAAGGTCATAGATGAGGTCGACTATGGCGCGAGTTAACCCAGAAAATGCCAATTAAGGCACTGGTACTCCCACGCATCGATGGAACACAGCAAGCTGTTTGGCGTCGGACTTCGGTAGGAGGGTTGGTCACGAACCAGACGGTCCTTTACAGAGCCTACCACACCGCATGAGACCATAGGACGCCAACTCAGATTCAAAACAAAATGAGGTGTCGTTGCCTAAGATGGATTACTAGGAGGCAGGTCTCATTTGTCTTTCCTTAGTCGCCTCTTACGACACCCACGGAAAGAGGTGGGGTGGTGTTATTCTCAACCGATTACCACTCATATTCAATGGCCTGTATGTGCTTTATGTGCAATTCCTCACGATGTTTTCCTTACGGTAAGAGCATCGGTGAATATGCAACTTAGTATCTTAGAAAACGAGATAGGTACTGATACATGGCGGTACTGGGCATCAAACTTGGTTCCTCGCTCAGGAATGCGACCAACTAGCCATTAGACCACCATTTGTGAGATATTTTTCAACTCCCGACAAAAAAGAGGGGTGCTTTATGTTTGACGTCTGTATATGTACGTCTGTGGCATCGTAGCTCCTAAACAAATGGACTGATTTCGATGCAGTTTTTTTGTTTGAAAGCTGACGTAATCGAGATGATTTTTAGCTATTTTTCATCAAAATTGGTTCAGCCGTTTAAAAGTTATAGGCAATCAAATGTCGGGGGTTATAAATTATATTTTTTAATTTAGAGTTACCTTGTTCTACTAGTAGGACCACGAGGGAGACTTATTCCACGGTCAGCTAGTACTAGAAAGAGGGTGGAACCTGTCAACTCCGTAACACAGATTCTCCTAGTACGCACACCAGCTCTCACAAAAGCTAATTAAGTTAATAATTTTGTCATCTGTACTATCTCTAATTTTTGTAGAGAGATTTTTTTTTCTAGAGCATCACTATCCCACTGCTGGGCAAAGGCCTCCCCCGCAGCCCTCCATTTGTACCGATCCTGTGCTAATTCTATCCAGTCCTTTTCATAAGCAGCTAAGTCATACTGCCATCTTTTTCTGGGTCTACCTCTACGACTTTGCCCGTCTTTAAAGAAAAAATAAATGGAAAAATTAATAAACTACACACATCAAAAAAGTCTAAGCAAAAAGCACAATTTTTCATACAACAGAGGCCTTTTTGAGAAGCTATGAAAAAGTATTTAAGACACTGAATAGAATTTTGAATAAAGTCTTTGATGTGTTCAAAATAATAAATAAATAATAAAATAAATAAATGTGAGCAAGTTCTATACCTGTCTTTTCAATTCCTATAAATAAACATTATCCAGCTTGAAATTTGAGAAAAAGAAACGAAAATGAAAATTTAATTTCACCATTTTCTTATTAAAAGCATAGAATAACTGCGTTTTCATTTTCATTTACTTACGTCTCTTTTTCTCAAATTTTAAACTTGATAAAGTTCATTTATAGGAATTAAAAATTCAGGTATAGAACTTGCTTACACTAAATATTTAATACAAAATGCGTGTCTTAAATAATTTTCATAGCTTCTCAAGAAGGCCTCTGTTGTATGAAAAATCGTGC
Source organism: Aproaerema taeniolella (assembly GCA_949987775.1). Classification (NCBI taxonomy): domain Eukaryota; kingdom Metazoa; phylum Arthropoda; class Insecta; order Lepidoptera; family Gelechiidae; genus Aproaerema; species Aproaerema taeniolella. Next base: position 972,493 of record OX465252.1, read on the forward strand.
ATGTTGCTTAGACTTTTTTTGATGTGTGTATTCATTTATTTATTATTTATGTCTGTCCTATTATGTGACTTTACTGTAGCTACTGTTTCAAAATGTGTGTAGCGTCCCCTGAGGTCGCGGTAATAAGTAGATTGATGTGAAGTGGCGCCCCGTCATTTGTCTGCTTGGCTCACGAGTGAGGGTAGAGCTACAGATGTTTTCGGCCCAAGAAATAACGAATTTCACTCCGATTCCTTTTCAAAGGCCACTCTTATAAGGGACTCTTTAGTGACTGGCTTATTCAATGACAAATTGCGTGTAGAAGTTTAATTTTGTCATGATACACTTTTTTGTGTGTTCTGTGAAAGAAGTCAAAAGAAAGTAGGTATACAGAAAGAGGCTATAAAGTAAAAAAAAAATATCTTCACTTTTTACCGACTTCAAAAAAGGAGGAGGTTCTATGTTCCACTGCGTGTTTTTTTTATTTTATTTTTATGTATGTTCACCGATTTCTCCGCCAATTATGGACCGATTTTCAAAATTCTTTTTTGTTCAAAAGAATATACTCCGGAAGTAGTCCCATACAATTTTATCGAAAATTATTCAGCGCTTTTAAAACAATCAACAAAATCAAAAAATTATATGGAACCATCTCTGGAGTATACTCTTTCGAACAAAAAATGAATTTTGAAAATCGGTCCATAATTGGCGGAAAAATCGATGAATATATAGGTTTTAAAAAAAACATGCACAGTCGAACATAGAACCTCCTTCTTTTTTGAAGTCAATTAAAAATACAAGATCACGCTTGGTATAAATGTTACAAATCATTTAACCTCATATTTAATAATTTCTTTTATTTCCGCTCTAATTTATTAAAACATAATTTTTAAAAAGTTATGTAATTCAGTTTTGTATCAAATAAATGCATGCCCAGCAGCATAAAATATCACTCAATCCTCAACCCCATAAATTAATAAAGGGAAAATTTACGACCCCAAAACACAACTATAATTAAACAAAAACAATGGAATTATTTCAGTCGGAGCCATAAAAAATGATAAATAGCTCATAAATCAAACTATCCATCTCGGTCCCGGCCCTTTACATAAATCCGGGGCCAATTCTTGAAATGGTGGAATTCGTGAAATGATGATTGAAATTGTCATTTTAGACGATCGGGTTTGGTTATGTGGAAGCAATTCTCTACCTCTCGGCAATCCTGGATTCGATACTCGGACGAGTCTTGGCAAAAAAAGATATGAAAAATCTCTGATCTCAACCGATCGGTGAGGTTGTGCAAGGCAGGGAACCTGTGCTGGGTGACCAAAGCGGCAATTTATCACGAGCGTTTCCGTGCTTCGGAGGGCACGTTAAGCTGTCGATTGACAGTCGTTAAAACAAAGTCAGAGGCCATTGTGCGGTTTGAAAACTCTGACACCAAGGTTTAGCCAAGTTCGCCACACACTTGACTATACCTACACGATAAGAAGAAGAAGAAGTTGGTTTTATGATCTATGTGTTTCTGTGTCCGTGTTTATGTATCTTCCAAGTGTCCCACTCACACTATACATGGAAAAGTGTAATCTTTGAATGACTGTGTGGAGGTAACAATTGCATTAGATAGCTTTTACAACTACTTGATAATCTCTGAATGCATTATTTCTTATACTACGTGCATCCATTTCATGTACCTACTGTACACGTTAGTGAAGCATCAAGATACATGCATGATTTTGCACGTGTCAAGCTATGATACAAACACGAAATAGTGCTCGAATCCGTCCTACCACCTCAGTAATCGCTGTCATTTATCCGCCCCCTTTTTGCGGTATTCATTAATTTGATGATATAAAACAAAACGTCATTTTAATTAGACGCTATTATTTGACAGTACAGTGACAGACTGCGGTTTGGAGTAGGATCTCTTGTTTGTTTAGGGGGAGAAGATGACCCCAAACGTCAAAATGGTCGGTTGGAGTAAAATGTTGCCGTTTTGTGGTGCTCTTTTTTATGTAGCGTTTTCTTAGTCTACAATCAGGGTAGGTGCTGCAATAACGACTGAACTTAGAAAGAAAACGATTCTCCGTGAAGATTTAGACAATAGCACATCAGGTCATCCATGGCATTACGAGAACCGCTGCTATTACGCGTACAAAGGTAAAGCTCCCAAGGTAATGTAATCTTTATAGTTCTGATAAACATCAGCTTGTTAGGTCATTTGTACAAAAACTAAAAATAATCAATATTAAAACAAATTCCAAATCCTGGATGGTACATGATAAATAAGACAAAGAGTTAAAAAGGTCAAAATTCATGGTAAAAATATGGTTCAGAAAAAAAAATCTCAATTTTTCTATTTGGTTTCAGCAAAAGAAACGAGGACGATGTTGTGCATCTTCTTGCGGAGTAAGTATACAAAAAATGATGCTCAAAGAGAAATATTGATAAGTAGATTTAATTTAAATATGAGTAATTTACGTATGTATCAAACTTTATTGACTAGACCTGTCTAAAGTAGCCATACAAGTGTATTGGTACCCGAGCTAGGAACAGATTTTCATGACCAATTTTCTCTCGGGCGATTACTTGTGAAATGTTTCAGATATATTTATTATTCTCAATATCACCTCCTGAACAGATAAAATGTATGTTTCAATGTGATTGGGAGGCTATTGTTACTTTACCCACCCATCGAGCCGCGGCAGACGTTCATAGAGCTTCATGATATATCTATCTGAAGCATTTTACAAGTTTTCGCCCTAGAGGAAATGATTGACTAAAATAATAATAGCCTACCTAGCCCGGGGTCTAATGGTGGCTGCACACCACATTATTAATTTAATTGTCATACTACTCTAGTGTGTGTGTGTGTGTTTTATTTAGGTAAAAACTGACGTTTCGGCGGAGGTGGTCAGTTTCTGAGAAGGTCAGGTTCGGAGTATGTCATTTTCTAAGATCGTCGGATTCGGAGTGGGTCAGATTCTGAATAGGTCACTCACGTGTTTGTACACTCTTGTACAAACACGTACAAGGTGTACGTGACCTATTCAGAATAGGTCCACCTGACCTATTCAGAATCTGACCACCTCAGCGGAAATGAAAACTGATGGGATTTGCATGTCTTATAGACAAAGATCTGTAAAATAAAAGAAGATCATAAAAAAATATTGACGTTCAATAAATATTTATTATAAAACATATCGAAGTAAAATCATTGCACTAAAACTACAACATCTCATAACAATTACTAAAAGCCACTTAATAAATTGATAATAAAAGATAGCTTTACAATCCTTAATAAATCAACACAATCATTAAAATAAATTAAACAATTACATTAAAAATAAAACTATAAAGTAGATTATATCTAAGAATAATAACAACAATGTTACATGTTATAAGTTTTTCAAAGGATGCATTTAATTATCTAGATCTACACTATTAATTATTATTAACATTCAACCATACCTTTTGAAAAAAACAGCAAATGAACTAAATTCAATGAGAAAAGAAATATCTTTGTATATCCCAAATACATTTCTTAAACCACATGCTTTCCTAGTTCTACTTATGTTGCTCTGTGTTTATGGCGGTCTTATGTTCTTCTATATTCTTTTTCCCATTCTTTCTCGTTCTTTTCCACCCCATTCCCATAGGCCTTTTTATCAGGTCTTCAAACTTTCCATTTTTGTAGTTACATACATAAAAACATAAGCTCACGCCTTTGTCCGATTGATGTAGGCAGAGATTATAGATTCCCACTTGCTACAATCCAAATACACCACTTTTGCTTCGTACCTATACATTCATAGTTCACTTCATACATGCTCGGATTCGGGTACTCATCACTTTGATCTAAGTACGTTCACCTAGGGCGCCCCTGTTTCGACCCTTCCAACTACATTCGCACTGTATATTTCTTTCGTCGATCTTCTTTCATTTATTTGTGTAGTTTCCAGTTACATTTTAACTGGTTCCTCTTCAATCTCCACGGTGGGCTCAACTTCCTCTAACCCTTCCTTCATTTCTCCTTCTAACTCCACACCCCATTCCCATAGGTCCTCTTCTTCTCCTTCTTCTTCTAGCTTTCTTCTCGCTTCTTCTTCTGCCCTTTTTTTCGCTTCTTCTTCTTCGTCACTGCACCTGATGAAAAACATCTAGCGTTAATGAGATTTGGAAGCTTCGTTAACATGTGGATAGCCCCTAATCCTATTGTCACAATTTTAATATCCATGGTTTAAGGACTTTATTTTTTTTTCTCATAAATCATCTCTTTCGTTATGCTTCCTCTAGGAAGTAAGGTACGGGCTACCCTGATTTCAGAAAATCATTCTGAATGATTTCTCAGAGGAATTTTCTCAGAAAAAAATCTTTTTTTTCATGTTTTTTAATATTTTCTGATTCAAAATTAAATTATATATTCGAGTATACTCGCATTTTTAATAAAAATAATTAATATATCGCATTCTAATAGAGGCGCGGCACGGGAAGACCGAAAAGTAGATATGTTATAGGCAATGTGTATAATCCGGCATTGTATAGAATACCTAGGCATTATATACATTGCCTAAAACGTTCAGGCAATGTGTATAATACGATTCATTTCATACATTGCCTAGGTATTGTATAAAATGCCCGAAGCGCATCAGGCAATGTGTATAATGAACGACCACGGGACGTACGTTGTAAATGTAAATGTTTATCCGAAGGGAACTGATGGGTGAGAAACGCTTGCTACGCAAAAACTCGTAGGTACTTAGGCATACCAACCAATAACAACCAATAACCAATACCAACCAATAAATAACGAAAAATCCTTAACTTGACATTTTCGGGAAAAAATACCTAATTACGTGTAGCTGGTCAAAGTTATGGTTAGGTTCCACCATTTAAGCTGTCCTTTACACTACTTTCAATAGTCATCATCCAAAAGAGACACTTTTATACTTACTCTATTAAAATCTGCCTGTTGAAATTTATGACGTTCAATTTGACCATATTGCAAAAAGGGAATCCTTCAGAAGATCGCTGAAGGGATATGTATGGGTCACCAGGATCCAACCAGTACTTAGCCACAGCGTAATGTGCTGCGTAGTCGACGCGAGTATTTATTCTCTCTGCGTAACCCAACTTAGTTTTCCCTGGAGTAAAAATATATTTTTATTAAAAGTAGAAACAATTTTAGAGTAAAATTAAAAACAAAACAAACTCAATTGACACACCTTTTTCAGGACAAAAGCTTGTTTGTTATGGTTATACACACATCAACGCGGTCTAGGGATATTGCATGATTTTTCATACAAAAGAGGTCTGTTTGAGAAGCTACAAAAGTATACTCGAGATACATGGAGTGCTATAATTTTCAGACGAGCAAGTGCTAAACCTGAATTTTCAATTCTAATAGATTTTTAACCGACTTCAATAAAAAGGAGGAGGTTCTGAATTCGGGTGAATTTTTAATTTTTTTATATGTTTTGAGGTAACTCTAAACTCCGTCATTTGTACACCGATTTCAAATTTTTTTTTAGTTCTGAAGCTCTGCTTACTTCTAGATCGGTCTCATAATAATTGTATTGAAATCGGTTCAGTAGTTTAGTTAAAAAATTAAAAAAAAACTGAAATATAATATAGATGATAATAGGGCGTTATAACCCACATTCAAAAAAGGTGAAATAATTTTTTAAAGCTATATTCACGAGTAAGTAGAGGTAAAGCAGTAAATATGTGTATTCATAGCGGAATATGGTAAATAGAGAGGAATATTTTTGACGTCGCGCCGGTATGAACAGGACCTAATTTAGTGAAATAAGTATTCGTACAAGGTTTTTTGGCAGTATAAGACAGATAGTTTTAACAGCCATGCGAGTAATTTTTCGGCGCCGACGACGTAAAAAAAATTGCCCTCTATCCATACTAATATTATAAATGTGAAAGTAACTCTGTCTCTCTGTCTGTCCGTCTTTCACGCCTAAACTACTGAACCGATTTTGATGAAATTTGGTACAGAGATAGATTAGAGCCTGAGAAAGGACATAGGCTACATGTTGTCCCACAGTTGGGCACGATATAACCTGTAGTCCACGCGGGCGGAGCCGCGGGCGGAAAGCTAGTTTACCATATTCCGCTATGAATACACCTATTTACTGCTTTACCCATAACCACTACTTACTCATATAGCTTTAAAACATATAGCTTTAAAATATTATTTCACCCTTTTTGAAGGCGGGTTGGTTTACCAAACCAACCAAATAACCAAACCAAACCAAAACCAAACTAAATTATAAAAAAATACAGGGTGTCCCGAGAAATAGTGTCAAGCGTTCCAAAACATCCAAAATACCCCTGACCTAAACAACCTAAAAAATTCAAAAAAAATTTTTTTGGCTTTTTTTTGAGATATTTTTTAGCGACTTAATTTTCATTAATTGTACTGTTACGCTTAAAATATCCGTCTTCGTAACTTTATTGGAAGTTTTAAAAATGATGGACCAAAATAAAATAAAACGGGCAAGTTCAAGTTGGACTCGCGCACGAAGGGTTCCGTACCATTACCTATAAAACCGGCCAAGTGCGAGTCGGACTCTATAAAAACCATTATCTCTATAAAAACAAGAAAATCACGTTTGTTGTATGGGAGCCCCCTCAAATATTTAATTTATTCTACTTTTTAGTTAGTCTTTGTTGTTATAGCAGCAACCAAAAAACATCATCTGTGAAAATTTCAACTGTCTAACTATTACGGTTCATGAGATACAGCCTCGGACAGACTTATCTATAAAAACGAACGAAAAAATCACGTTTTTTGTAAAGGAGCCCCCTTTAATATTTATTTTATTCTTGTTTTTAGTATTTATTGTTAAAGGACCAATATAAATAAATCATCTGCAAAAAATTTCAACTGTCTAACTATCACGGTTCATGAGATAGAGCCTCGGACAGACTTTCTATAAAAATGAGCAAAAAAATCACGTCTTTTGTATGGGAGCCCCCTTAAATATTTATTTTATTCTGACTTTTAGTATTTGTTGATATAGGGCACATAGATATACATCATCTGCGAAAATTTCAACAGTCTTACTGTCACGGTTTATGAGATACAGCCTGGTGACAGAAGGACGGACGGACGGACAGCGGAGCCTTAGTAATAGGGTCCCGTTTTTCCCTTTAGGTACAGATCCCTAAAAATTACGGTCAAAATTATTCTAAAAATTTCAGTAAAAATTCATAACTCGAAAACTATAAAAAATCGCGAAACATACGTTTCGGATGCTCCAAGGGGTGTTCTACCTCTGGACTTTCGCTTGACTTTAGATATCTCTCTTTCAACCTCTCGGGTGGTTAATCAGTCCATGAAAATCAACAACTTTTCCAAGGAACATAGGTCAAAATACGAAAAAAAAAATTTGTGCTCCCATACAAACTTTATCAGCATATAGCGCATTTTTTATGGGAGATCAAATTTTTTTTCGTATTTTGACCCATGTTCCTTGGGAAAGTTGTGATTCAGTTTCTGTATATTAGTCCAACCAACCTTCAAAAACAATTGGAACGATGTTTCTATACGCGTAGAGTTTATTCATAATTCGCTTTCTCGCGCTGACCGTTATCACAATGCAAGAAGGTTTAAGCCAAAGTAATAGCTGAGCTGTGCGACCAGTCACCGTTGGGACGATGATGACTTTAGCATTTATTAGATTGGCAGCTGCTACGCATGCTATCATGGCTCCTTCTGCTGCATTCACCGGCGGTTTTGGCTGTAAAAGGACATTATCTTAGAGTGTTTTTTTTAAAAGATGGGTTAACTCTTGACCTCAATCTGACTGTTCAACCCGAATCTATCTCTTTTTTATCAGCTCATACTATACATCCCCACAGGCCAGGGGCACAGGCCGCCCTTCGAAACACGAAGGGGATTGAGACCATAGTCCACAACTCTAAGGGGATTCAGACCATAGTAACGTTCTAAGACGTTCGGTTTTCATCACGGTGTTTTCCTTTACCGCTGAGCAACATACATATACATACATACATATGCTCATACCCATAATTCCTAACGGGGTAGGCAGAGCATAAGTGGTTCTAGAACCACTAGATGCCACGTTTGACACAAATTGTGAGGGTTATCAGATGGAACAATTTGCATAATGGTAAGGGGATGTCAGCCTATCGCCTATTATACAGCAAAACCCTTGCATCCCTCTTACAGGCTTTTAATGTATACCTGAGAAAATTAGGTAGCTGGCACATTCTAAGTTTTTCTTTCACTCCCAGACCAGCATGGAAGTGAATGCACCGCTGACCAAGTGATAATTAATCTATACATTTTTTGTTGATTTATTGGCACCAGGATTTCAGAAGAAAAGAACATTATTCAGAAGAAAATCTTTTTCTGAATACTGTTCCTGGGTTCGGTTCTCGGAAAAAAGCAGATGTTTGTTCTGGGGTCTACATATCCGTGTCTATTGTTTTCTGTATCTTTTTCTTTTAATTTGTGGCGTACGATGTGCAAATAATTCGCCTGAATTTTTATTTGGTAAAATTTTTAAGCAATGTGTATTGTATTGTATAATAATATTCCTGACGAATTTAAAACTTTAGATAGTAAGATTTTTAAAAGGAAAATAACTAGTTGGCTGCAAGAGAAATGTTTTTATAGTATTAAAGAATTTTTAGAATATAAATAAAAATGTAGATACTCGTAGTTACTTAATTTATGATATTTGCACACCTGCCTGCAGGTTGGATACATGAGTCGAAATATTATCAACTTCATCTAGATCTTGTAATCATTTACTGTGTTCATGCAAATAAATTTTCTTATTCTTATTCAAATTGGTAATGAGCCAGACCAGTAATCGGGAGGTTGCGGGTTCGAATCCTAGTACGGGCTTGTACCACTAAATTTGTCTTTTCAGTTTTATGTATGGATTTTTCGGTGAAGGAAAACATCGTGATAAAACTCGCACGATTAAAAGAATTAGTTTGTGAATGGACTATGGCCCCTCGATGGCGGTATATGGGTAGATAAAAAAGCGCAAATATTTTCAAAACGAAATACTACTCGTTTCAATTAAATAACAATGTAGAAATACCTCATACAACAGCTTAAAATATTCATTCTTCGAAAATGCCATCGGTTCAACAAACATACAAATTTCATTAAACCCCCAAATAGCGAGTACAGTATTATTAACATCTCTGCACTCCCTGAGTAAGCAGCCTGTGACGCCGTCCATAATGGCATTGGTAGCATCGCTCACTTCATTCAGACTGAACCGCCCAGTTCTTAAAACATTGTCGAAGAAACCACCAGCCAGATACATAGGTTTTCCAGCCTGCAAACATATTTTATGTATTTTTTTATTAAAAGGGTACACCAACATAAACACTTTAAAAATTCACACAATATTAGAGGTGCATACAGCACTCACAGTCACAGAACTTTATAACGACTTATAAATAAGCCTATAATAAGTCAATTTTCAAATCAGTGTAAAACTGCTAACTAAAACAACATTCACAAAAAGGTATTTGAACAAAAACAAAATTTTAAAAATTGTATAAGCAAAAATCTGAAAACTCAAAAATAATAATTGTTACGACCATTAGTAAGTTTACATACGTACGTTAAATTGCACAAAGAAAATTAGGCCCCTTGCAGACGGCGTATTTGAAACGCGCCGACGATGTGCGCCGTAGATGCATTTTTGCGTTTTCATAGGTTTTCATAGGCGTGTGAAGCGCGTTCGAAACTTGTTTGAGGCGCGTACAAAGGGTCGGAGGAGGGCGTTTGTATCGCTGTATCTGCGCGTATAATCAGTTCAGACCGCGACGCGACGTTGCGAATAGAGCCACTCAAAATTGTTTTTATTTTATTTTATATTTATTGACGGCCGGTTTGGTCGAGTGGTAGTGACGCTGCCTCTTGATCGGCGGGTCCTGGGTTCGATCCCCAGTCGGGACAAACATTTGTGTAAAAAGCAGATGTTTGTTCTCGCGTCATGGGTGTTTGTGTTTGTCTTTATGTGTGTTCCAAGGGACCCACGACACAAGGGAAAACCTTAGTGTGGGCCTATGAGTGTGTAGCGAAAAAAAAAAAAAAACATGTGAGAATTAAGAGTGGCTCTATTCGCAATGTCGCGTCGCGGTTTGAACTGACCCTAAACGTGCGTTTCACGATCGCCCCGTGTGCTGAGGTTACCAGATTGCGTTCCAATCGCGTTTGAAGCGCGTATACGCGCGTCATCTGCGCGTCGTCAGCGCGTTTAAATTACGCCATCTGCTAGGGCCATAGCGCTGAGAATTATAAACAAATCTTTAGCCAAATTTGTTTAGAGTAGCTCGTAACATTGTACTACATGTTTACAAACATACATACATACGCTCACGCCTGTAATCCCTTAAGGGATAGGCAGAGCGTCAGTGATTTAACACCACTTGATGCCACGTTTGATATAAATTGTGAGGGTTATTAGTTTTTTTTATTTATTGTAAGATGGGTTAACTCTTGACCTCAATCTTGACCATAAGGTCAAAGATGAGGTCGACGATGGAGCGAGTTAACCCAGAAAATGCCTATAAAGGCACTGGTACTCCCACGCACCGACGGAACACAGCAAGCTGTTTGGCGTCGGACTTCGGTAGGAGGGTGGTCGCGAACCAGACGGCCCTTTGCAGAGCCTACCACACCGCATGAGACCGTAGGACGACACCTCAGATTCAGAAAAAAATGAAGTGTCGTTGCCGGGGATGGATTACTAGGAGGCAGGTCTCATTTGTGTTTCCTTAGTCGCCTCTAACGACACCCACGGAAAGAGATGGGGTGGTGTTATTCTCAACCGATCACCACACGGTTAGATGAAACATGATGTACAGTGATGAGAGGTTGTCTGCCTTTTACCCACAATACGTCAAAACCTTCATGTCTCTTTCACTGACTTTTACAGTGTGCCTGGGAAGAGTTGGCAGCTGGTACATTCTAAGGTTTTATGTTTAATTTTCAATATTATGTTTTATATTTTAACGCAACTTTTAAATTTACAAAATTAATGTCTTCCTATGACAGTTTATGCATGTACTTTTAATTATCAGTCTATTTTTAAAGGAATAATGTTACTTTAATTTATTTGATTGCAGTTGTCACTCATAATTGGGTTACCATTGAGCCATTTTTTGTAAGTTTGTGCCATTTTAATTAGACGGTGAAATTCTATTAAATAAAAATAAAATAACTGCAATAGGGATGTCGACAGTGCTTGATTTTATGAATTCTAGAAATATATTAATATCCGAAAACAGCATTAAAATTTGTTTATTATATATGAACAAAGTTATTAGCATTTATATTAACGTAAGGACTAACGTAAATCTAATCTAATCTAGTAAGTGCATCTCTTTTTCGTTGTTTGACAGTTTCCCCCTCTATTGAAATTTCATAGCTTGTAACTTTTTTATTTCTCAATAGTTTTGAAAAATTATTTCGGTTTTGGGTTTTGGATTCAGTTCCTTTTTAAGATGAACAATAAAAAAAATATAGTCAATATCCCCTATTGGGTATTTACTTACTCCACTGTCTTAATGAGGCGGACTTAAATGAGCTCCATGCCAGCGAATGGCGTGAGACTGCCATTAGATATTTGAATTTTTTGGAAGTGAAAACTTCTTTAGCGGCGTTGTGCACTTTTAGGATGGGTAAAAAAATTTAAACTCGCGTCAGGGTCACGTGACGTAAGACGGAGGGTGAAGTGAGAGTTCTTAGACCGCAAGGAAGTAATTCACTTCTGCCGGCACTAGCGGAGTGCTACCTGTTGTTTTTTTTTATTATACATATGTTGACATAGGAGCTAGTTTAATTTATAAATAGCCTAGTATAAATTGTTTTTTAGTATGTTTTTTAAATAAGAAAAACATTAATTTTGTATTTTTCCAAAACTCTAGAGGGATGTTCACAAAGTTGTTACCTAGAATCTGATGATGTAGAGTGATTTATTTGACCACAAAGTGACAGTGACTTATCATCCAGCAGTTGAGTTATTTAATTACTAATAGAAAACAATAATACGATCTAACAAGAAGAAAAAGTATGACAAACAGTCAAACCTGAGCGCATTTCCCTGCTACCCACTTTTGTATAGACGCTAATCGCCATGATGTAGATTTGTCCAGATTATACGGGAGCAAGATTCTTGGAAATAAAATACCGTCACAAGCCTAAAACAAACATAAACTTACAATATTGTATATGGAGTGATCATAAATTGTATGGCGAAACTTTGCTGACGTAGAAAAGTAGCCTAATATTAACATTCGATTAATTTGGAGCCACCAAACTATCTCTGTGCAAAACAAAATTATCCATTCGTTGCTTCGAAGTGACACACAAACACAAATATTCTCAGTAAAGATAGGGATAAGGTTATCTCCTTCTTCTTCTTCTTATCGTGTAGGTATAGTCAAGTGTGTGGCGAACTTGGCTAAGCCTGGTGTCAGAGTTTTCAAACCGCACAATGGCCTCTGACATGGGACCGACAGGTTACCTCCTACCGAAATACGACGGCATCAGCTTGCTGTGCTCTGTCGGTGCGAGGGATTAATAGGCATTTTCTGGCCAGTGCCTTAGATTTTTTTGGGTTGGCTTACTACATGGTCGACCTCATCTTTATCTTTTCTATGTTGAGGTCAGGAGTTAACCCTTCTCGTAATAACAAAATAAGAACCAACGCCACCTGCCTACCGACGGTCCAGCTTGGAGGTTCTAAAGAATTAGTTTTATTTTATTTTATTATAAGATGGGTTAACTCTTGACCTCAATCTTGACCATAAAGGTCAGAGATGAGGTCGACGAGCTAACCCAGAAAATGCCTGTAAAGGCACTGGTACTCCCACGCACCGACGGAACACAGCAAGCTGTTTGGCGTCGGACTTCGGTAGGAGGGTGGTCGCAAACCAGACGGCCCTTTACAGAGCCTAACACACCGCATGAGACCATAGGACGACACCTCAGATTCAGAAAAAAATAAAGTGTCGTTGCCTGGGATGGATTACTAGGAGGCAGGTCTCATTTGTGTTCCCTAAGTCGCCTCTTACGAGGGTTGGTGTTATTCTCAACCGATCACCACACGGCAGTTTCAAAATAATTACCCTTATAATGGCATCAATATTATCAAGACTTCTTTTGGTACACGGTGATCCAATTATAATTGGCTTAATAGGGTCGTTTTTGAAAAACTTTTTTATTTCCATTATGTCTTTCTCTTCTTCAATGTAATATACGATCAACATATCTACCTGAAATAACAGTATACAATATAAATGATGAATGGATAATGTATATTATAAAATTAACACCCTTGTTGTACTACTTTTGCGAATAAATTCAAACTCATTTCATAAGTATTTGATCTAAGTAGCAATTGCCCAGCAGTGGGATCTTGTAATCTAGATATAAAAAAAAACAAGAAAATATTAAAGCTCATTTAAACATTCATAACTTGGAAGAAGGGTTTTGTGGAGTTATAACTTAGTGCTCCAAAATCGTTTTTATTTTTTTTACCAGCTCATATACGACCCCAGGGCATGGGCCTCCCTTCGAAACACGAAGGGGATTTAGGCCAAAGTCCACCAAGCTGGCCCAATGCGGGTTGTTGGACGAAAATGAATTTTCTTGGACGGGCAGTTTTCATCATGATGTTTTCCTTCACCGTTGAGCAAGTGATAATTAGAAATCCGTACATAAATCCGAAAAGACGAATTTAGTGGTACAGGCCCGCATCAGGATTTGAACCCGCAACCTTCTGATTACAAGTCTGGCTCATTACCAACTGGGCTATCACCGCTCGAAATTCGTTATCCTCAACATATAGCTAGCACTCTGCTGATCAACCTCTAACGCAACACAATCCTTAAAGGGTTTTCTTAACTTGATATTATAGACTGACATCTTTTTTAATTTTGATTAAATGATTGAGTTTGGCAAATCACGATTATAGACGCCATTTCTCAAAAAAATAATTAAACTGAACTTCTTTTTAGTTCACAAATGGAAACAAATCTAAGTATCTGCTGAGCAAAATAATTATCTCCTTTAGAGCCTAGAGTTTTCTTAGGAATCGTTTCAAAACAAAATATTCTATGTTTTTTAGAAACAAATCCGACCTAACATTTGGTATAATAAAACCAGGTTTCTCGAAAATAAATTTATGTTATTTGATAAAACTTAAGTTATTAATTGACGTAAAATGTAAAAGTACCATTAAATTTAAGTAATATTATTCTATAATCGATTTCAGGGCTAAAATTTTTCATCCTATCATACTTATAGCTAAACGTAGAAAGCCCTATAGACCAAGCTCCCGTTGCACGAAACCCTACCTCATGAGGTGGCAGCTCAAAAATTTAATGTAGTGATAGATACTACTTAGGAGCACAGGATTTTAGGAGTATGCCATCGCATATCCTGGAAGAAGTATTTTTTTTTTACTTGTATAGATTAGGAGGCAAGATGAAACTGATGCAGATTGATTGCCCTAGACGTGCCATTCATGAATATATTATGGTTGCCTGCATTCAGCCTGGCAGTTTTTCTGATCAGCCACCTAGAACAATATATGTCGAAATATTGTTCGAGTTGGCTGAATAGAAAAACTGCCAGGCTGAATGCAGGCAACCGTATATATTCATGAACGGCACGTCTAGGGCAATCAATCTGCATCAGTTTCATCTTACCACCTTATCTATATAAGAAGTTAAAAAAAAATACTTCTTCCAGGATATGCGATGGCGAACTACTGAAATCCAGCGCTCCTAAGTAGTATCTATCACTACATTACATTTCTGAGGTGCCACCTCATGAGGTAGGGTTTCGTGCAATGGGAGCTCGGTCTACTAGATTCAACTTAAGAACTTCAATGTAGGTACTCGATTTTTAGGAAATTTGACGGCTGGTTTGGTTAAGAAAGAGGAAAAAAAGAAACATTTGGATCTTTAGGAATAATTTATGCAATAATAGCAATTGGACTATTAGGTTGAGTGGTAATAACGCTGCCTCTTGATCGGCGGGTCCTGGGTTCGATCTCCAGTCGGGGCAAACATTTGTGTAAAAAGCTGATGTTTGTTCTCGGGTCATGGGTGTTTGTGTTTGTCTTTACGTGTGTTCCAAGGGACCCACGCCACAAGGGAAATCCTTAGTGTGGGCCTTTGAGTGTGCAGCGTTTATTATATATTTAAATGGATTGAATTGAATTTAAAAACTAAGACAGTTACCTCATTATCCCTCACAAACTTCATGACTTGCCTGTCTGCTTCGCCTAAAAAGGGAATGGTGTGACGTAAGTTCCTCACACAGACAGTTTGAAAATTTCTTATAGGGCCCGCATTCTTAACAACACATAGTATATTCATATCATTAATTATTTTTTTGCACACCAGAACCACTTCTTGCGGCCCTAATGTTATTTCTGCACCGACAAACAAATCTACTCCAAGCTTCGGGTAATCAACAAATATGAGCTCTGTAGTACATTTACTTATTTTACTTTTGTTACAAGTTAATATCACTTCACTGCCTTTAGTCATCATTAGAAACTTCTGCAAAGAAAAATTAAAGATTATTATTTCTTCTAAACGAATGAATTTGTAATATATTATCTGTGTCTGTCTGTGGCATCGTCGCTCCTAAATGAGTAGACAGATTTCGATGCGGTTTTTTTTGTTTGAAAGCTGACATAGAGTCATCAGAATTGGTTCAACATTTAAAAGTTATCAGCAATCGAATGTCGGGGGTGAAGCTTGCAGCATTTCTGTTTGCGATCTTTTCAACCGACTTCAAAAAAGGAGGAGGTTCTCAATTCGACTGTATATTTTTTTTTGTATATTTGTTACGCGATTACTCAGGCAATTATAAACCGATTTGAATAATTCTTTATTTGTTCGAAAGAGTATACTCCTGAAGAGGTCCCATATAAATTTTATCAAAAATGATTCAGTGCTTTAAAAAAAAACAACAAAAACAAAAAATACTACAAACAAGAACATCATCTAAATAAATGAATGACATTTCTGCTTGTAGTTATCTGCTAATAAGCATTGTAGTCCACAAAAAATACTAGATATCTACTTTGTGCAAACTGTTAGGATTGAAGTCGGTGACTCATACGTTTTTAAGGTGGTTCGATGAGGTTCCTCAAAGCGCAAAGCTCGCTAGATGGCGCCACTTTTGCAAGTTTCTAGTTTTTATTTTTTTGTGAAATTGTCCTGTTATTTGTATGGCTTGAAACGTGTTTAGCGCACTCTTTATATAAATATTGATCTATTGAAACAAAAATTGAACAGTCATTTCATACAAAAATCATCCACTAATCGTGACGGAGTGAAATTTAATGCTACTTTGAACATTTCACTCACACATATATATGATATTTCCCTGTTTCTTGTAATAGACTATTTCACCTCTTTCTAATACAGTAAAATGGTCTAGCGGTACAACGTTAGGATTGCGTGCGGGAGATGACGGATCAAATCCGTTGGTGTGTTCTCCTATTTGTTTTTATTTTTGTTTATTTATTCAATATAATATTTTTTTATAATAATTTGGTATACTTATAAAATAAAATGCAGTAAATTTGATTTTTTATGTCCATTTACTCACGAAAATTCCCTACTTTATAATAATGGATTATTATTAACTTTTTACAGTGTTATTTTATTATACATGAAAAACTCGTTCAAAATTAGTTCACTTTTATAAAAAATCTAATCATTTAATTTGATTATTACATTCATTATTCAAGATCAATACATTTAGCTCCCTTTGGTAGGTACCCGCCGCAGTACTACTTCTGGTAAAATAGAATTTTTATAAAATTGAACTAGTTTTGGGATCATGGTTTCAATAAATTGTTCATTTCTTTAGACTTCAATTACTGTTATTGGAGTTGAAGCATTCACGAAGCAAATAAAATAACATTTGTTCATATTTGTTATTCTCATTGCCCCTGTACCTGAAACAAATACAGTTTTATTTTAGAAATAGCTTTCCGCCCGCAGCTATGCCCGCGTGCACTACTATATTATGCATGTATTATACATATAAACCTTCCTCTTGAATCACTCTGTCTATTAAAAAACCGCATCAAAATCCATTGCGTAGTTTTAAAGATCTAAGCATATATAAGGACAGGTACTGGGATTATAGGAAAACTAATTTTGTAGGTTGTAGGAAGAAAGTTAAATAAAAATCAAAAACTTATAAAATTATTATTTTAGTATTTTAAAACGCTTACCTGGTAGTAGAAACTGT